>VZTF01004507.1:14180-219528 GCA_013397755.1 Cnemophilus loriae
GGGCACCTGCCGGCGGGGGCGGCCCCGCGGGCGGCCGAGCTGTGCCCGGGCTGTGCCGGGAGCGCGGCCCCGGCCCGCAGCCGCCCTGCTCTAGGGCAGTAAGTGAGGCTCCCGCCGCCTCCTGGGCCGCCTCCCTCCATCCCTGGCTGCGGGTCGGACCGCGGGCTGAGCGAGGAGTCCGCAGGGGTTCGGCAAGGTGGCTTTGTTGATGTGTGGGTGCGTTTTCTTTAGGACGCTCGTGCGAATCTTGTTGCCCTTGCACTGAGTGCCAGCCTTCAGGGAAGTTGATAAGGCGGAGTGCATGGGAGGCAGTACCTGTCAGCTTCCAGCTAGCAGCCTTGGCCTAACACAGCTAGCCGTGAAGTCAAAATACTTTGGGACAGCATGTGAGCAGATAAGCCAGTGAACAGATTGAGTAAGAGGGAGCCATTTTTGTGTGATTTCCTGGTCTGCAGTTCATTTTGCCACCTTAGCTTTAAATCGAGGAATGCAGTAAGGTTTCGATGAATACAGCAGGGCAGGGTTTTGCAGAAGTCAAAGGTCTTTTGTATTCTGACCTACTGGAGGCAGGAATGAAGTGCCTGGTCAGAAGAAGAGGAATCGAGTACCTCATTAAACCCTCCTTTGTTCCCATGTGTTCTCAATGGTGGAAGGAAAGATCAGTCAACCAGTTACTAGATGAAGGTGATACCTTGCCAGTAAACTTCAAATTTTACACCTGAGTCTTTCGGAGCTCCTCGTGTTCCTGTTGATTCACTAGTTAGCTAAAGGCTTCACCAGATGACAGTTTGAAGTGTATGAATGAGAATTCTCTTCTGACAAGCTTTCTGGAATAGTCTGTCTTGACTGTCTTAGGCTAGATGAGATGGTATGCTGTTGACTTGTAAGTTGTGGCATACTTAGCAGAAAACACTAGGAACACAGAGAAAAATTAAAACATTTTCCTTGGTTCTTTTCTTGTTTTTGCAAATTTACAGTCTCTAATTCTGTATCGCTCACTCAGCATCTTCAGATTCCTTGTCTTTTTGCATTCCTGCTTGGAGATTTCATTGATACTGCTTTTTCTGTTTCTGGAATGTTGTTGCCTTGACTCCAGTTCTTTGCATCTGTAATCACCATTCTCGTGCTGTAGGTCTTGAGGTGGCTTAGTTTTTATTTCTTATGCTCATCTCACCTTTTCTTTCTCTTGCTATCTGCCTTCATAATTTATTCATTGTTTTTTGGTGGAATCTTTTCTTACTGACTTCCTCCAAAGGCAGGATTTTTCCCTCCTTTTGTTTTCAGTAGTCTTCAGTGGTTTCAAGTGACTGCTGCTGAAGTGATTCTTTCTTTATCAGTTCTTCTTCAACTTGTGGTGATTCTGCTTTCCTCAGCGTCACTGAAGTAAGAGTTTCCCTTGATCTTGAGAAGTAGGAAAAAAAATTAATTCTTCTTCCACTGTTCATTGTGGAATAGACTTAGGGCTCCTCTTAGTGGAAGGATTTTAACAAAGCACACACAAATTGAACTACTTTAGGGTGAGTATTAAAATGACTTGTGATGCTGCTCTCATCCCAGAGTGTGTAGTTTTCACAGTTGTCTTTTATTATTTTAAACAGTTTACTTGTTGAAGAAAGCTGGTTTAATAAAGAAGAATTTAAAAATGCTGTTAAAGTTGCAGTGTAAACAGATGCAAAGCCCAAGGGAGTAACAATCTTCTCATTTCTATGTACCCTACTTATTACTTTTAATGGTAGAATTTGAGAGTAAATTGTCTTGTGTGTGAGGTAGGTCCCTTCAGGAGTTTTGGTCACTAAAGATAAAGAATTGCATAATATTTATTCAGAAGCAACACTCGGCGTTGAGCAGTAGATTTTCCAGCCCTCTTGGACGTATAAGGAGGACAATACATGACAGCATATGGGGTGTCTGCATTTAACATAAGGTCACTTCTGCTTATGTGGATAAGAACTGATGTTAAGCCATTGCAATTAAGTGAACTAGAAACTTTGTTTGCTGTGCAAGACAAAGTAAATTAAACTTAAACCAATGTAAAAACATTGATGTGTGCAAACACGCGGAGTTTTACCTATTGACTTGAATTGCTACAATGCAGCATGCTTAGATAGTGTTTTAACTTTGTGTATAGACATTAACTGCAGGATTACAAAGGTAATGCTTTGCATGTTAAAGTTAGGAGGCCTGCATGGTAGACTTGGGAAACTGGAGTGTGTCTAGCCCGATATAACCTTGGCCACTATAGCCTAGGCTTCTATTAATAGCAAGAGAATCAAATGTGGAGCCTGCTTACAAACTTTATCTACCATCTGTCTGCTCAGATAAAATTTTGTGTAAATGCTGTATGTGAATGTTACAGTAACATTCTTTTGTTTCTTTTCTTGTTATTTGGTCTCCATATTCAGAGTTTATTTATTTGATGCAGCTCGAAAAATATTTATTGTGAAGTTTTAGTTAACTGATCTGCTATAAAGGAAATCTCTCCAGTTTAGAATCTGGAATATCTTTTCATTGCCTTTAGGATAGCTAATGTAAATCTAGAGGTGGTTTGTTCTAGAGTATGAGGATAGATGTGTGTTAGTCTTGTAGTACTAATTAAATACATAATTTGCTTTATAGGGATACCTGAGTGTTAGTTTTTTATTTCTGGTGCTTTTATAAAAAGAAGCTGGAATATAGCTTAATAGACGGATACTGATTTACCTTAGGTACCTTGATTTGCTTTAGGTACCTTGTATAATTCTCATTTGTTTTAGAACAATTGGATTGTCAGATTTTTGAACCTTTTGATTTCCATGCAGATTTCAATGTTTTTGATGTTTAAGTTAATTGCAATTGGTCTGATCTACTACAATGTGATGTAGACTTTAGAAAATATTCAAGTTTGTAAATGTAGCTGCTTGGAAGTATTAAAAATTCTACCTATGGCAAGGTTGAATAGATTTTAAAATCCATTGATGTATCAGGAGGTGGAAATAGTTTTTAGTTGTCTCCCATATGGTATCTAGTTATTTGCAAATGAAATTTAGCAAGTCTTTCAGAGGTGATTAATAATATACTAAAGAAGGCAAAATCTTCGGTTCTAAAGCATTTTGAGTAGACATATGCTCATAGTTCAAATGAGTTCATCTGTTGGATTAGAAAAAACCCCATGCAGTTGGACAGGAGAGAATTCAGACTGGAGTATTTTTTGGTTGGTAGATGGTCTTATATTATAATGAAACTGATAGTTCCTGAAATAAGCTTGAAGAAAGCCGTATGCCATATGGTTATTATAAGAGTATAACTCGTCAATAATCTGTTACTGCTGAGTACCATCTTGTTTCTATGGCTGTCTTGTTCTGATTCACCTCTAAGTCTGTAGACAACAACTTGATATACTAGAGAGCCTCAACACTTTGGGTATTGTATTCCACCGTGTCCTGTTTCAGAGTATGTCTAACTGTGTATTGACTTATTTGTTAAATTAATCATGTGGGAAGCAGATGTTTTAGTGCTGCATTACAGTACAACACGAATAATACCTCCATCAAGGGTTGCATATCCTGAAAGGCGAAAAGCCAGATTAAGAATTTCGTTTAACAGGCTTTTGCAGTGATGTTTTTTGTGTATTTCTTGGTAGTTATGGCAACCAATGGCTCCATTGACATAGTGTTGCCTTCTCTTATGACTTACATCAAAGGGACTAAGGTGTTATCCTTTTCCACTTGCAACAGTGGGCTGTTTCTTTATTGAGTAAAAGATCCTATAGTTATAAGGAAGGTAACTCTCACAGGTTGATGGTGTATGCTGTGTGTTCAAAAGCACCTTCAGGTACCTAGCTCTAAACTTCCTGCAGTTCTGTCTCTACTGATCCCTGCTTATCTTTCCATTTAGCTCTGTGTCTTACAGTGTGAGTCAGTGTAGGTTTCATAGAGATCCTGTCTGAGCTGCACAGTAGATCTGACTTCTCTCTGTTTTCTTTTTTTTCATCATTATGTCTCTCTTGGAGACAGATCTGTCTGTTGGGTCTACTGTGATCCCCTTATGAAAAGGCCAGACAATTTTCTTTGTCTCCTCTTGCTGGCAAGTATGAGAAGTATATTCTTAGTTTCTAAACCGCTTGGTTTTTTCTGCTTAAATTTATTTAGAAATGACTCTGGTTTTTTCAGTGTTTTAAAATGTTTGCACCCAGTAAGGATTGTTGAATGTTTTTGTTAAATTTTGGATGGTGGATACCTAATTTTGATGACCTTTGCTATTCTGTCCCCATAAAATTCTATCCTTCCTTTTATTCCTTTTCAGGGATACTTCAGAGACTGGGAGCTATGGAAGATTATATTCTATTTCTTCTACATTCTGTAGCTAAGTAAGAGTAAAAGAACTTTTTCATATTCTAGGCTTGCGAAAATGTTAACGGAGTGACCATAAAAAAGGAAGCTTGCTCTTGCGAAAGCTACTATTACTAGTTGTCTTTGGATGCATTCTGTGCATGTTCATCAGGAAAAGTCTCCTTTACCATCTTGGATTGTAGCACTGGGATCCACTTAAGATCAAAAAAGTCAGATCTGCTTGTGGCTGCGTTTAGGGACATACAGGCAATTATTATTTTACTGGCACGAAGTGGATTACGTGGTTATTTTATGGAGTGTCTTGCAACAGCAAGTCACCTGCTTATCATACATATAGCATGTTGCTGCTTCAAGGTTCTCCCTTCCAGTGTGACTCTATCAATTGTCTTGTTTAACAATTACCAAGAAGTTTTCGTTCTCCAGGACCTAGGCTAGGTTTGGTAATGCAGCCTCAAAGAGGTAAAGGTGCTCTTCTGGAACATTCTTCATTAGATTGGTGAAACAGATGCTTTATCAACAGGCTGAGAGCCTACAAGTAGCAAACTTTAGTTTAGTTTCTGAGTTTTATGAAACTGCATAAAAATGCCTATGTGTTCAGGATTGTTGAGCTGGTACAAATGGTGTTTTATAGGATCTCTGTCAACTTCATGCAGCTTTTCTGCCTCTGAAGTCCTTTGGGCTAGCAAGGAGGCACTGAAGAGAAGTCTGAGCTGTAGTGGCTGTTAGCTTAGTGTAAGAATCTGGATAAATCCATGGTCACATGTGATGGATGTGACTCTTCAGAACAAAACCTCTACCATGTTCATCCACATACAAAGTGCAGGAATTCATACTGGGATTCACAAGGACCCCAGATACAAGGACCAGGTTGTTTTTGCATACTATGCATTTATAAATAATTGATTTCCTCTGTCCTTCTTCATGCCTCCCCCGGACAGAAAGCTCAATATAATGCATTGCTTCATAGGATTCCACGGTAACATTGAGTAATTTACTTAGAGCTTCATGTTAGGCCTTATCCTTGGAAAGCAAAAGACATTGCAGATCAACATGTTGATTAAGTCTGTCATGTCAGTTCTCAAACCTGACTGACTTGATTTCTTTTAAGAATGTCTCTAATTAGGACTACATCAGCCTCTAAATTGGTTGCTGAGATATATTCCAAATGGTTAAGAGCCAAGTGCTAGTTTCATATTACTGCCTTCAGAGCTGTGATCTGACTAGATGCATTGTTACTTTATATATGCCTCTGGAATAATGTGTAGTTGTTTCAGTCATCATTAAGATGTTGAAACATATCAATATACATAACTGTAAGTATTAAGAAGAACTATTACTGTGTTAGTTACTGAACAAACTTAAACAATGGTTTTACCCCAGAGGTTTTGCTGATAGGGTCAGTCTGATTTTGGAGAACACAGCAGTACTGTGAAGGCTGAGCTCACGAGATATGACTGCTGTATGTCTTGCCTTGCATGAAATTTGTCTTATTTATTGTATGACTTGTTTATTGCTTTGTAATTGGCCTCAGTATATATTCAATTAAAGAAGAGCTGTGTTTTAGAGCTCTCTGAAACAGTCTTGTTTAGATTTGGGCTAACCAGTGTTGATTTTCAGTTCCTTTACTTTGATTCCACCAAATTCTGAAGCTGCTTTTATACCTTTTATGGACCTATCATCTGCCCAGGATTCTAAGTTCACTATGTCAGGGTGGAGTGTTATTTGTCTGGTACATATCTGATCTACATGGAGCTGTCAATGGATCTGTTGGCAATGGAACAAATGATTTTGGGAGTATGTTTAGGGAACACGTTCCCGAAGAACTATTGTCTCGTAGATCTTTCTTAATGACCATGTAGGTTAATTCAGATTTCAGGCCATACTTCTTTATCACTTGTATAATATCAGGAATTTTTTATTTTTAAAGAATTCTGGAATAGTATCTGACAGCTGCAGGTGATTTTAAATAATAGTATCTTAGGTGCCTTCCTCTGTAGAGGGTTCTGGTACTAAGCTTTGAAAACAATGAATTTTCTTTGCACTGAATTAATAGAGATACCCAAATGGCTATTACAGTAACAGGGACTAAATGAACTCTGTTGCCTTCTTCAGGATGCACCTCTTTGTTTCTGCACAGTGCCTGCACTGATAATAGCTCTGGCATGAATCAGGTAAATACTTTCTAAGAAAACTGCAAATTACTTGTATATACCCACTTTGTCTGTTGGAGGTCTGGCCAAAGCTTAAGTTGATATCTATTATTAAAATTCACACATCTTACTCAAATCCTGAGGAAATGAAGGTTGTTTTTGCATTTGTCTAGCACTGTGTAGTCACTTAGAACTTTGTCAGATGAGGTATTTGGGTCAAAATACTACATGCTATATGTTTGACCTGTTTAAATTCTCTTGGGAAAATCTCGTTAGCCAGAAAATATTTTTGTTAACTCTACTTTGAAAACTTAATTTTTGTTCTTCTGAGTAGATATACTGTCCATGTACTTCAAGGCAGATAATTGATGGGACTCCAAAAGCAACTGGTCAGGGAGACTGCACATGAACTTTTAATGGTTTGGGAAGATTGAAGGGCAGGCAAACATGGCTCTGATGAGGGGCTCATGGCTCAGGACTAGATATTTTATTTGCTGATCTGCTTGTCTTTCAGGTCTACTTCTGAAGTCAGCTAGTAATTCTGCTTGTGAATGCTGTGTAAGACTAAGAACTCTGCAAAATCAGATCCTAAATATTATTAAGTTAAGCATCCAGAATCAGCATATACATTATATCTTAATTCCTCTATCTTTAGATTCATAGTTGAAGGGGAAAAAGAAAAGAGGATACCTTTAGACTCCATGCTATGAAAGAATTTTGAATGTAAATATTTTTCTTGTGTGCTTTTTTCGTGTTAACCGTGATAAAGATTGCTTTTTAGAGTTGAATTTGAAGAGTTAATGCCTTCTTCAATACTAAGAAATACTAAATTTAGCTGATCCTTTAGGAGGTACGTTTCTTCTCTCATCTGAAAAGGCTGCAGTTCCTGTTGAAGACTGTATTCATACATGCAAATAGATGAATTAAGATAATTTAAAGAATCTTAAAGTTTCCATTAATAGCATAAGTGAAGCCCTTTTAATTTGTAAGAGCTTCACTTTACAATCACTGTGATGTTTGAAAAAGCTGCACCAAAGATACTGAGTATTACATTTGTAAGCTATCTAGCTGTGTGTTTGTTATTGTACAAATATATTTCAACTTGTGTATAGATTGAGGCTTTTCCATCAAACTAGGTAAAAGTAAGCTGTACTTAGATGCAATTACAGTGCAGTAATTTTATTCCAGAGCATCCACCCTTTCTCTAAAGAATATTTTTGCAGCAGCAGATTGTGTTATTCTCTGGAGTTGCTCTCTTGGCTATCAAAATGCTCGAATTCAACAGCTTTGTGGTTCCTTTCAAACATAGATCAGCTTCAGCTCTCAGAAGTCCATTCCTTCTTATTCTTACTCAATTTTTCTTTAAAAAAGGCCTTATGATTGAAACTGCCAAACCTAGTGTTTCTGATTGATAAGGGGTACTTGTATACTAAGGAAACTCGTTGTAGTTTTGTCTACTATACAAGGTGTTTATGTCTGAGGACTAACAGAGAATAATAGAAATGCTCTGCAGAGCAGCTTTGTCTGCTTTTACTTTGAACTGGTGTGCTTCTTCACTTAATGTAACACTGAGCACCAGGAGAGCTTCTAGTGAGTCATTGCCTCTCTTCCTGCTGTTCTGCAAGGACTGGAATAACTTCTTAGTGTCCAGTCTGTGATTTCTAGCCCCCTAACGTGGTCAGTCAGCTTTGTAATGAAAGCTTAAAGCCTGAAAAGATGTCCTTTAAAGGTGGGGGGTTTTTTTGTTTTTCTTGACAAGCCATTAATTATTCTGCTGTGTTTCATTGTCCCCCACTATTGACTCTGTTGTCTCTACTTTGGAGATTTTCTGGTTAGAAGAGTTAGATTGACATCTTTTCAGCTGGCTTTGCCCCTAATAGCAGAAATGCAAGTATTCAGTTTTGTCTATGAACTCCGTAGCTTGCAGTTTTCATAAAGAGCAGGAGAGCGCTCATTCCTAGGGTCTTGAAGTCAGTACCGCATTGATTCACTTTCGGAAGCCTGTTTTGCAGGTGAAAGGAGTTTAACTAATGAAGTGTAGTTATTAGGGTGTATGGGAGAAACATGCTAAACTTAATTTTAATAGGAACAGTAGGTTTATTTCTCTGCATTTCTTCAGAGTTACCATGTTTGTTACTGTTAGGGACGGTGGATTTACATAAAGCAAGGCGCTACGATATATCAAAGCCCTTTTTCATCCAGATAATTTTCTAATCCTGATTATGCAAGTTTTATTTTGTTCTGAATTAAGATTTGGTTTGATATTTTCACTGCAAAAGCAGGAAAAAACTTTTAAACACTCTACCACTACATAAGAAATGATGAAACGGGTGTGTAAGATCTCAGAAACAACTGTAGCACTCAAAAAGTATCTTGCATCTATTTTGTAGATTCAGAGTATGTAAGAATAGCATTTGTGTTTTAGTTTTACAGTGGAGACAGAATACATGCTTTTTAAAAAATATGTGTTGAATTCTTGTTTATAAAACTTCATTTGAATACTTTATGAAACATTACATGATGTCAGTCATGAGATATACAGTATGAACATATATTATACCATATATGTCCATATAAAATGTATATTATGTTTTAAATAAGAACTCAGTTTAGGTATGACTTACTGAATTGAAGAATCAAGTAGGGCTTTACTTTCCTTGCTTAAGAATAGATTTCCAGCAGTTTTCATTTGGATTCTGTCACTTGGGTCCCATATCCTTATCCCTGAAAGCTTCTGTCAGAGTCAGGCACTTGTAGTGCTGTAGTACTATTAAGACTGTGAAATTGGGATGCTTTCTTTTGGCAGTCTTATGATCCAGTTTAAAAACAAATGACTTTTAAACATGGGGAGGCAGGGGACGAAATAGTGAGAGAAAAGTGAAGGTAAAAATAGTCTGTCTGTGTATGCATGAGCTGGAGTCAAGTTTCTGGAATGCAACTGAAACCTGAGACACTGTGGGATGTAGTGGATGAAGGACTGATCAAATGTTCAAAAGCTGTAAAGGTGTGGTCTGGCTGGTACTGAAGGCATTTACCAGCTGCTTGATAAGTGTGGAGTCTAAAAACTCTCCTTTGAAGTGATGGGATTGCCTCCACAGTGAGCATTGTATCTACTTGTTCTGGTTGGCCAGGATGGCATTTTCCTGCATGTCTTTGTTTGGGGTTTTGGTTTATTTTGTTCTCTGTGTTTTGCTCCCTGTCAGGTGAACAAGGAAAGGGATAATGGCAAAATGATTTGGGGATTTCAGTGTGATTTCCAAGGAGACTGGTCTGTGAGTGTTGGTGGGTTTAAACTGGCCCAGTGAAATATTTTATATATTCTTCTAAGTAAATAACTTCTGTTGGCTTAGCTTCTGAGCTGGTTTAACACAGGATCAGTCAAGTCCTAGTGCTAGAACAAGTAAGAGGGCTGAAGACAGAGTTGTGGCAGGACTGACCTAGTTTGACTAGGCTGTGAAGCTAGCCTAAAGGGAAGGAGTTATTTCACCTGAAGCCACTTCTAAAACGAATTTTGAAAATTCACAGTAGAATTATTAAAAATGGAAATAGTGGGAAAGAATGGAATGAATCTGGAAAGTTTGACATTGAAGTTGTCCAGAAGACATTACTGCTGCTTATGTTTATAACAAATGGTGTTCCTTACTCATGTAGATGTCAGCAATGTTCTGCATTTCACAAATAAGATATTAATGCAGCATAAGAAATGTCAGAATTTTATTTGAAGTCATGTGGACAAGATTCTTTGTTAAACCTAAGTTTTTATTTAATTGCAAGTTTACTGTTTATTCTCTCCTTTTACTAAAATTAGCCTTATCTTTTTGTGAAAAAGTGATTTCAAAGGTAGGAAAATACATAGAAAATCAACAGCAGAATATACTTTGGAATCGGAGAAAAGAATAAGGAAAAAAGATTACGGTTTTTGTCTTCATGTGGACCTGTATTTTAGTACTTCCATGCTAGACCTTCAGATACGTAGGGCTTGAATATTTGTGTCTATTGAATTGACATTCTCACTGATATACTCATTCTTAAACATCATTCTAGTGTAGTAGTAAAAATATTTGAAGAGTATATAGTACAAGAAATACGAACTGCTAAAAGATTGAATAAGAACTACAGGCGTGTTGGAAGAAGTGTTTTGCAATATTGAAATCAAGTTAAAAAGCTTAGATCAAGGCGATCTGTCAGTTACCTAGTCAGTCTTCCTCTCTGTCATTATTTTTGAGCTTCTTCAGAAAAAATATATTTGTTACCTAGATTTTATCCACCTTTCATTGCCCCCTGTTAGAGTTTTCTGAGGCTTGATGGTACCAGGAGAGATCTGGTCAACGTTCCTTTTTGATGCCTATTAAAGCCTATTTTGGTAGTCTCAGAAGCATTTGGAAATGTACGTTTATGTAGATGTACAATTCTTTAGCTGGTGCTGTGGGAAGGAAGTTCTTTCAGAAGTCTATAAGGAACTGATTATGGAATAGCTTTGGCTGCTGTTTGTCCGGTGACCATGTAACCCATTGAGAAGTTTGTCCAGGTGTCTCTTTTGGCCTGTATAAGAAATCTCAGCTTGTTTCTTCCTTTGCACAGCTTGGGGTTCAGTCTCTTCTTTAGTTAAAACAGCTTTTGTCGTAACTCTGAGGACCTTCCAAGTCATTGTCTGGCATTTTCATCAATATATAACACTCTGCAACTGAACTTCGAGTAATTCTGGACTGTACTACTTTAATACTGTAGCCTTTGAACCAGAAATACAGAGTATGGTGCCTTTTGTAAAATTACATTGGCATTCCTACTTTAAGGTTTAGGGTCTGCTGTCTAGAATTTGTTTCCTGTTAGGACATGCTGTGGTTTGTGCATGTGACAGTGAAAGAACTTTTCCTTACAGGAAATTGAATTTGGGTTCTTTACTAGTCTTCCAGGATCTGTGTTAATGTAGCAGTAATAGCACACTTTATAATTGATTAATGCTTTCTTGAGACTGTCAAGAGAACACATATTCATAACTTTCATTTTCAGGATATGTAACATTTGGGATCATTAGTGCATGACCCTGAGATTAGCACAGTTGGTTAGAGCATGGTGTTAGTTATGCCAGGGTCATGGGTTTGGTTCCTGGGTGTGCCATTCACTTAAGAGTTGCACTGGATGATCCGTCTGGGTTCCTTCTAACTCGTGATTCTGTCGTGATAGGTTCAGAACTGGCATGTTGGCATAGGCTTCATGGGGAGCAGAGCTTATTTTCTGTGGAAGGAAGCCTTGTGCTTAGCAGAAGCTGGGATTCAAAATGACTTTACCTGTGTGTTTTGTTACAGTGGCTTCTTAGCTTGAGATCATAACCAGTGAAACCATCTTCTGACAGAACGTAAAATATATGGGGGGGTGGTGGGCTGTAAAAGATTTTAGAATGCACTGCGTAGTAATTCCTTCCTTTTGTGTCTTTTAAGTCTTTATTTACTTTTGATCTCTTCTTATAAGGACATTGGTGAAAGGGAACCCAATTACTTTTAAAATACGAAGTACCATATTTCAGCATAGATGAAACCACATTTGTGGTTTATAGCAGTTCAGGTTTCTGTATGTGGAAAAGACAAAAGTGGATTACCAAAGAGAAAAAGCGAATGACTTTTACAAACCCCTTTGAATTCCCTGCAGTTGCAAATTGTGCTGTTTATTTGTACTTGAACAAGGAACACAGAATGGCTTTTCATAACTTCTGTGAATGTAGTTTGAAAAGTGGAAGGCAGGAGTGAACGCTATTTACTTGGACATTGATTAACAGAAAGTTGTCAGTCATGACTGAGCTCTTTCTGTCAGGCCCTTTCCCTCCTAGGGATATATCGGGTGTATACACAAACTGCAAATCGAGTGGCTAGTACTGTTCTTCTGTACCTTTTCTTAATAAAAAGTCTCATTTCTAATGTGCAAAAGCAAAGGAGAAACTCTTAATCTTTAATCTTGTGAATTTGCTAGCCATTTTTGTGAATTGCCATTTTAATTGTTGGACTGGTATCCTCTATTTTTATTTTTGCTTTTTTTTTCTTGATTCAGATACTTGTTTTGCAGCTTTCTTCTATTTCCTGCTCTTGAAGGTGATTCTTCAATGGTCCTCAAAGAAGAAAGACTTAAGTTTTAGAATGTAGCAGGTTGCTTCTGGAAACTATGGCATAACTTTGGAAAACAGTTTTCATATTGAAACAAAGCTGTATTTTTTCCTGAATTTTTGTGTTGAAAAAGTATTGGTAAAATCTAGTGAATCTTTCCAGTAAAGTTTATTCTTGTGTGATGTATTTTTAGACTATTCTTTGTTTAGTGTAGTTTTTGACGTGGGTAAATAACTCTTTGATGTTGGTATATGTCCTTTCTAAAAATAGCTTGGGAGCTGAAAAGTATTCAGTGCCTCTTGAGTTAGTCTCATGTTAAGTGAGTGGGAAATCATTCTGTCTGCTCAAATGGGGTTTGGCTGAACGTCCTGTCACTGTGCATTAGCCATGCCTCAGCTACTACCGTGCAGGAATTTTCCAAAGAATAAGTGTTTTCTTTTCTTTTTAAATGAAATAATTTTGTATGGATTTTGTAAATCTTAGTTGCTGCGCATTTTGAAATACACACTGATCCTGCAAAGTCTTACGCCTTTTTGTTTTTATTGTCAAAAGACATTTTTCAAAGTCATTCTCTGAATGAGGACTTGAAAAATCAGTCCAACCTCTGATTATGTCATGGAAAGGAGAGGAAAGTCAGTGTTCTTCTAGTTGTTCAATGGAAGATACTTCTGATACATATGGGAAGAAGCTGGGATGTTAGATATGCAAGCTTGGAACAGCAGAGAAAAAATTGGCAGCTTTATAATTCTCTGACCTCAGAATCAGAATGGGCTTGAACAGAGTAGTTGGAATTTCCAAATACCATTTCCATACCACCTTTAATGTAAAAGCATATACTCTCTGAAAAATGGAAAAAGAAATGTTTTTCTTAGTATATGTTACCACTGCTGAGCTGTGCTTGGCTAACATTTTTCTCATCTGTTTTATAGGTTTTGTAAAAGACACCGGATTAAATCAAATTCAAATGTTCCATGTGTTCCGAAAGACTTGTTGATGATGTCAGAATTAGTTCTTCCACAGTTCATCTTTAGTCTGATTCAGCACTTAAGAGAGGGATATAATGAGCCTGGTATGTTTTGAATTTGCATGTATCTGGCATATCTTACCATGCTGTTACCTCTTGCTTTGCAGTCTATGAAGACACGGGACATGAATGCTGTCCATAGTTTATGTCATTGTATTTTGTACCTCTCTTTCTAACAAAATTACAGCCTGACTAGGTGATCTGATTTTGTTACCTGCTGGCGTGCTTAGATATGTTTTAAGGGTTACCTAGCATTGTGCTGAGCTCTTCCAGAAAACGAAATCAGGTACAGTTCGAAGTTTGTATGTGTGAATTTTAGACTGTTACGAATATATAAATTATTTTCAATTGCAGTAGTCGTAACTGTTGTGATGGTCTTGGCTGAATTATATTACATCTACACCAAAAGTTCTTCTTACGTGGTTTTCAGCTCTCGATCTGCCGTCAGAGAAAGACCTTCATAAAATCCTCCAGGTTTTGGAGCCTCATGTTTCCTTCCTAGAAGACTTGACCAAAATGGGAGGTGCAATGAGATCAGTTCTTACCCAGGTTTTAACTAGTCAACAGTTCTACAAAGATCTTAGCTCTGGTATGTTTGTGTTCATTATTTATTCAATCCTGTACCAAATCACAATGAATCTGAAAACGTTGGCCAGTCACAACTAACCCCAAACCCCTCGTGTAAATTAACTCCATGTTATTTTCTTGTGATTAAGAGTCCTTTGTGTAGGTATGGAACAAATAGTAATTACTGTAGTTTTAAGTTGCCATAACTGGCTTGGGCAGCAGCTAGTTAAAAAACAGGCAATCTCCAAATCTTTATTTGAAAGGAGAAGCACTAAGTAAAGCTGCCTCAGGGGCAGTTCTCTTTATTCTTTCCTTCCTTTTTCTCTCCTGTTATAGTATTTGAATGGGAGTAATTTAATTACTTCTCTTTCCTATATATGATGGATTTCCTGATACAGAAATATGGAAAGGAAATGGAAAGTAAGACATACTTATATGGACTCTTGGAATGGAGAATATGTGTTATTAAATTAAAACATGGTGGGCCATTTTTTGGATTGCTTACATAGAGAATGAAGCGTATGAACCAAGGAGCAGCTTTTGTGCTTTAATACTGTTTTATGTATGTATTCAAGGTGTTGGAGAGAATGCATGTGCAAAGAAAAGCCATGAAAAGTACCTCATTGCTTTGAAAGGCTCTGGACTAGCATTTCCTGAGGATAAAATTGCATGTGGTATGCAGGAACAAGGAGCTGGAACTAGCACATTATCTGTTCAAGGTTTGTGTGGAAAAATATTTTAAGAGAAGACTTGATTATTGATGGGTTTTATATAAACTGCTTTTGGTTTATTTTTTTAAAAAAAGCTAATCTCAATGAAACTTAGGGAATTACCTGTTATTTATTGCACTACCAAATTACAGGACTCCTATCAACAAAGCAAAACATGTTAACTTTTTGATGCTAATATGCTAAGCACCGTTTTTCCAGTCATAACATTAGTGGAATTTGAGTAGGCAAGATGAAATTGCTCATAGTGGAATTTTGCCACTGCAACGAAGTGCTTCTTATAAAGGTTCTGTGGATTTTTTTTTTTTGGATCACTGAAGTCCATTGGAGTTTTTTTTTCAGTTTCTGAAAGAACGCTTCTTTGCATTAACACGGTGCATTGAAGTTCTGCAATGGAATGTATTTGCAAATCCCTGATTTTGTATTGCTTGGAAATCTTATTCCAACTTCTCAGTCCACTGCTGTGTATCTTTCAAGGAAAATCAATGTAGTGTTCCATTGCATACTGGCTTAAATATCTTGAAATACTGTCTTTTAAATATAAGACTTAGGAAAAGAATTCTGAACTTTTTTATTTCAAAAGGTTTGGCGGGTGCTACGGCAGCATCAGGACAAGGGGATTCTTCAGATGAGGTGAGACTTTTTAAAGACTGTAATGAACTGCAACAGAATATTAAAGGGAGAGAATGCTTGCAGCCAAATCCCACAAATCTTAAGTCTTCTATCTGCCAGACGTTATCCCCATTTTAGTAATTAGGAATAATGGAGGTATAAAGGAATAGATCTCATGCCTTTGATTTACTAAGGACCTCTTGAAAAATCCTGAGTTTTGCTAATACTGTTTCAGTTTAATTTATGTATGTAATGGAGGAGGAACCTATGTAGGTATTCCAGAAGTCACTATCAAGTAAATTGGGCTTGATTAAAGCAAATTTAGAGCATGTAATCCTATGAGTGGTGTTAGCAGTTTTTGGCACTTGAGAATCCAGCTGAACTGGTGATAGCAGCAGTGAGAATTTCTCTGTAGATAAATTCCCATGTGTAGACTTGACCTTACTTACCAAACACAGGGAGTGGGAGTAAAAAGGAGAGAATGCTGAACTTTTATAGCGATCAGTTTTAGAAATCAAAACAAGTAACCTTACAAAATTAATGAAATAAATGTGGATGATAATGTTGCCTATAGGGGGAAAAAAGGCAATTAAAAAAATTACGGTTTTCTCTAAAGAGTTGTACACGATGCATGATTCCTGTAAACAGCAAAAGTGATTTTCTTGTAGGAATATATTGAAGGCTTCTGTGTTTTAGTTTGGTAGTTAAACCAGAATTCTGAACGCATACCATTTCTTGGCAATAAGGTTCTAAGTATCCAATTATGAATTTTTAAAACTCTTCCTTTACTCCAGGAGGACCAGGATGGTAGCCAAGGTGTGGGAAAGCGCAAGAGGGTGAAACTAAGCAGCACCACCAAAGGTATTTATAAAGTACTGATGATCTCAGTTTATCATGTTTGCTTTATGTCTGTCTTCAAGATATCCAGGGATATTCAATTCACTTCCTGAGCGCTGAAGTGCTACAGGTGACAGGTATTAAACATAGCAAAGTCTAAAAAAGAACAGAAGGTGAAAATGTGGTAATTGGCAGGTTAGATTTCCCTTGAATGAGTACTACTGTCTGGGACTCTGACCAATTTGTCACCTCTGTGTTGTAAGCTGACCTGCAAAAATTCATTCAGTTTTCACTGTGTGGCTCTCAAGGCTGCAATACAGCTTTACAAAACAAGTGTTTGATGTATTTGTTCTTACAGATTTTTTTGACTGTGCCACTGTACAGTATGATTGTGTTTTCAGCCAGGCAAGAATGGTTCTCTCTGGTTCTGGTTGGTCTTTCTGTACTGTTTTAGTAATGTTTAAGATAAAATACTTGAATGAAGCCTCCCTTGGAACCACTCCATTATTTTTCTAGCTTGAAATTAGTCCTAATTTCTAGTCCAACATGAGTAGCACTCACATTGAGGTCAGTGCAAGTTTTAGTTCAAGAATAACCATAGGCTAGGCAAGGTAGTTCTGTCTTGTGCTTGACATGTTTCTGTGCTAAAAAGTGTTTAATAATATTTAAATGCTACTGTTAAATAAAGACGACCTTTTTGGTTGTGTTTTTTATTTTAATATGAGTATGAGGAGACTGACATAGGAAGCACAAAGAGTTGCAAGCATTGAGAAAAGAATATTTGAGTAGAAGAATTGTGGTGAAAGTTGGAATAAAGTTTCTGGAAGGTCTCTGGAATGAAGGTTTGGAGCTTGAGTTTTAAATGCAAAGGTTCATGAATCATTGAAACAGTATGATGTGAGGAGTATGGGAAAATAAGATCAATTGTTCCCAGTGTTTTCAGATTGAAGGAAAAGCAGTGAGGAAGCTGAAAAAGCAGAGAACTAAATGTTTTGGCAAAAGTGTTGTTTAGAGATTATCTTAAAAATGGTGTGACAAAGATTGTGGTAGAGAATAATAATATGGAAGAGGCAGTATTTTTAGAGAGATGCAGGAAATGTAGAGACATCCAAGGAAAGTTCTCTTACTTGGATTTAAGGGGCTGTTAGCTTGTCTAAAAGATGAGTTAGAGTCAGGTAACACAAGAAAAAAGTGCTGTTGTTCTCATGCATAGTAGCTAATTAGGGAAAGAGGCAGGGAGGAAGCCCAGATATAGAAGCTGCCTGATCAGAAAACCAATATCAGCAGTGGCATTTTAGGATAAGTGATACTTGAATTCAACATTTCATTTTCCCCCAGGATTGTAGTTTTCCCCCTCTGAGGCATCCCAGCATGGACTGTGGTCATGATGTTGATAGCTCCTAATATCTGCCCCAGAGGAGGGAGTCTGCCAATGGGGGAAGGGTAAGTATCTGTTTTTATTAAATATCAAATAGTTTTCTGAAGTTTTCAGTATTCATATTTTATGTCCAATAGGGTATAAAATAAGAGTATGAAAAGAAAATTTTGGAAAACTGAGTATTGAATAAAAACAGATTTACCTTTTCCATATAAGCAGACTCCCTGTCCCATCCTAGCTCTTCAGTGGTACTGTCTTCATCCAGGGTTATTTATATACTGGGGATATCTTGGAATGCGAGGTCTCATATTCCAGAGAGATAGTTACAACACTCTGTGAGGTGTTTTGTGGCAGTAAGAAAGAATAAAATGTTTCTTAAAAGAAAGTACAGTTTTTATGCTGAGGTTCACTCATACAGGTAAGGGACTGAGTAGTGAGAATTTTTTCCTTTTTACTATGTTTTGAAACCTCATCCTGCATGCATCTGAAATACCAGATGTTTAAGACAATTTTAAACCCAGAGGCACTATTTTTTTTTTTTTAAGAGATTTAAAATCTAGTGATGTTTTCAGAAGAGTGGGAAAATTAGTCCCAGTGTTCTTGACAAATTTTCCAAGTTTGGTAAGAGCATTCTGCCTACTCAAATTATATAGCAGGGGTAAGTGGATGTGTATTGTTCTGTCCCTGCCTGAAACTGCTGCAAAAAGTATTGGATATGCACTGTTCACCTATGATATGTGTCAGAGAAAAAAGCATTTGGCATGTACCTAAACTTGTGCTCTCTGTTCTGTGGACAGAGGACTTCAGTCTTGCATGGTTACCAAGCTTTCATGGGGCGGTCAAATCACACATGCAATTTCGTAACAAGAGATGAGGAAGAGAACATAAATGAGTATCGTATGTTTGTTGCTGTAGGTGATGTGTAATACCTTACAAAATAGTTTAATATTAATTAGTATTACAAAATATTATAATATTTTAATATCTTTCATGATTCTGTGAAGGTAATGTTTTATATCAGTACTTGTAGAAGATATTGGATAAAACATATTCTTGCTCTTTTGTGGCTTGCTAGAGTCTTGAGGAGAACCCTGAAATTTAAGTCTGGGCAAATTGGTTACTTGCCCAGGGAACTCTGACATTTGGTAATAGTGGAAAATAGATGTAATTCCTGCTTAGGAAGAGCACAAATGCCTGTCTTGCTTAGAATAGGCACAGAGCTATCCAGTGCAGTCTCTAAAGCTGTCACACTTCAGTGAAGATGAGAGTGAGGCTTCAAGGCCAGATGATGTTCAGTGTGAATGTTTTTGGATGTGTGGTGGTGAGAGCATTTCATACAGTCCTGTTGGAATATGTGATTTTGTGTGGAGTTACATATCCTCAGGTGTAGCTGAATTCTAGATATGGAGAAGTAGTATTATTATTACTTTCTTGTTTAGTCCTCATATGTTAGTGGGGTGAACACCACCTGTTGTAGTTGTAAAGCATAAATAATCAACCTCTCGAAAAATAATGATAAAGAGTCTTTATAGTTTAGTTTTTTTAAAAACAGAGTTAATATGATTTATGCTCTGTCATGTGATAATTTCACGAACAGTTCATTCTAGCAAAGGTCAGTTTACAGCTTCGCAATCAGGAAACTGATCTGCTTGAAAACACAGCTGACAAAATGGAAAGATCCTGGACTCGATTCCTATGTAGGTCCCCCCACAGAGATCTACTATCAGCATGAGTAAAGGGGCAGAGTGAATGGACAGGAGTTGAAAGGGGAAAGATGAGACTGCCTCCTGCTACTGTCAGGAGCTAGTGCCTCCCGATTATCTGGTTGTGGTAATTTTTCTATTAAAAAACCCCAACAAACAACTTAGTGGCTGGTCAATCAGTGCATATATTGCTTTGAAAGTGGAAATAAAGGATACATTATTGCTTCTATTTATTTTGTTTAGAGCTTGGTAAAGTGTTGTTTAGGTAATAGAATTCATCACTTAATCATAAATTGTATTTTGTTGTTTTGATACTTTAACTTCAATTAAGTAGTAGTCTACCGTGTTTCCCTTGGTTAAGTGATTGTGTAAATATTGTGCAATTTGCTGTGATGCATTAGAATCAGTGCAGCTGTTCCGGTAAGGTGATGTGATTCAGTGCAATCAATGAAGATTGGACTCTGTGCTAGAATTGTACTGAAAACTTTTCTCTGGCTTCTCTGGGAGGTCCTTTTTATAGTTACAGACTCTGACACTGTGCAGTATTGGTGATCTTCACTTTCCCAGTGTTTAAAAAGAAACTATTTACAGAATGCACAAAGATGTTCTTAAATCTTTGTTCCTGAATTTTTATATGAGTGCAACTGCACTATTACTGTTCTTCGTTTTAATACTTACTGCATTATACATGCCCTGCTTCAACCTTTTATGCAGATCAGTCTATCATGGATGTTTTGAAGCATAAATGTTTTCTAGAAGAATTATTATTTTGGACAATAAAATACGAGTTTCCACAGAAGATGGTGACTTTCTTACTCAACATGCTACCAGATCAAGATTATAAGGTACTTGGCCTTACTTCATTCAAACCCAAGTCGCTTTTCGTATTCACATACTTAGTGTGTATTATGCCTTGCATGACACCATATATGCTTATGTTTGAATAATAAGAAGTGAAATAATGCAGAAACCTTGTTTTGAGTATTTTTTAAGAAGTTCTAAAGTGTTTAGTATTTGAAAAGCAATGTGGACAAAACAAGATGGATAAATCTGGAGCAGCACTATTAATTTTGATTTTGTGGTTTATTTTCCTTTTTGTCTGTTAGTACGTATTTGCATGTGTTGGATTTTGTTTCATTTTATTTTATTTTGTAAATTGTTTTTTATCACTTAAAACATGTGGATCAGCAGTATATGATTCTGTAGCATGGTATGACTAGTGAATAATTGCAGTGACTTCACTCCTGTTTCAATTATTGTAGTAGGCAGTGGTTTCTCCATACAGGCTATTACAGTGTGAGTGTTCTTGCTGCAGCTATGCCCTAGGTGATTTTGGCAGCCTTCCAGGTGCTTCCTTACAGAGTTTTGCAGTTGTCTGTACCAAGTATCTCCTGGCCTGGAGTTGTGGAGACTGGATGTCATCTTCCTGTTTTAAATCTTGGTGTGCAGCCAGGTTTGGTTGTTTGCTCCACATGTTCCCAAGACCTAGTATACATAGCAATCAGGCTTAACATTTTGCTCTGATCATGTCATACTCTTGAGCCATGCAAATATTTTGGACCTTCTCAATCCCTGCTGGGAGACAAAGATCAAGAAATTCTGAAGTCCAGGCATGCAGATTTCTTCAAAAATGTCTGTTTATAATGGGACAACCCTGTATTTGTGCCCCCTTAAAACCTTGCTGTATCAAAACAAAGGACATGAAGATAACCTGCAAGGAAGACAAAGATAAGATATGGGCCTTCAGCACTACTGTGTCCATGTCAAGACACCATTTTGATTTGGGATACCGGCATAGATTCGTCTTGGTCTTAGATTCAGCTAATGTATGAGGAGACGTTAGGACTTCTTAACTGGTGATCCATTGCTATGGAGCTTGAATTCTTCTTGATATTTGGACACCCACATGGACATCCAGTTCTCCTGATCCATTGCCAGCTAAATTCCTGCCTGTAAAAACACCCAGCTGCTAGCAGCATGCAGAAGAATCTGGTAAGTGTTCCTGTGTTTCCTGGTTTTTTACTATAGTATGTAATAACAGCAGCTTCTAATGATTGTGGGATCTTTCTTCCTTTGACAATGAGCCACAGTCTTCAGTGACTTTCTTGGTTCTGTTCATTATCTTTCTTCACTCAGAATGGAGATAATGGTGTATTTGGTCTCTCTACTGGTTGCCACCTTTAAATGGAAATAGTCCATTTATGGGCCACCAATGCTGCATGCTCAGACTGAAAGGTTTTTATAACCTTTTTTGTAAACTTTTTTGTTTGGTTTGTTGTTTTTTTGTTACCAGTTTCATGTTGTTTTTCATTAAACAGTTAACTCCTATGTTAAAGCTTTATTAGGAGCACAAATACCGAGTCTTTGAAATTTTTTAGAATGTATGTTTAACTGCTGTGATTGTCTAAATGGCATTTTTAGGTAGTAAGGAAACTCAGAGCAGGAAATCTATCACATAGCAGTACTAGGGAGGCAGTAAGCTATTTTTAGCAAGATACCTGTGCTTTGTTGCAAAACTGTCAATGCTGTATGAATTTTAAACATGTTTATGAGGCCTGTGGGTAATTTACAAGAAGTGGCTCTGCCTTTTGTATGTAAAAGAGAGAACATAGCATTTTGGGATGAATTAGAAGAATGTTTTATTGTATATGCTTCCATTTAGCTTCTTTGAAAGAAAAGCTTGTTTGCTGATTAATCATATTGCCTTCTCAAACAACAGGAGTATTTCTAGGGATATAAACTGTTCCAAGTGGTCTCTCAGCTTTCTGCTACTTTCTCTCATTGCATTACACCACATATGCTGTTCTAATTTTTTCTGTATCTGCTGTTGTGCAATTTATCTGATTCTTTGTGAGGCGATTTAGCTCATTAAATCAGCAGAATTCTGCTAGGTTGGATTTCTGATAAACTGAGGCAGCTAGCCAGACACAGCACAGAGCTGGCTATCTTTGTATGCTTTGAAATTGTTGAAATCTCTGACCTCCAGCATAAACATACTAGAATCCATCACTGCCCTGTGTAGCAGTCACTGAGCCACTAGCAATCTCAGTTACACAGATTTTTTTTTAAATAGGAAAACAAACTTCCCTTTTAGGATTCCCAGTACTGAAAAGAGGTGTTGAAAGGGGTGGGCTAAAACCCTGGGTTAATTAGCTCTTCCCTCTCTCCCCACTTTGGCATATGAGAGAGATAGATAGCACAACAAAAAGTGTGGTCTTTGCCTTACAGATTTGTGCTTGAGGCATCCATTCCAGCACTCTCTGACATTTGAAGCTTGGAAGACTTACAAGTGAAGAAAAAGAAAGCAGAAGAGAAATTTATTGAAGCTTCCAAGAAATCAAAGGTGTTATGGTGTGGACAAGAGGAAAAGCAAAATGCCAGAGAAAGAGACCTTAATGTGACCAAGAAGAAGGCAAAGAATGTGTTGGCAGTAAACAGGAAGATGGTGGAAGAGTGTAAATCATCCAAGAGCAGAGCCTTGCTGAAATCTGGAATACTGGAAATACAGAAATGCAAAAGCGTCTGGTAGACATAACGAATCAACAAACATAATTACCATAGCATAGAAATGCTATGCCTTGTCAGGCACCTCCCATAGTGACCCTTAAGGCGGCTATTACAGCAATAGGACTTCACTAACCCCTGGATATGCTGTTCTACAAATTTTGTAGAACAGTTTTTCTATTGGAACCTTAATTTTAGTGCAGCATTCAGCTGGCAGAAATACTTTCCATCTTAGCATTGAGAATATAAACATGGGGGATGTAAGTTCTAACTAAAGCATGGGGTTGATCTTAGTCTCCAAAAAGTTCTGGGATTGAACTTGAGTGGTCACCAAGAGGAAAGGCTAGCTGAAAAGATTAACTTTGTTTTTCAATAGATAGAAATTTAGAAGCTGCTCAAGATCATAGAGAGTAAGTCAGTGAAGATAGTTAGATATACAGAAAGCCTGTCTTTCTTAGGAACCATTTCTTGCAGAAGGTTGGAAGCTGAGTATTTGGAAACATGTTATGACAAAAATTGCATTCTTGCTCCATTCTATATTTTTCCTTAGATGTGTGTATAGCTTTGGCCACCGAAAGAAAGGATACGTGAATGGACTGATTTGGTCTACTGTGGCTGGTTTTATGTACTGACTGCAGTTTACCACAGTATTTCAGCTTCTTAACTTCTGGAATGAGTTTAGTTTCTTCCTCTGAAAATTGGATTGTATTTGTTTGCTTAACTTGCAAAGGAATGTAGGAGTAAAGCTTCTGTCTTTCCTTTAGTTGTTTTACAGAGTCTCTACCATTATACTGTAGTGAGAGCAAATTTACCGTACTTTCAGAAGTTCATTATTGTAAATGGGCGAGGCACAAAAAATTTTGATGCATGCCGATATAAGCTTAAGAAAACAAAAAATCCAAAATTAGTCCTTCGGGAAGGACCTTGTTTTTGCGGTCAACTTGAATTGAGTGTGCTGTGTAATACAAGTTAAACATAGTTTCTACATCACAGAACCCAAAAATCCTATTTAAACATAATACAGTGTGAAGAAGTAATATATAAATAAAGTATACTTTTTTAGTAGCAGCATTAGTATACTAACTTCTTAAAATACCTGGTACATCATTTCTGTCTGAGGCTTAACATTAGTAGTGTGAATGTCTTGATGATAAGTGCTAATGCCAGTGATGAAAATTGTTTCAAGATTTTAGCTTAAAGGAAATTATATGATGGGAATATCTGTGATGCCAGAATGATAATGTATTAACTTTGCTCAAGTATTGTGAATGCATTGTGCCAAAAAGGCTTTAGCTGGAAACAGTTACCGTTGTGCTGGGTGCTCTATGAGGAACACACTTTAGTTGTTGTAAAGGTTTCCATCACAGTGGACCAGGTAAAGGAAGGCAAGTTAAGTATTCTTGCAGATAGATTTCTTGTTTCTTGCAGTGATATCCCCGTTCTCACACTGGTCCATTTTTTTGCATGAGCAACTTTATCTTTGGGGGTATTTGCAGGGAGAAGCAGTTTCTGTGCCCAACAGCAGAATTATGTCATCATACTTTTGGAAGTATTTTTTAAGTGATGATAACATGGTAGTGCCATAAGAAAAGTATGGGAGCACTGAGTCTAAGGCAGGTAAAATAAAGTAGTGATCTGTATACGGCCTGGTGAAAACATGGCTGCCTGAGGGTGGTTTTAAAATTTCTAATTCTGTGCTTATGAAAGGTTAATACTTCTAGAAGGAATAGGCAAGGGATTTTTAGACTTTAGATTTTTATCACGACACAGCTTGTCTTCTTACTAAGCTGAGCAAGTCCAGATGGTGTTAATTCAGAACCTAAAGTACTAAGTGAGAAGTGATTTCAAAGCCAGCAGATATGTTCATGTATATGCACTGCAAAAAGTTGATTTATAATACATTTTGAGGCTAATGGAGTGGAACACAGGACTGTACTAAGATTTATGTGTCTATGTACAATACATTTAAATACTGATCTGGTTAAAAAAACACAAACAGTTGTGTGAAGAATAACAGAGCTAATAATTAATTTAGTTATTGAGGGAAAAGCATTAAAGGCTTATTTAAAAACTATAGGATGCTATGATAGTAGAAATGAAAATCAGTGTAGAAATGTCTTGCTTGAAAGATAAATGAAAACCTTACTTCATGGGTAGATGGCTGCAAGTGATAAGGCAACTTATAAGGCACTACTAAACTCATTGTTCGTAGTATATCGTTTTAAGACATCTTGTTGTAGGATGTACAAATTTGGGATAAATTAATTATTAGAACTTTACTACTTTCACAGGCATGCTGAGACCTTATATTCCTTATTTAAGTATTTCTGAGGTTTTTTTTTTTTTGTGTGGAAAGTATTGAATGAGAAGATTAGATTCTGGGAAAAGGTAATAAAATTAGAAGCCTAAGATACTCTTCCCTATAAATAGATCTTTTCATTTGGTCTGTTTCTAGAAAACAGTCATCAATTTTGGTTTGTCATAGCAACTGGTGTTTCTCAGGATATGTTGATTGTACATTTGTAAAGGAATATTTTATAATGAAAGAAAGCTATAATTTTTGTATGATGCTTATTAACGTCAGCATTTCTTTATGATTTACAGATTGCTTTTACAAAAACATTTGTTCAGCATTATGCTTTTATTATGAAAACACTGAAGAAAAGCCATGAATCAGACACCATGTCTAATAGAATTGTGCATATCAGTGTTCAGTTGTTCAGCAATGAAGAACTGGCACGCCAAGTAACAGAAGAATGCCAACTGCTGGATATTATGGTCACTGTTCTGTTGTACATGATGGAAAGTTGCCTTATTAAAAGTGAATTGCAAGGTAGGTTGAGTTGTTTGTTTGTTTCTTTCCATGGATAATAAATTGATTATAGAGGAAATTTAATCTTTCTTTGGTGATCAGTCTGCCCCTCTGCTGCCTTTCCAAAAATGTACAGGATCTAGCGATACATGATTAGAGGCTGAGTCTCAAAATTCCCTGGAAATATAAAGGTAGTTATCAAGAGTGATACTAATATTTTATCCTTTGGTTTGCAGGGGTTTTTTTTGTAGGAATGTTACATCGTTTAGGATACAGATTATTACCTTGCAAGTACTTAATTTGTTGCGTGAAGTGCACAAACAACTATTTGAATGAAAAATTATATACATAAATTGAGATCCATATGAATTTAAAAAATACTTTTGAAGAATTTCACAAGCTATTTGCAGTATTTTAAATGGTTTAAATTTTTAAGACCTGTGATTGCCTTAATAAAATTTGATGTAATTAGAGGAGAATAATTTAATACTTTGTAAATATAGTAATTTGATCAACGTTTTGTTTGACAGAGTGGCAGTTTGAATTTGAGCTATTGTAGACTGTGTAACTTTAGTGAGAACAGCTGTCCTATTTTCACCCTCCTTGTTTTACCTGTCCTTATGTGAAAATGCCACAACTGAATCTTGCTGACTTCTGTCATTCTCACTTTTATGTGCCTAACAGACTGGATACCTCTCAGCCCTTTTTATCCTAGTTTGAATCTGAAAGTACTCCCTAGACAGGCTGAGTACTGCTGCTAAATAAGTATCATGAACTTCTACATGAAATTATATTTTTTTTTGCCCAAAGTATCCTTTGTCTGGGAGTCCACTCTATGTATAGCCTAAACCAAAACGACTGTGCAGAAATGGGAAATCCTCACTCATCTAGCTATCAAGAGTGCCCTCATTCAGCAGCACTTCAATATGAAAAAATTTTCTGTTGCCCTACATAGATTGCTTTACAGTATTAAAAGGAAAAAGCTGAATATTTAACAGTTTGTATATCAAGTGATTTTTGCTAAATCAATGCCATATTGGTGGAATGTAATTTAAAACTACTTCTAAGCATCTTTTAAATGTTACTTTTTGGTCAGTATGGGAAGTTGCTAGCATGTTGGTAAGGTTCTGTAATGGGTCACAATTGCAGTCAAGCAGAAAAAGGCTGTGACTGATTTGTCATTTTCTGAACAATCTTACTGGTAATTAATGGGTGTAAACTGGAGCTGGTAAGTTAAATATTGTTAGATATATTTGTGAGAAAAGACTTACCCTTCGAGCAGCGATTCCACTGTTTCCTTTTCTCTTTTCCCAGCATCAGTGATTTCTCTTAGCTTAGATACCATTATAGAATTATAGAATCTTTTAGGTTGGTCATTGAGTCCAACAGTAAACCTAGTACTGCCAAGTCCACCTCTGGGATATGTCTGGTCCTTTTCAGTGTTCTCATAACATTTCGCCCTCACTGCTTTATATATGAGATGAGGGATTTGCCATATTGCAAATGGACAGAAAAGAAATCATAAAATATGTTATTGGGGTTTTGCCCTCTCATATTCTCTGGCCTTCTTTTGTAGTTCTTTGGGCTTGTATCTTGTTTTTGGTTCAAGTTATTTCTTATAATGCTGGAAATAGTGAGAAGTCTATGCTGGTGAGATGAATTAAGAAGAATTCTGTTTGTGCAGCTGCTGTAAACAATAGGTTGTTTAGTATCTGAATGAGACAAAATTCACAAATCAAGGCATGGATAGGTGGAGAAAGCATGTTTGAGAGTATCAAGGAAAACATGGGCTTGTGTGTGCTACAGCATGTTTAATTTGCGTTGCTCACAGATCTTAATTGTCTTTTGAGCAGCTGACACCTAGTTAAAATGTACAGTTCACTAAGGGTACTTGTGGACAAACTGTTTCAATGAAACAGTTGGCCTTTGTTTACCAACTTCATAAGCGTTACTAACTCGGCTTACCTCTCTCACAGGCAGTGTGCAAGGATGAGGGGTGGAACTATAGATGCAGATGATAAAACTGGCTCCCTAAGGAAATTTATGCCCATATGTTCTTAGAGAATTTTTTCCTCTCTATCAGCACTTTCCTCCTAATGAATTTTATATGGGAAAAGAATTTTAGTTATAGCCCCAAGGAAAAAGTTTTGTTAATGGTTTATCCTTTGAAAAACCAACCTCTCTAAATGACTTTGCATTAGCCCTGGCTTGTAGAATATGCTGAATAAGAGGCAATGCTAGTGTCCATTTGAGGTAATTTTGGATTTGTCTAATCTATACTGGGATAGATATAACTATTGGTTCTTTGCAAAATCCTTCAGCAGATTGAGGCAGAGATGTTACCCTGTTCTTGGATAGGTCAAGGAGAACCACTCTACCTTCAGGTATTCCTCATCAGCCAGAGACTGGAGTCTCTTAAAAAGTGTCTGTTTAGTTCAGCTGTGCTGTGCTGCTTATGAGCCTTTCACTGTGTAAAGGGTACTTACAGGGGTCTTTCAGTGCATCTGAACTGGAAATAGAGCCATCTCCGAGGCTGCTCATCAGATGCAAGATTTTTTTTCTTCTGTTCTTCTTTCTGTTGAAATAGAATATTAACTGACATATGAGTACTGGAAGTGGTTTTGCTTGGATGGTGAATCCAGAACCAATTCTGTTTCCCTTCTGATCTTTCCGGTAGTCCCTCTTATGGAAAGGAAGCAAAGAGATTTATTTGACAGATGTAGAGGATGAACTTCTATGATTCAGGGTGGGAGGGAAAGAAACTCCCCCCCCCGATTTCTTATCCTCCCCTTCTGGGAACCTTCTCCTTCCCTAGTCTTGGACAGGCTGCATAAACCCTCTCTCTGTCCCAAATTCAGAATGGGAATGCTTTGCTCTGCTGTTTTCAGACTCAACATGCCAGTGTAGGTTTCGATCATCAGATTTCTTCTTGAATGCTGTAATGTACCTTGCTCACTGGGGATATGTCAAATTCAAAGTAGAATTCAGGTGTTTTTAATAGGAATTGTATTATTTGGTTTTTTAATACTACTTAAAAATATTGGAAGAGCCATAGCTGTGATGGTTTTACTAATGTGCTGCTTTCCGAAGGTTGTGATACTGTTGAAGGTTTAAATGACTCCTGCTGAGTGGGATCTGTGTTGGTCAAACCATGATGAAAAAACAGCCTCAGGTACCATGAAAGAACCATTTCTCTTTTCTGCAGTTTTCTCTGTGTGTGTCTGACCACAGCATTACAGTACATCCTAATTGTTATTTTTGCATTCTCGTGAAACTTTATTAATAAATGAAAAAAATTACTTTGTCTTCTCCTTTTGTTTTGTTTTTTTTCTTTTTTAAATCTAGATGAAGAGAATAGTTTACATGTTGTGGTGAATTGCGGGGAAGCACTACTGAAGAATAATACTTACTGGCCCCTGGTTAGTGATTTTATAAACATACTTTCACACCAAAGTGTGGCAAAGAAATTTTTGGAAGATCATGGTCTTTTGGTAACATGGATGAATTTTGTATCATTTTTTCAAGGTATGTGACTTTTATAATCAGTACTAATACAAGATTGTTAAGACAGTTAATGTTCACAGTAGCAAAATCCCTACGGTGCTGTATGTAAATATTAAATCTATTAGTATTCCCCTAAGATTGTATTTCTTGAAGAGAACAGTATATTCTAGAAAACAGATTACAAAAATTATCTGATGGATCTTTTTCTTGTGTGAAGTAGTTGAAGAGCTGTCACATCACACTTAGTCAACTGAGATCCATGGCGCAAGAATTCTGAGGTTGTACTTAAAGTACAGATCGTAACTGTAAAACAGTTTTACTGGTAAAGTTCTAAATCTTTTTCTAAGCGTTGCTGTAAAGAAATTTTTTTGATTCTATAAAAAAAAAATTTAAAATGGTGTATCTCAATACTGATAAATGTTCTGCTTAGAAAGAGGACTGGCGTTCAGATGTTCTGATTTACTGAGTGACATTCAAAGTAGAAGTTAATGTCCCCTGAATAGAAAGGACTGCAGTTATTAGCCAGTCTTTTTTCTTTTCTGGTATATTTCTCTTCAAAGTTTGTTTTATCAAATATTCTGCTGCTAGATAAAATAGATTCTTACACTGTGGAGTTGTTTTTAGAGGTGTGTAAATGCATAATACTAAAAATACTGCATTCCATTTAGCTCTGGTTAAATCTTGGGTTGTATAACTCTGCTTAAATCTCTGAAGGTATGAATTTAAATAAACGAGAATTAAATGAGCACGTGGAGTTTGAATCGCAGACATACTATGCTGCCTTTGCTGCTGAGCTGGAGGCCTGTGCTCAGCCGATGTGGGGTCTGCTGTCACACTGCAAAGTTAGGGTAAGGCTAACATTTCCCTGTCATGATTCTTGGTTTTATTCATGACTTATTCTAGAATTCTCAGACCTGAAAGGGCTGTCTTTCATGTTTGAAAAGACTTTGGTTTTGCTGTCTTTGTCTATTTAAATAACATAAAACTCCAGTCAACTCAGATTCTGTGTATAGTGAGTGTCGATTTCATGCTTGTACCTAATTTATTGTCTCCAGTACTGGGACTACAAGTTCAGGATGTGTGCAGTCTTTTCATATGACTGTACATATGGAATAACTGCTAATCTAATGAAGAACTTGGTAAATGTCTCTGAGTCATTCTGCCTTTGTTCGGTGGGAATGGAGATACATAAGTTGTCCTAATGTGATTCTAATGTTGGCTGTGTCTGTGAACAGACACTTCATTATGATGGGGGATAGAGTAATTTATGGGTTTGTGTGATTCTCCTATCAAATTTAAGGTGAAAACCTCTTAGGTTCTGACATCTCATGTTTTCCGAACTAGAGCAAAGACTTGTTGCTATTTGCTAGACTGTAAATTGTATTAAGTTACAGCAAAAATAGAATCCATCAGCTTTTAGGAATACTTAACATATGAAAAATACTTTTTACTGGTTTTCCCTGAAATAAATACTTACATTTGAAATTAGCTTATTAAGGTATGTAATAGTGAGACAGTACTGTTTGAATTGAACTGCACACTGAAAAACTGTGCAAGCAGTCCATGTGATTTTAGAACAGTTTGAATCAGGCAGTTGCAAAAGCCTTTCTGTGATGTAATTTACACTGATACATTATGAATTTGTCAGTTTATGAGTCTACATTGGTTTTTGGAAACTGAATTACAACTTCTGGCTGTTTGAAGTGTTCCTTTCATTTTTGCTCAGGCGTGGGATGTTCTCTTTTTTTAAGGCCATGCTCCTCCACCAGTTGTCTTGCCAGTCATGTCTTCAGCCACAAGTTTGAACCTTTTGGTCGTTCTCAAGAAATCCGAAAGTGTTCAAGAAATTTCATAGCTTAATTGTTGTACTTACTTAGTGAAACCTGATGGGTTGGAAGAGATTCCAGCTCGTGTCTCGCAGGATAGGGAAAGCCGGCAGAGCCTGGCACTCATAGGGAGTGGAGCAACAGGATGGGAGCATGGCTGTTCTGTTTCCTGATGAGAAAAGGTGCCTGACTGAGGTAGTCGCCGCTTGCGCAACTTTTGGCTGGCCTAAGCACCGCTGTGTGTCACTGGATATCCTGAGAGTGTGAGGCAAGTCTGGAGCATGTGTTTAGGGGGAAGGGAAGATTAAAGGAAAAATCTAATAAGAAAAGAGGCTTTGCAAGTTCTGCAGATCACAGAACAATTTGGTTTAGCTTCCCTTCTACCTTTCCTTCTTACACACAGCTGCTTCTGTCCTGGAGGGCAATGTACAGCTCTAGTCCTGAAATATGATTTAACCTGAAATACAGTGTAGTTTTATGGCATTGTTACAGAGTTATATCATACAATCATAACAAGATTTGCTTACTGTTAAAAATCTATGCAGTATTGTGGTATCATATTTAGGGTGTTTTGTGTTAGCCAACTGTAAGGACCTTTTAAGTAGATAAAACTTGCAGGCCATTAGCTATTCCTTTTGGTTGCATGGAAGGACTTTTTTTTACGCTTAAAGCTCTAAATTACAGGTAAAAGTAAATGGAGAAATTAAACAACAATAGGCACTGGGACCACCTGACTATTCTGAGGTGCCTTAATTTTCACCACTGGAATGGTCATCCTTTAGAGAAACAATGAAACAGTCCTAGTACTTACTAATTTCCATATCAGGAGGGCTCAAGTTGTGTTGGTGGCCAGTCACTAGTGGGCTTCCCCAAGGCTCAGTATTTGGGTCAGTTCTGCTTAGTATCTTTACTGATGATCTGGATGAGGGGATTGAGTGGTCCCTCAGTCAGTTTGCACATGACACTAAGTAGGGCAGAAGTGTTGATCTGCTGGAGGGTAGGAAGGCTCTGCGAGGGATCTGGACAGCTTGGATCGATGGGTCAAGGCCAATAGCCTGAGGTTCAGCAAGGTGAGGTGCCGGGTCGTGCACTTGGGTAAGAACAACCTCAGGCTGGGGGCAGAGTGGCTGGGGAAGCTGGTCTGGCAAAGAGGACCTGGTCTACAGCTGGCCGAACATGAGCCAGTGTGTTCCCCGGTGGCTAAGTAGGCCAGTGGCATTCTGGCCTCTATCAAAAATAGTGTGGCCAGCAGGACCAGGACAGAGATTGTCCCTCTGTACTCAGCTCTGGTGAGGCCACACCTCAAATCCTGTGTTCAGTTCTGGGCCCCTCCGTTCAGGAAGGACATTGAGGTGCTGAAGTGTGTCCAGAGAAGGGCAGCAAAGCTCGTGAGGGTCTAGAGAGGGAGTCCTATGAGGAGCTGGGGTTGTTTAGCCTGGAGAAGAGGAGGCTCAGGGGTGACCTTATCACTCTCTACAACTCCCTGGGAGGAGAGTGTTGCCAAGTGGGAGTTGGCCTCTTCTCACAGGTAACCAGCAACAGGACAATAGAAAATGGCATCAAGCTGCAGCAGAGGAGGTTCAGGTTAGACAACAGGAAGAATTTCTTCATGGAAAGGATGGTTAAGCATAGGAGAGGGCTACCCAGGGAAGTAGTGGAGTCCCAATCCCTAAAAGTGTTCAAGAAACAGCTGGACCTGGTACTTGGTGCTGTGGTTTAGTTAACAATGTATTGTTCAGTCAGTGATCTTGGAGGTCTTGTCCAACCTCAATGTTTCTGTGTACTGTAAAAATATTCTTAAAATAATTGTATTTATTTGTAGTAGGAAAACAATGGCACTTAAAACTGTTTTGGCTCATATAGTATGCTGGTTTCTCTTAACTGCAGGAAACACAAGAATACACACGCAATGTTGTCAGATACTGCCTTGAAGCACTTCAGGACTGGTTTGATGCTATCAACTTTGTAGATGAGGTAAATATCCTTAGTGAATTTATGCAAAGTACTGTGACAATCTGATTATATTTCAGAGGTAATACACTCCCTATACCCAGCCCACTCTCCTTAAATTAAGTGACTATTCAACGTAGTGATCAAAAAAGGATTGCCTTACTGAAATTAGAGTTTGTAGTTAATACTCACAGTGTTATGTTCTGGGATCCTTTTTTTCCGTAGAGTCTTGGTGATTTAGATTTGCAGGTGCAAGCTTAAGCTGTGTGAGTTTTAAAAGCAGTGCTATTGATACACTACTCTTGTGCTGAATGAAGGGCTGAATGAAGCAAGGGCAAAACAGAAGTCCTCTTCTGCTACAGCAATGGGGAGCAGCTTTGCCATTTGGCAAGCAATACTTCACTCAACTCAGAGTACCATTAGCTTCTGGGGACTCAGTAAGAGATTAACTGTCTGAGGGAAACTTCTGAATAATCAGAAAGACAGAGGAATGAAGTACTGCTAGGTTAGTGGAAAGTAAGTCCATCAAATGAAGACATATAAGATACTGTCCTTGGTGGCTGTGCCAAAGATATTTGTACGTTTGTTTCTTCCAGTGTATTAAACACCTTTATTTTGCTTTCAGCCAGCACCTAATCAAGTTACTTTTCATTTGCCACTGCACCGTTACTTTGCCATGTTTTTAAGTAAGGTAAGCACATGTTGTAGTTTTACAGAAAATGGAAATTCCGTGTGGAATGTGATCATTCAGCACAGCGTATGCTTGCTTTTGTTTCTAGGCTGTTAAATGCCAAGAACTAGATCTGGATACTATCTTGCCAGATCAGGAGATGCTGATGAAACTAATGATTCACCCACTTCAGATTCAGGTACGGCAGACTTCTGACTTGACAATAGGAAGTATGTCTTAATTGTGGAATATAAAAATAAGCAATATGTGACGATAATAACTAGGTAACATCTTTTTTTTTCCCTTTCCTATTTCCAAAATTAAAAATGTGGCATTAGTAATCATACTCTGAGAAGCGTATAATAATAATGTTCACTATAGCTCTTCCAAAATGGCAGGAAGAACCAATCCTTTGAAAACATAGAATTGTAATGTAAACGGAATGGAGTGCAGGTTGGCAAGAAACCTGAATCTGGAAATTTCGTATTTTAAGTTGAGAGTGAGTTCAAGAATGGATGCACAACATTTTTATTTGCAAATTTGGACTTACTTGTCCATAAGTGGCAGTGAGTAGTATTTGTAATCACTGCTTTTAGATCTAACCTCTTTTTAATTGTGATGCCTTAATTTTTGGTTCATTTTGGTTTCATGATACGTTAATTTTGAGTATGTTTCAAGATTTTAATGAACAGCTACATGTATCAGTCACTTCATTCGTCTTTGATTATTTTTGTTGTCCGAAATGTGCTCTCATATAAAAATATGGTATCTGTTTCATAAACTTGCAGTGGCTCATTTCATCTCTCACTCTCCAGGAGAAGTAAATCAGTATAAAAAAGTCTATGAAGTTGTAGTATGTATGTATGTATATGTGTAATGATAATGAATAACATGGTGAGAGGGCTGGAGCACCTCTGTTATGAAGACAGACTGAGAGAATTGGCATTGTTCAACCTAGGGAAGAGAAGGCTCTGGGGAGACCTTAGAGCAGCCTTCTAAAGGGGCCTACAAGAGTGCTGGGGGCAACCTTTTTAGCAGGGCCTCTTGCAATAGAACAAGGCTAATGGGTTTAAACTGAAGTCAGGTTGGTTTAGATTACCTGTAGTACCTTTTTTACTATGAAGGTGGTAAAACACTGGAACAGGTTGCCCATGGAAGTGGTAGATGCCCCATCCCTGGGAACATCCGAGGTTAGATTGGATGGGGCTCTGAGCAACCTGACCTAGTTGAAGATGCCCCTGATCATTTTAGGGGGGTTGATCTAGATGACCTTTAAAGGTCCCTTCCAACCCAAACTATTCTATGACTCTCCAAGAAAGCCCCAAAGAGACTTTTTACAATGTCATGTACAATGACATGTACAATGGCATTTACAATGACAGGACAAGGGGCAATGGCTTTAAACTGAAAGAGAGTAGTTTAGATGAGGTATCACAAAGACATTCTTTACTGTGAAGGTGGTGAGACACTGGTATGGGTTGCCCAGAAAAGTCAAGGATACCCCATCCCTGGAAGTGTTCAAGGCAAGGGTGAATGAGGCTTTAAGCAACCTGGTCTAGTGGAAGGTGTTCCTGCCCCTGGCACAGGGGTTGGAAATCTTTAAGGTCTCTTCCAATCCAAACTCTTCTATGATTTCTGGTTTTTTATGGTAATATACTGATGATCTGCTAACATTGAACTCAGTAGCTGAACATCCCTGAAATGTTTATCACTTCTTACTTTCCCTGAACAGGCAAGTCTTTCTGAAATTCACAGCAATATGTGGGTTAGAAATGGTCTACAAATTAAAGGACAGGCCATGACTTACGTGCAGTCTCATTTCTGCAATTCAATGATTGATCCTGACATTTATCTGCTGCAAGTAAGTTATGTTTTCTGAGAAGCCAAGCCGATGTTATTTACCTGCAAACTATTGAATAGAATTAATTCAATAAAATTTATTTACTCTCTTTCTACAGGTCTGTGCCTCTAGGCTGGACCCAGATTATTTTATTTCATCTGTTTTTGAAAGGTAGGACTGAAAAATGAATGCTCTTTAGTTGTGCTAGCTGTTGTGCTAATTTATAGCGTGTAATAGAAAAATTGCGTATCTGATACTTCAGTGGTACAGCTCTGCCTGGTCAAAACTAACACTTACCTAAGGGCTCCACTGAAAGAGGTATCTCTTGATTTTAAACAGCATTGGCTTTTGATGTACAGTGCAGTAGTGAAGCTTCAGATATTTGTTTTCTGAGCATCTTTAGGGTTAACTTTCATACGTGTTCATATGCTAGGATATTCTATTCTGAAGAAGTATGATAAAAAGGGCTGCAATAGTAAGACACACAGGATGTTTACTTTTCTGGAAAAAAAAATCAAGGTGTGAAAACGGATAAATTTGCATTAGTTTTTATATGTTGATAACTACAAGGTGTTTTCATGTGGAGTGAATATCAATATAGCACATTCCATAGATAGTTAAATAAAAATCGAAATTTTAAAGGAAGAGGGCTTTCATGTATGTTTGTTTGCACTTTATATTTTCATTTGAGCTTTTGTATTTCATTTTAGGTTGTTGTGAGTGCTATCCTGAGTTTATCAGTACATTTCATGTTGGTGTTTTAATGTTGGAGAGTGATGTTTCTGACTTTTCTGTTTGGTATGTAGATTTAAGGTGGTGGATCTGTTAACGATGGCATCGCAGCATCAAAATACAGTTCTCGACTCAGAGCATGAAAGATCCATGCTGGAAGGAGCCTTAACATTTTTGGTCCTTTTGTTAAGTCTTCGTTTACATTTAGGTAAGAGTTACTGCTTTAGGAATACTTGTATGTAAATAACATTACACCTTCATTTATACTCAGCACTTTGTAGCTACCTTAAAGCTGTTTAACCATATAGTAACTTATAGCATTCAACACTTGGTTTCATCTTTCCCAGTTACTGAATTTTAATCCCTTATGAAATAGAAATAGATATAATATGTAGAAATGGAGAAAAATTCCTTTAATGGAAGTGGGTGATTTGTGTAGGTGATGACATGAAGTTTCTGTATCTTTTCCAGAAAGACAGCAGTTTGAGTTTGTACTTGTATTTTCTGATTGAGATTGTACCTTTCATAACATTTGCACGCCCCCACTTCTTTTTTTCCTGTATTTTTATAGCACTGTATCATTACTCAATATTAATTTGTATCATATTTGGCATGCTTTAATGTCAAATGAAAACTGAATGTGTGTTTTAAAATCATGCTATTTTAACAGCTTTTTACATTTCATTTTTCTAGGAATGACAGATGATGAGATCCTCAGAGCGGAGATGGTAGCCCAACTCTGTATGAATGACAGGACACACAGTTCATTATTGGATCTCATATCCTTGGAATATATTCACTAATGTGCCTGAATGAGAATGACAGGTGCCTGGATAGTAATGAGGCTTGAACAACATGTTTTTAGCTTACATAATTAAAAAACTGTGTGAAGGTGTGTTTGCATATACTTACTAGAAAAGGCATTTGCTCCAATTTTGGTTTTTCTTGCAATAAATGCAATACTTTTTAATAGTTTAAACTAGTTTCAATACAAAATGCTGTACTGGTCTTTTTATTATTTTTCTAACACTGTAAAAGTCTTTAGGTGTTGAGGTAAAACGTGTGTTTTCCAATGACATTGTAGAAAGTTTAGCCAAGCATCACATTTATCTGGATGTGAGCCTTTGATTTTTGCTAAGTTTATGCCAATATAAAAAGAAGGCACTTACATTGTATTTGCTTTTGCTATCAATAGCTGAAAATGCAAATAATAGCAGTCCTGCATGTTGCTTTGATGTTAGAGTGAAGTGTATGTGTTATGGGGGAAAGAACAGCAATCTCTAAGAAGTCCTTCTGCACAGGCCTAGGGTTCGTGTCCCGGAGAGCTAACTACAAATACGCAGGTTTTCCTGCTATTGCTCTTAGGCTGTGTAGGCAAATTAAATAGCTTATCATGGTTGCATAGAAGAGTTGCAATCCAGGGATAGGCATTGAGCAAAAATATTAGGAATACAAAGATACGAAAGGATAAGATTGGGACTAACAAATGCATAATAAGAATTATTAATTGTTATGATATGATCTAGTAACTCAGTCACTTAAGTATGTAAAATAAGAGATTACTTAGAACAATTCACTTAAGCGAGTGACTTAACTATGTAAAGTAAGTGAATCATTTCTATAAACAATCACTTCTCACTGAGCAGAAGTTTACTTACTTGTAAGTGCTGCTTGTGTTTTAGGGTAATGTCTGTAGGTCAGTTAAGTATTGCTACCAAAAATGAGAACTATGGAATCCAAGATGCAGAATTATTTATTGTGTTTATGGATCATGAAAAATTTGCTTGCTTTTACTGCACTTAGATGTAAACGCAAAATATTCTCCCTATGAAGAGAGACAAAGCATTTGTAAGTAAAGTCAATAACAGAAACTTTATATACGCTGCAGGGAGTGGTTTTTATTTCTCATGAAGTACTAACAGCTTGAGCCAAACTTGTAGCAAGTGTTGCTTTGAAATGTTTAATATCCTAGCTGGGAGGCTTAGATTCTCTTCAGTAGTAGTAACCGTTCTCAGCAGCTGGAGCATACAGACCTCTTGTGGTAAGCACAGAGCACTGCTGAGATGTGGTCTGAAATGACTGACTGAAAATGTCAAGAGGGGAGTGAAATGCTGTGTCCTGCAACTAAATTGACTTTGCTTTCCTTAACACAAATATTACATTCCAGAAAACCCCAATCCTAAAAGTGGTATTATTCCAGGAAGCTTAAGCTTTGAATCAGTCCTGTCAGCAGTTGCTGACTTTAAAGCCCCCGTTTTTGAACCTGGAGGTTCCATGCAACAAGGAATGTATACACCTAAAGGTATGGTAGTCAGTGTTCTCTTGCAACAAGATGGTAAGATGCCTAAACAGAGTTTGTTTGGTTTTGTTGTAGTGAGTTTTTTTTCCCCTAAAAAACCCAAAAAGCAAACCCAACCTACCAGTGTTGAAAACCCCACCCCATCCTCCTCATGAAAAAGTCAAACCTACCACCACCACCAAAACCCCACAAAACTTGACTTTTTCATTATTGTCTATTGCTTATATTTAAGAGCATTGCTAAAGACTATGAATAGTCTTCAATAAATTGATTTTGATCTAAAGTGAAAATGAGCTTCTCATATTAATCAGGTATCCTCAGAAAGCAAAGGAAAACGGAGAAATTAAAAATTATCTTACTTGTATTTTACTGATCTGCATACTTGATTATTCATGTGATTTAAATAATGATGTATATTTAGTAGAGTTTAGAACTGTTTACAGTAGTGAAATGTTAATTGCAAAGATACTTTCTTTGAACTTCTCCACTTTTTGATTATTAAAGATACCATGATACATGATTCTTTATTTTATGTTGCTTAACTGTATTAGTATCCTGTAACATTTTTCACAGTCAGTAGTGAGGGTCTAGAAAAAAGTTCAGGCTAGACTTTTTATAGAATATTGTTCTATAGTTCTACAATGCATACAGTGCAAAAATGACAAGTTTCTTTCCCTGACCAGCTTGTCATCTAAATTGGACTCAACACAGCATTGGTATATCAAAGGAGAGAGAGAATTTAAGAACTCAGTGTTCCATTACTGTGTCCTGTCACTGAGCAGATAAGCCTGTAGAAATCTGAAATGCTCCATGTGCTCTGGTTGTGCGTCAGGCTAACAGGAAAGCTGCAGAGGGATTAACTCCTTCCTCCCCCTCACACGTCCCTTGAGAACTGGGAAGGTTAGGGTCTGACAGTTTTGAAACCATCTGGTTTATAATCTTTCGTGGATTTTTTTGGGGGGAGTGGTGGTTAATGTAGGTACTAATATTGTAATAACTTGTTTGCTGGGTTTTGTACTGGGAGATTGAAGTGTCAGTAAAGCTCTTTTATACAAATTAACAACTAGTGAAGTAATTTTGTGAAACCAAAGTTTTGGGAATTGATTCATCTTGGTTCTTTGATGTGTAATTAGGCAGCTTAACACCCATGTATCTAAAATAACTTAATTTTAATGTTATGTAACCTGCATTTCCTTATGTCATGTCCAGTTTCTGGAGCTCATTACATGCTGGTCTTTTTCATAACACAATGTGAAGGAAAAAGAGATGGATTATGCTGTTTTTAATTATAGCACTTTATACTTAGGGAATCTAATGCTAGATTACCATGTCTGGAGTTTTTTGTATATAAGTTTTTTTTTTAACTTAGGTAAACAATTTATTCCAGAGGTAAACTGTGTTAAGTATCTCATCTATAGCAGTGAATATTGAAGTGATTTATAACACTATACAGATTCCCCTTTTTTTAAAGTAATAAAAGCCGAAAAATCTTCTGCAGGAATAAAAGCTGGCATGGCTTTCTTTACCCTCTTAAGGGTTCATATTCTCCATAAGGGTTCTCAAACCCTTTGCTTTTAAGAATTGTAGTTTGTGGCCTGTCACAGTTAAAGCAAGTCATGATCAGATCCATTCCATCTAATCCTCTAATCCCTTGTTTTCCTAAATTTGAGGGGATGGAATCTACTTTGTGTTCGCAGATCCCTAGATTTTGCTTCCATTAACCATCATTTAAAAAAACAAAGCCAATCCAAACCAACTTCCAGAGCCAGGTTCTTTCTACGTACTGTAGATCTGTGTGCTGAAGATGAGCTGTGTGTGCATTTCCAATATTCACTGTATGGCTCACTCAGTCCTTTTTTCTCATTATGCATTAGCAACCCAAACAAGCTTGGTGTGTGTTTCAGACTGCCGTACTGAATTCTGTACAGAAAAAATGGTTTTTTTCACAGGCTAAATTTGATCATATTTTATACATAATGGAAACTTAGCTAAGTGTTCTCTCTTAGCAATCTATGAGGATATCTGTAGAACTGTTAGCCTTAGCAGGGGTTAATTTATAGAGGATAGACCACTGTGTACGAGTATAGACACTTGTCTTCTTGTCTGGGGAAAATTAATCTTAGAAGTGTGGTAAAGCTGCTTATTTCTGCCTGTGGAAATTTTGAAGACTGTTGTAAGCCCTTGTGTTGTGTTACGCCTGCTGGTGGAGCTAAAATTCTGTATCCACTGGGTTTCTTCCTCATTTTGGGGTCATTGAATCTTGCCTTCATTTTTTTGTGTTATGAGAGCTAAACACTTCAAAACAATTCGTAGAATTAATGTCTTCATTTGGCTTTAGATTGAAACTTAGTTTTGTTTTTTAATAACTTGTGAATAGAAAAAGAAAGGCTATCAAATGGGAGATTTTTATAGACTGTTTAGACTTTTCTGTTTGTGATTGCTTTGAAAAGCCACTCTGGATGTCACTTTAGAGCTACTAAATTAAACAGATGTTACTAAGAATTTAATGCCAAAATAATGCATAGATACTAGTTATAAAACAAAGGCATATTTCTAAGAAATTGACCACAAATATTATTTGATACAAAGCTTGACCATTTTTGATACTGAACAAGAAATTGTGGTGGTGTAGCAATTTTGTTCGCTACACTTAATGGTAAAATATCATCTACCTGCCAACTGCTCCGCAGGCTTTACTTCCTACTTTCAAGAGGGCTTGTGCTTATCATGTACCAAGTGAAAAATAATGTAAACCTTTTCTTACATGTACTTGGAAATGAAAAAGAGCAAAACAAGATGCATACAGAAATGATGTTTCGGGAGTTGCTTAATAGAGTGTTATTTTTTTGTTTTGAAACCAATCAAAATTTTGAAAAAAAATATTTTTCTATTTTGATAAATAGTGGTAATTATTCATATAGAAAGTATTATTACTAAGAATTATTGTAAATTTCTGTAGTCTGCCAGGAAAAAATGAACTAATAGAAGTGACATAATTAAAGCTAGTTAAGAAGAGAATCTAGAGTAAGTGGTAAAGTCTTTAAAGAGAATGTTAACATGTAATTTCTTTTGAACAACAGCTGAAGTTTGGGATAAGGAATTTGACCCTGTCATGGTAATACTTCGAACAGTTTACCGTAGAGATGTGCAGTCTGCAATGGACAGATACACAGCATTGTAAGTTGGATCATTTTTAGAAATGCAACGTAATACTGTTACTCATTCCACAACAAATTTTTTTGTTTTCACTGCCTGGTAATGCTAATCACTTTATCAGTGTTTTCAAGCCCCAGATTTGGTCTTGAGTAAACAGTCTATAAATTTACAAGCAGTTTCAGGGTTTTGGTTGTCTTAGTCTGTTACTCTTCCATAAATGTTTAAAAGTACGTCTGAAGGGCCACAGACAAAGTAGTGAATATTATCGCAGATAAAATACTTAATCAAAGATATTGTTTAAAAATCAGTTACAACTTACTTGAAGGAGTCTTATCTATTTTTATTTAGTTTACTCTTAGGTACACAAAGCAAAGTTAATCTAAAGCAGTGGCAGGTTTCTACATTATTGCAGTGTTTAACAGCAGTTTCAACATTTAACATTTGTTTCAACAGCTTAAAGCAAAGTGGCAAATTCCCTGGAAACCCCTGGCCTCCTTACAAGAAGAGAACACCACTACACCCAAGTTACAGAGGTCTCATAAAGCTTTTGCACTGTAAAACCCTGCACATTGTGCTCTTCACACTTCTTTACAAGGTATAGTCATGATTCTCAGTAAGTACATTGGTTTACTTCTACATTTTTTACAGAAGTTCTTAGAAGCATGATTTTTTAAAGTTTATTTGGAGTAGTCAGGTTCAATCTTATATAATATTTTTGGTTTTGGTTTATTTTTTAAGTCTAGTATGATTTTTTTTCCTATCGCTTCGGTTATTTCATGAATGATTGTTTCATATATACACACACTAAGTGAGTACCCAAGTGGATGAATGATCCTGTTCTGCTTTGAGGAACACTGTATTAACCATCCGAGTTGCCATTCAGATTTTTCTTCCCTGATGGTTTCGGGGAGCACAGTGGCCTGAGTGGTGTTCCTTTGGCTCCTGTTGCAGAATTTTAAGGCATCGGCAGTACCTGTTCAGAAATACATAACTTCAATGGCTTTAGATCCTCCATGTCAAATAAGTCTCATAACTGCAGTTGTTTTTAACATCACCTCCCAAATACATTCTGGGTTTTGATAGTGCTATAGCAATTGTTTTTCAGGGCTAATTGGTGCCTTTAAGTTATATTTGGTTTTATCTTTGATAGTTGGCTGCCGTCTTTAAGAGAAGCACATCCTTTTTGAAAAGCCCATTCATCAGAAAATGGACTTTAAATTTGTACTTAGAAAGTGTTTTCAAAGCAGTGGGCTGCAGAGGCACATGAGGGACTATAAGAAGTGCTTTGTTTGAGTAGTGCTTTTCCTGGGCAAACTTTTCCTTTTGTGCTCTTTTAAGGGTTCCCAGCTTACCTAAAATTCATATTTTGTTTCACTGTTAAATTTCTATTTAATAGAAGTTATCTGTTGTACTATAGGAAGGCTGGTGAAGGAAAGGAGAGCTTGCAACTACGTAGAAGATCAAATAATGTTTTGACATGGAACAAAAATGGAGAATGTAGGGAAGGAATGCATCATCTTTTACTGTCTTGCTTGGGGGTCTTTGGCCACTTTTTCTCTTATTCCATTAAGAATCTTCAAGGGCTTAAATCTTTAGAATCTTAGCCATTACTGGGTTGCTGTTTTAGCTGGAATACCAAATACTTTTCCACCAGATTTATGGATGGTGGAAAATGCGTAGTGGTTGATTCTGTGGGTTGGCTTAAATAATGCCTGCTCTCTTCGTGAAATTTTGCCAATTCATGACAGCCTTTATTACAATATCTCTTGGCTTTTGGGACTTCCTGTGGAAGAACAGTAAACTCTATTTGGTGATGTTACTTTTCAGAAGCGTTGGTTAATACAGCTTTTGATTCTGACTGGTACAATTGCACATGCTCTTCATATTAGCAGAATACCGAGTCCCCTTTTAAATTAAATAACCTCTATCATCTCAGATTTGGTTGGGTTTGATTAAATCAGCTGCTCAGTCATTTTTTAGAAAAGCTATTGTAAAACAATATTTTTTTAAAGAACTTTATCTCTCTGATGTTTCTAATGGCTTTGTCTACTTAGAAAATTCATCCATTCAAAACCAAGTCATATTTAAAACTTTACTAGGCTACACTCTAAAAATACTAATTTGTATTTTTAAACCTGCCTACAATCAAATTTTAAACATACTTTCTCACCTGCTTTTTTGGTAACTTGGATTTTTTTGCCATTTTCTTTCCTTTAATTCAGAATATTCTCAAGAGGAAAGTTGTCCTGGTTTTTAATTTTAGCTGTACTGGTTCTTCCTCTCAATACACTGAAAGCTGTGTTGGAAGAAAGATATGGGTGTTTATTAATTTAAAGAAAAGGCCATTTATTATTTGTAACTAAAAAAGATCATATGAAGGTGCTTGTGAACTAAATTGATGTTAAGCCTTGTGGTATTCCCAGTTACACCGGCACCGCTTATAAGGAGTAGGACCACGTGAAGCATTTGGTGATTGATCCCATGAAAAGGGGAGGGAAGCCTTGGAGCAGCTCTGTGCGTGTAACTGTAGTAGTGGTGTCTGCAACTGTACCTGCTACTCTGGTGTTACAGTAAATCACAGCTTGAACTAGTAATTGCTTTAAGGTACAAATTTGTTTGACTGGAAAGATGTAAAATCAAATTTTGTGGTGATGATCAAAGGTTAGATTTGTTCTAAACCTCAAAATAATTTTCAATCAAATTTAAAAAAAAACCAAGCAAAAAAAACACCCACAAAAGCTGAAGAGTCCAAAATGTATTATCCAGAACACTCTTTTTTAAGTTTAGATGTACTGAAGCCTTAATCTTTTATGATGTGTCTCTTTTCCTACCTAGATATTAATGGATCATCAGAATTTATCAGAGCATGTGCTTTGCATGGTTTTATATTTGATTGAACTGGGGTTGGAAAACTCTCCTGAACAAGAATCAGATGAAGAGGTAAGAATAAATACCATAGTTTTCTTCAAAATACAAAGGTGTTTTTTAATGATTCAGTATTCTATTCTTCAGAATTAATTTTAGCATAGGAGTTAGAATAAAACATCTTTATTTAGTTATATAGGGAACAACTAATAAGAACAATAAACAAAAGCATACTGTTGTGAGGAGGAGTATGGTATCTTGCTATGTTTTTCAGCAGTTTCTGTACATGTAGTCTGACAATACAGATTGATTAGATCTTTACTGCTCTGTAAATTAGTACTTGAAATTGTGCAAAAAAAATTTAAGTTATTGAGTCTAAAAATCTGTAAGTTTTCAGCTGAAACCTTTATCACTGAGCATTTTATTGCTAAAGATCTGTATCTTCTAAAATATGTGAATTAGTCAGAATTTTGATTCTACTTTTGATGAAATTTGAATATAAAGAGCCATTATTTTTGTGATTCCAGATTCTCTTCTATTACCATAGTTTTTTTAACTGATCAACACTGTTTTTTGACTAGGAATTTGCCACATTTTTTTCCAGAGATTGACTTTCATATAGTTCTGATTTTTTATATTAATCTTAGATTGTACAGCTTTGGATTACTCTCTGGAGTTCCTTTTACTTCTACTAGCTAGCACTAATGGCTGTATTTGATTATATTAAAATAAAATACTTAGACTTACGTATTTATCAGCCCTGTGGTCCTCATGGGCCTCACATGTCATCAAAATTTTTAAGAGGCATATCAGCTTAGTTGAGGTACATAACGTTCAACATACTGTTTCTATCCAATGGAGACATTGTGGCCTCTGTAACATAGTTACAAAAGCAGCACGAATTCTTTTAATATGCAAGAGAAAGTATACCAGGATTTTCTTAATTGTTTAGGAATCTGCAGGTGGACAAGAGCGTTGCCACGATAGTTGGTTTCCAGGTAGTAACTTGGTTTCTAACATGCGCCACTTCATTAACTATGTCCGAGTAAGAGTACCAGAAACTGCTCCTGAGGTGAAGAGAGAACCACCTGCAAGTACGAGTTCTGACGGTGTAGCTTCATCACAAGTAAGTAGATACAAGTACTAGATTCTCTAGGTTAGTTTAAGTTACTGCCTGTGTTGGCATTTTTCTTAGTTTTGTTACTGTTTTTATAAATTCCTTAGGATGTTTTTTTTCCTTCGGTTATTTTTCCTGTGTGTACTGATAGCAGAAATAGAAGTTATTTCAAATGATACCTCCTTCCAAATGATGTATTTAATGACTTTTTTTGTCCTCAATCTACCAGAGTTCAAGGCGGAAGAGCCTCCAGAGAGAGGTAGATCTGTGTGCAGTTTGTTCTCCTAAGCTATTAACTAGCGACATGGCTTTAATTGTGCTCAACTTAACATTCAGTGGAATCTTCTAATTTTCCTGAATTTCCTTTTAATTCATATTGCAAGGACTCATGCTTTTTTTATGTTCTCGATGGCAATCTTAGGTAGTAGACTTTTAAGCAATAAAATGCCTTTACATTTTGAATATGTATTTGGAAATAAAAGATTCCTGTCAAATGTAAAATGTCATTGATAGCTTACTGCTTGAGCTTTGTGTTTAGGCCTGTCTGATCTTGCCAAGATCCACTACTAACATTTAATAATGTAGAATAGTCTTAACTTTCTTGAGTCTAGGTAAGTTTAACCTTACATTGAAAGTGCATTTGAAATTATTAATAGCAATTCTTTGTTGTTGTTGTGAAAACAAAGGAATATGTAAATGGCGGGATCCTGAAAGATTTATAGCCCGTAGATGATAAAATCTGCATCAGTGTTGCTCTTGTATCTATTGTATACAGCACTTCAGATTACTGTGTGCCAGATACAGCGAAATACAATGGGTATTTCTTTTGCATGTTCATGTCAGAAAAACAGACAAAATCTAAAGTAGGGAGATGGCATGAAATAGATAAAAACATAAAGAAGGTAGGTGAGATGATGGTCAGAATCCCATTTTTATATTTGATATCTCTTAATTGCCCAGCCTTCTGAGGAGGAGAGAGTAAGATGTTAGTGTGCTGAATTTCATGTTCAAAACACTGAAGATACATCTTTCTGCTGTGGATTTGGTATATGTATCCTTAATTTGGTACTGCAAGCAAGAGTAGGATAAGATAGAGAGATCTAAATGGGCTCTGTAATTAATGTAACTGCACTCATATGCTCTCGTGCCCTGGATAGCAAGTTCTGCTGGCAGATAGGGGTATGTGTCTTCTGGATCTTACCTAACAAGTCCAGACAAAATGCACAGTGCCCATGGGGATGTGTGGGCCCACCTGTATTCACCTGTGTGACATTATGAGTTACATTGTGTAACAGTGCTCAGTAGACTTGAATAAAGGAATTTAAATTACATAAAGATACTGAAATTATTACTGTTTAAGAGAAACTAAGGAAATATTGCTTGGATTACAGAATTGTAAGTTAGACTAGACTAAAACCAGTTGTTAGTTGTTTTAGTATGGATATTTTCCTTCGGTGCTTAGCTTTTTATGCAGTTGCATATAACAGACTTGTACGAAAATACAATATGCAGGTTTAGTATTTTGCTATCCTAATTTTCATTTTGGGAGCGGAGAAGAATCTTTAAGTTTCATGCTTTTCTTCCTAGCTTCAAATACTTTCCATAGTTTTAGAAATGTGTATTGTTGTATTTTTGCAAATTAATCATGATAATTTGTCTCCCAAGAACTCAGGGACAGCTCAGGTGTTCAGTTTGGTCGCAGAACGTAGAAAGAAATTCCAGGAGATCATCAATCGGAACACCAGCGAGGCAAATCAGGTGGTTCGGCCCAAAACATCGATGAAATGGTCAGCACCTGGTGCAACTCCACAGTTAACCACAGCCATTCTAGAAGTCAAGGAGAGCATACTGTCTTTGCTGATTAAATTGCATCACAAACTCTCAGGAAAACAGAACTCTTACTATCCCCCGTGGCTGGATGATGTGGATGTTTTAGTCCACCCAGAAATTCCAAGATACTCTCATGGAGATGGAATGACGGCAGTAGAAAGAATTTTACTGAAAGCTGCTGTACAGAGCAGATTGAATAAACGTATAATTGAAGAGATATGCAGGAAGGTGACACCTCCTGTACCACCAAAAAAGATTAGTTCTGCAGAGAAGAAAACTTTGGATAAAGAAGAAAGGTAACATTAATAACAAGATAAAGGGGCAGTAGAAGGACAGTATATGTTGTGCATCTATTGATTGATCTTTAGGATTTTGTATTAATTACATACTAAAAGAGTTAGTCTTAATGCTACAGTTCTCTTTATCTGATTTGAATATACATGCTTTACACGGGTACTGAGGAAGAATCTGCACCTTGCTATTTTAGATGTTTAAATTAGAAAATTTTAATAATAATTTTTTGTGATATACATGGTCACACTTTATGTTGCCATTTATAAAACTCACACATGCAAAGGTGTAGAATTAAGGTTGTGTGCCTTAACCTGAAGATAAGTTAGAATTTTTATTTGTATTGCTTGTTCATTCACATGCACACATTACGCCATGATTGTTTTGGGCTTTTGTTTGCTGTATATGGGTTTAATAATTCTACCTATTTTTCTTGTCTGACCCCTTCAATTTTAAAAGTATGTTTTTAATTTTTTTAGAACTCTTACTTAAAAAAAAAAAAAAAAGTTTGTATTTTCTTATTATGTGGCCTGAAAACTTGCATGCTAGATGTCTGTCTTGGGCTGAATTTTTGGTTTTTTTTTTGAAAAACCTTGGACAGTTTTGAGTTTAATTTGAGACATAATGAGTCCTGAGAGCACCCAGAAGAGTAGCAGTATTGAAACTGAATGCAGAGACCCTGCTTCTCTTGGGCTTTCAGCAAATACTGTGTTGGCACGAGAGTCCTGTGAAAGAGGAATCAGCTAGGGGACAGCAGCTAGAGCTGACAAGAGACGTGAAAGCTAGAAATGACAGGGGTAGTGTTGAAACTGGGACTGGAAGGAGAAACCTTGTGGTCAGTGTACCAGTGGAAAAGAGAGAAGATGCCAGGGCAAGTGATCAGTTGATGTGGAAAGACTCAAGCTGGCAAGCAGGGATGGTTTGAAGATATATGGAGAACTGGGTTCTCAGGACAAAAATACTCAGAGAAGAGTAGCAAGTGAAAAAACTCAGTTTTTAGTGAAAATCTCAGTGGAGAAGAATGGGGTCTTTAGAGTTGGTAGGAGAAGGAGAATGTGGAATAGGAATGCAAATGTCTGGAGGGTATGAGTAAGAGACTGATGTTTGGGGTGGTGTCATAGACTCAGCTGGAAAGAAGAGTTGGCTGGAGTCAGAGGAGACTGACACTTGGCTGGTGTGAAAGACTGGAACATGGTATTTGAAGGGAGTGGACAGTGGATAGTGTTAGAAGGTTGGGGCACAGAAAGTGGGGAATTCAGGTCAGAGTACTTACCACAGTAGCTGAAATACCGAGCACAGGCTGGAATGGACAAGAAAACAATTGAGTGCTTGTTCATGGAGTATTTTGAAGGGTTTATGTAACCAGAATATGTAGTAGTGGTTCTAGAAATTTGGGTAGAAAAGTGCAGTCATCTGACTCAGTTGGTTTCTGGATTACTTTTATTTTTCTGCTATTTTTATTTGTTTGAAAATAAATTTTTCATTAAATTCTCTGTGATACGTCCAAGGCCTACTCTGTACTGGAAAATTACACATAAGAATATGGCAAATAGATTTAGTATATTTGTATGTTACATACTTTACAAAGTAAAATTATTTTTGTCTTGCTAGTCTTTATTGAATAGTTTAATTTTCAACATCGCTTGTAATAGTTCATTTAATGAGAGAAATAGTCAAGGTTTAGCATATAAAATTGCTAATCAGAAAAAGATGGAATGAATAGCTGCTTTAGATAAAACACAGCTGCATCTTGGGCACATAATCATTATTGTGGTACTCAAAAGGTGCTAGATTTATGTACAGGAGAAGCACAGGCATCGATGAAACAAATAACTTTTCATAAAGTAAAAGATAAGGTCATTCTTTTCCCCCTTTAAAACGATGTGATATTTTCAAGGATCTATGGGAGGCATGCTAAGTTTTCAGTTAAGTTTAGGGGCTAAAGCAATGGTGAAAATGAATGTTTCCTGTTTTTTGTCGTTCTGAGTGGTTATTATCTTCTTCTCAAATTTATAATGGTATTGGTGGACCCATGAAGTTTATTAAAGGAGTGTGATAACCGAAGTGACTAAACTCATAGAGTGACAATGTTCATAAAGCCAGGCTGCAATTTCTACTGTTTGGATTGTTCTGGTTTAATCTTCCCCCCAGTTCTGGTTTTGTATCAGTGAAGACTGAGCAGACTGTGAATGTTAAGCGGTCACCTTTTTTAGCTTACTTCAACATATAATGGCATCACTGTCGTGAGTTGACAGGTTTCTAGGTGAATTTCACCCTGCCAGGTCCTTTGGACGTAGAGAGAGAGAGAGAGAGAGAGAGAGAGAGAAATGAGGACCCCTTGCCCTGGGGGTGGTTAGAGAAGATGACCTTTGCTTTCAGAGATGAAGATGACTTGCGAGAGATGAGAGAACCTTTGTTTTATAGTAGAACAGCTCATCCTTAAAACTGTACCCCATAAACTGACGTGGCCCACGAAAGCAGCTGTGGGAAGGCTGCAAGGTGTGGGAAGGACTTTCACAGGGGTCAGATGCTGTAACCCTGGCGGCTGGTTCACTGTGATGCTGAAGCCACGAGAGAACTGTTTTCTTGTGGAGAACCTCCGTAGCGTGGCTAAGAGAGACTCCGCTCTCTAAGTGAACTGAAGAAAGGTTATTCTAGAGGTGGCAAACTGACTGAGAAACATCAGATTTTGTGTCTTTGCGTTGGCAGTCGGGAAATACCTGAGAGAGAAGTTTGGAGGAGGGGAGGAGAGGTTTTCTGAAGGTTTAATCTAATTTTTATTATTTAGTTCTTTTTTTTCTCTTTTTTTTCCTTTTAGTTCTGTTAATAAGACTTTCTTTATATTTTTTAAAGTTTGAGCCTGCTTTGCTTCTCCTAATCCTTATCTCACAGAGGGAAATATCCTAAATAATAGGCCCAAATTTAAATTATTGCACTTAAATTGAATTGGCGAACTCAAAACCACTACAATCACTCAGGCAATGGATTGTTGCCATAGAAACTGAAATACAGAACTAGAAGCAAGCTTGAGCTGCTGGCAGTATTTTTTCAATTGCGGTGTCATATTCCCATGGGCCATCATGGAAAATTACTGAGCTGTACTGAATCTGTCAGAGTTTGTTTATGTCTTCTTATTAAATGCATCTATTTACAGTCACTCTGCTTTTAGTCAAGGTGTTTATTGAGAAATTTCCAGGGAGAAATAAATAAAACCAAGTCTAATGAATGCTCTGGTCTGATCCTCAGAATAATGAATCTTAGTGATGTTGTAAATAGAATTGATTGTCAGAAATGGTGACTGTACAATGTCAGCAGATAAATGGGCAGAGATATTTGGGTCTCTCATATGCCTTTAAGAAAACAAGTTAGAAGCTTTGACTTATAAACAGGTCACCTCAGGATGACAGGTTACACTATATGAGCAGCTTCGGGCCTGTGCATGCCAGTTCCTGTGCCAGGACACTGAAAATCAGACCGTGCTTCAGACTAAAGAGAACTCACCCATCAGGTTATTAGATGCCAAGTGATGTTTTTAAAGCCCATGTTAGTTATCTGAATCATCTCTGAGCAGTGGAAAAAATGCATCGTAAATGCTGATGCACAGAATTCATAGCTATGATAGAGCTTCTGTAGCTGCACTGGGGAGGTGCTGTGTAAACCCCCTCAACTGAGGGCGTGTTCTGTGTGGTGAGCAGCTGTGGTGTGGGGCTTTTGTTTGGTTTTCCCACTTCCACTCTCCCATTTCCTCTATTTGTAAACTCATGTTGAAGTAAGGAAAATTAATGTCTATTTTCTTTATCTTTTTGCATCCATCAATATTCCTTTACCAACTGCAGTATATATTTATATAGGGAGTTATATAGCTGGTCATACAGCCTTGTACAGGTCACTGATACAGTTTAAATAGAAGGATAGACAAGATTAAGTGTCTACTGTTTTCCATTCGTAAATCCAGAGCTGTGACAGACAATGAGGAAAAGTTAGTGAAGTCAGCTTGGCTTCAGGGAGATAAGGGCTTTTAATCTGGGCGCAGTCTCAAGGTTCTTTAAATCCCAGTATAAAAGGTGTTGGTGGCCAGTATCTTGGGTGGAAGTGGGACAGAAGGAACCAGTGTGAGGAGACTTAGCTGGAAAATAAATTATTCATAATTGTTTCGCTTGCCATCAAGCTTGATATCAAAAGGGAGCAAGGTAGGCTTTTATTATTATTGTTATTATTAACTTGCAAATGTTGGTTTCTCACAGGAGTACTTGTTTTTGTGCAAATGGCATTGCACTCTCGTTTTCTTCCTATGTGTAAGAGATAAAAGTTTCAAGGCTAAGATCTTGGGTTCCTTTTCTTGTGATGTTATGGCCTAATCTGTTAAAAGATCCTGTGATGAACACCTTTGAAGGGTGTTTTAGGACAGGATTTTAGTCTGTTTTTTCAGACTCAAAAGAAAGTAACACTAATTTAATTAAAAACTCCACTTCTAGAGCAAGAGATTCCTTTTTTAGGATTGCAAATTATTCCTTTATATCAACCTTAATTTGGAATGATACTGTTAAACGATGGCAATTGTAATCAACTTGACATTGGAAAGTTTTTTTTTTCTCCATTATGTATACTTATTTTTCCTTCTTCCCTCTTCTTTCACTTAGACGACAGAAGGCTAGAGAAAGGCAACAGAAATTGTTGGCCGAATTTGCCTCAAGGCAGAAAAGCTTCATGGAAACTGCCATGGATGTTGGTAAGTTTTTGTGTGGTTGACTGCTTGCTGTTATGTCTTTTCCCACAAGTTACTATTAAGGTTTTTACTCAGTTTAAAAAACAAAGACACACACAAAAAACCCCCAACCAAGTAGGAAACCCTCCGCTCAGATTCTACTTTTGTATCCACTTGTTAAGTTTATACTTCTTAGGGAGCTTAACTTTGTTTTATAGGACAGATATTACTGAATACATAATTGCTAAAGAACAGATTAAACCTGTAGGACATAAATTTATTCCTAGTTTTTCTTAGTATACTGTACATGAAATGATTAAATGTGTGATATGTTTTAAAGTATTTACCTTTAATATAAAATGTTCCCAAATTAGTTTGTCTTTTTAAGACTGTATTTTCTTTAATCCGTAGTAATAAAATTTAAGATTATTTCTCCATAGAGCCTCAAAGTGTAATAAGTTGAAAATTTTGCCTTTTAAATGTGTTTATGGATCTAAGGAAAACATAATTTTTAGATCACCTCAGTTGCTATAAGTGATAACATTGTATTCTATGTCAAATACTGGCTTTACATCACAATCAGGTCTTGTTTTTCTTGAGGATGAGTTCTTTCACATTCTGCTGCGTAGAAGTGCATAATTCTGATTAGTTTGTGTTTAACTGAGGAGTGGAAAATATTTTTGTCATTTGGGTCACTTCATTGAAAATTAGCACTTCTGAAAGATAAGAAAAAGCGAGAACCTTCCCCCCTTCCATCAAGTATCGTCTGCTGTGAAGTTTTGATTTGAGTTTAGGCATTTGTTAGAAATATTTTGACAACTGTATTTGCTGAAAGTCTGTCTTTCAAAATTGTTAAATTCCTTTCAGTTCACAGTTTGCTGAGGATATTTGTTCATTTATACTTATTAAGGTTTTGGATGCCTTAGCGATCTTGGATGGGGCTCTGAGCAACCTGGTCTAGCAGAAGATGTCCCTGCCCACAGCAGGAGGGTTGGAACTTGATGATCTTTAAGATCGTGTCCAACCCAGAGTTACTAAGATTCTATGAAATTAATCACTCTATATATGGTGTTATGTTTGGAGGGTGTGCAATACACTAATTTTTATCTGTGAACTTTGTATTGTAAGTCAACCTCATTAAATGACAGCTATTTCTTTGTAATCTATTTGTTGAACCAAGGAAGAAGGGAAGAAGAACCTTGCAGTTCTCCTTATTAAAAATTACGTTTTTATACAGTCATGGCTAATTAAAAGTAACTAGGAAACTTTGATTCTTGTCACTTACATTTTGAATTCTTCCTATCACAACTTTGAAATTGATGGGGTTTATATATGAAATCAGACGTGTGTGTGTGTATATATAGCTATGGATATAGATGTACCTGTCAATAGCTATATAGCTATATTTGCATATATACATAAATGTGCATAAATACTTCCGTGCATAAGTTTTATAAGCTATGTTTTAAGATAACTTCTTTGATTTGTGGATGAATCATAGTAGCTAAATCAGTAAATTACACAGCATTTGTTTTTGTGAAAGACTGTGAACACTTAGCTTTCAGTTAATTAATATTAAATTTTCAGGTAGGCAGACCTGGGCCTTTGTGTTTATGATTCAAGCAGATGTGATTCAGTGGTAAAATGTGAGAACTATTGTAATTGGTTTTGGGTATAGCACTTAAAAACTTTATAACACTTTTCTATTGACAGTGTAGAAGGTTGGAAATGCTCTGAAAATAAATGTGTCTAGGAAGAGAGAGGAATAATGGAGAATAGCCAAAGCTTAAAGGTTATTTTATTAAAACCCATGTACTTCATAGTTTCTAAAGTGTTTAATAAAGTGCACAGAGGCACTGTTAATCCCCTGAAGTATTCCTCTTTGGTTGTTGGGATGCTGGAATGAAACATGGCTTAAAAGGAAGTTACCTAATTACATGTTAATTATTCAATATTAAATGTCTCATTTTACCAGTAGAATTTATTTATTTGAATTGAAATACACAAATTCATCTGAGATTCCGAAAATAAAGGTTGGCATTTTCTTTCACATAGTTACAGTAGAAAAAAATTCCAATTATGTAGCACTTTCCATTTGTGCCCCCTGTTACTTTCTATTTATATTCTGTGACATCTGCAGAACTGCATTGCTATTCAAGCTTGCCTGGAAGTAATTAGGTGAAATTTAGAAACAGTTATGTTAATGAACTAAGATAGAACAGCATCCACGGTGCTGTCTTTAGCCGTTTGACTGCAGGATAAACAAAAAAAGGAGAAAAATAAGCCAAGGAAAGTGTTCTAAGGACAGTACGTGGAGCTCTTGAAATGTCTGAGGAGGCTGTCCAGAGAGTCAAAAATGTGATGTCGGTTTCAGCACTAGAGGCCTTCCTGCTCCTGGTTACAGCTTCTGGTTATAGCTCCTCTGAGCTCTTTGAGGGCACTGTCTCAGGGTGAGACCGTGGTTTATCTTGTGATGTGGAACTCTGTGCAAGAGATTTTTGAAACTTCATAACCTTCAGGAGGGACTTGATAAGAACAAAACTAAACAGCTCAGTTCTAGGTTAATAGTAGCCTTTAACAAATTACAGTGATATTTGTAAAAATCTGTCTGTCTGAATTTTATAAAAACAAAATATGATCCATTCCAGGCAAGCTGCTGAACTACTTATCATATTGAAAATTTGTAAATTGATTGAGATGTTGTTAATAAATGCTAAGATATCTTTCATTTCTTCAGTAGCTTTCATATGTCTGAAGTGGCCGGTGTGATTTTTAAACTTTTTTAATGCATCCTGATAAGTATGCAGATGATCTTTTATGTCTTTCTTACATTGTGTGTCTTAGCAGGATGTCATTTTGTCCTTCATGGAACATTCCTTAGTTAGACTTAAGAAGAAGTGCAGAGTTTTAATGCAAGGTGACATATATTTCCTAACACTCAATCTTCTGAACCCAGATAGAAAAATAAATTAGGTACTGATCTCTTGAGAATATATATGCTGGGTCAGGGCAAAGAACATTAGCATACTAATGGTTGCTTTGATACCAAGGGGCCTGTTTGACACGATGTGTACAGCAGGACAAATGTTGACTACAGTCAGTGGAGGTTGTGAACTATATTTACTGTGTTTACAAAGCCCCTTTGGTTTTGGGGTTTTGCTGGGTAGGGGAAATAATGGAACGCGTCCTTAGCTCTGGAGAGTAGAAATGAAATTAAATTTAGGTAGCGGTGCATTCTGCAGTACATCAGTGTGCTAGATTTTAGTTGATTGATCAGCAATTTGCTAGGAGGTAGGAGGCGCTAGGTTTTTGTGACTTTGTGTCTCTACTTCTTTTGGTGCAAAACTAAACAAAGAGCTAAATAATTAACTTTTAAAAAACTCTTGGGAACTACAGGGTTTGGCTCTTCCCTAGATTTTTGTCACAGTTTAAATTTTTCATCCTCCTTCAGTGTTTTAAGGTTCATATTTGTTCAGATTTGTGAAATAATTCACAAGGACAAAGAAAAGTTCCAGAATCCCCTATAAGGGGATGAGGTGTACTACAACATATGACAAGTATCATGAGAGAAACTTGGTGAACTGATACCAGTACCATGTGTCTTACCTTGTGTTTTTCATTGGCGCCTTCTTCACAGACACTGACATCATTAGGACAAGTCTCTGTGAAATCAGTTAGGTTAAATCTTTGGAGCTAGTTTAAGTGAGTAATCGAGGTTTATCAGAGTCCATTCAAAAAGAAGTGAGAGGTTTTGTTTGGTTACAGGTTTTCTGGTATGCTTACTTATATGAGATTTTAATTTCTTGCCAATATCCCTTTGTTTTCTCTTACCAGCTCAGGTGCAAATTAGGAAGTCTTCCTTGGTGCTAGTAGCTTACTTTCCCCGAAAGTTTATTGTTTGCCAGAGTAGCCTACCTACATCTACATCTAAGTAGTTGTGAAGGAAGTGTGCACTTGATCATTGAGTTCTAAAATAAATTAGCCTGATTTTTATGTGCCAGTTCCCCATAGAACATAGAAGCATAAATTGCCTATATTGAACTGGTTTTAAACACCTTTTAAATCCTAAATTCTGGGGTTTTTTTCCTTCGGGTTAACAATATGCAATTTATGATGAATGAATGGTATTTTGTAAATTAAACATTGACAGATTTTGATGACTTCCATTGAACTGTTCAAAATCAGGTTGATACATTGTATTCTCTTTCTACACTTTTGAAAAATATTGAATGGCTTTATGTTTTCTGTTGTATTGACAATATTTTAGAAAAAGAGAGAAAAGGAAGCTGAAACTCTAGTCCTTGTCATTTCTTGCATTTGATACGTAGGTGTACATGATCATGCGTTACACAATTATGAGGTGATGTTAAATATTAAAAATAACATTTAGTGTTTACTTCCTCCCTTCTGTGCTACAGTTTGCTTCTAGGTTTCCTGAATGTTTTGGACATTTGCAGTTGATGCATTGTGCTTTTTATTTCATTGTACATCTGGCAGCCACTAGATGGTGATAGACGTGTACAATATTAACAACTGCACGTCAGTGATGATCAGGGTTCATTTTCATATGACCCTCAATAACTGACTGGGAAATCAGTAGTTACTAAAACAGTGTAATTTTGATTCGGCCCTGTGAGCAAGAGCATTGCATGGAACTTTTTATAGCCAAAAAATACTCTGCCAGGCACCCGACGCACCTCTCCTTATGGCAGCAGCCTCCTGTGCCAAAGCTCTAGTAGACTTCCAGAAGACGTCAGATCTCCTGAAAGCAATTCTGCATGAGGACTGTTGCTGTACTCAAGGTTTTTGGATTCTCTATCCAGTACCTTGGCCTGCTTAATCAGAGATAAAGGGTGTGATTTAAGGTAGGGAGGAAGTGTTTTCCTTTGGAAAAATTGTGTTCTAGGAAAGACACAAAGAACCCACATATTCTAGATCAAGAGGCTGACTGTATGTGTTCCTGAGCAGCTAGGAGTGGGTCATTTAGTCCTAAGGTGCTTTTCTTTCGACCCAATAAAGATTTCCTACCTTTGATTGTAACGTAACATAAAATGGCTTGCCCTGAAATCAGCACCACCGTCATGTGATTGAAGCTATGTCAAGTGCAATGGCTTTGATTCTGCAGAACTGAGCCTTAGCCTTGAACGTTTCTGTGCACCTGGGAAGGAGCAACATGGACTATTAAGAAAACAGATCTCTGATACGTCTTGTACGCAGTAAATGTTAAGCTAAACATCTGCTACATTGCAGCTGGTTGCTTACTTAATGCACTGCAAATTCTTAAAGATTGTCCAAGTTTCATATTGAAAAAAATACTTTCTGTTTTAGTTGCACATTTCATTCACCATGTCTGAGCGTCTTCAAATTATTTCTAGGGTGTCTACGTTAACTTTTTCTAGAAGGAAAATTGTTTGTTGAAGGAATGGTTGTTTCAGTCAGCTATGAGCAGATCTGGTTTTACTAGAGATTCATATAGTTGCCCTTCATCTCTCTGTGTTCAAAGTTTTCAGTATAATATCTAATGAAGTAGAAGTTAGATAGAAGTTTTAAAGAGATCATGTTTAATATGAAACTTGAACGGCATGTTTATTCCACAGGGAGTAATTTTGCCTATGGAAAAACATGTACTTCATTTTGTAGGTGTGTTTCTTGGAAGCAGCGAGGTTTGTTTCAAGCAACTGACAATGTTTTAGTTGTAGATAAACTGGAGAAATTATTTTGTATTTTTTTCATCACTACCTCAGTGCAGATACAGTTTGATTTCTTTACTTCTGTTTAATATAAATTTTGTTATTTGTTTTTAGAATCGCCAGATGCTGATATTGCCATGGAGGTAGCTGCATCTGAACAGCATGTTTCTGAGGCAATATATGACTGTGTTATTTGTGGACAAAGTGGCCCTTCTACTGAAGACAGACCTACAGGGCTAGTTGTACTATTACAAGCGTCATCAGGTATGAATGTGTGGCTTGTAGGAAAAGCAGTGTTTCTGCAGCTTTTAGCATGCGTGCATAAATCCTGCTGTGTCTCATGAAGTCTGGAACCACAGGGTTACCTCTTTTTTTTGTGGATGGTCGTCTGTGAGACACATAAGGAACTTCTTAAAAGTTTGGGGAAAGAACAAACAGTTTTGATTCCCTCCTACTTCCTATTAGATTTTGCAAATGCAGCAGTGCATTACAGACCTGCAGGACTAATCAGTACTGAAAGGAAAAGAAAATTAAACAGCCATCAGTGTGTCTGCATGTAGATATGAGTGTTTGTAGATATAGGTGGTTGTATATATGTATATTTTATGTACAAGTGCAAAAGCACAACTTCCAGTACTTAGATTCTTTAGTAAGTTTTTACTTTTTAACATCAACAAAGCACATTATAGTTACAAACCAAAATTGTCTGATTGTTTTCTTAGTTGTTTAGCCTGTTGTTACCCATTGCATTGTGTACTGCTGCTTTTCTTCACGCAGTGTTGGGGCAATGCCGCAATAGCACTGAGCCAAAGAGACTCCCAACTACTGAAGAGGAGCAGATCTATCCCTGGGACACCTGTGCTGCGCTGCACGACGTGAGGCTGACAACTCTACAGCGATACTTCAAAGATGTAAGGATTTCATGTGAACAAGAGTACAACTTAAGAAAAATTTGTATGTAAAAAGATAAATGAAATTGCAACTTAGAGTTCTCGTAGTCTCATTTCTACATTTAGTGAACACTTTTTCATGTTGCAGTCATTCTGAAGTGTTTACATTTGATAGGGTCCTTATTTTTAAATAGTGTCTGGCTTTCCCCAGTTATATTTTTGGCTGTAGGCATCTAGTATATCTACAGACTATGGTTATTAAATATCCACACAGATACTCTCTAGATGAAGGTCTTTCACAATCCAGTGTGACCACACAATTGAAATGTGGGTTTGCTATCTAAGCAAACACCAGTTCTCTTGTAGCCGTTCAGAGAACCCAGACAAGGAATTGGTCTTAATCAGGTAAAAGTATTTTGGCAGCACAAAGTAAGTGGAAAGAGTCGTTTTAATCTGTATCAGTGTTCTAAGCCACTACAGAGAAGGGGAGTATGAGTGGATGGGAAGCAGAAACAGTAGAATGCACCCTCTTCTGCTGAATCCTCAATTCTGCGCAACATCTGAAGTTCAATTTTACATTAATTGGTAGTAAATGTCTGCTTTGCAGTTCTGTTAGCTGTTCCAAACAGTTTTACATTACTTCACAAAGCCAAATTAAAGCTTTTTACATTTAATTTTGAGAGCCAATTCTTGTTGCTTAGCAGGACACGTTCAATTGTAGAGCTTTGTGGAAGTGCTGCCTATGACTTCCCTTGCTAGTGCCTAGAACAGCTGTGTAAGATAATACACAACTGTTCTGAGAAATCATTCTCAGAGAGAATGATAGGGAACCTGTGACCCTAAATTAGCTTCTATAAACTAGTCATAGGTGAGATGCCAGCTTTTCAGTGTGTCTAACTAAATAATGAGCCTTTAGAAGCTTAAATGTTGCCTTGAAAGTGGAAAAACTGGCAATTTTTATTCTAACACAGTTGCTAGCTTTTTCATAATGACATCCACAGTTAACTAAAATTTGCCAACTGCAGCCAAGCTTGCTTATGTAGATTAATGTAAAGTAAAATTCATAATTGTTTTGATACAGTCTTAAAAATTGGTCAGCCTTTTCAGAAAACATCTTATTCTAAGGGAAATGTCCTGCATTTCCTTCCTAGAAAGTGAAACTCTGAAAGACCTAAGCAAAAAGTTATTTTTTAACAAAGGATTTTTTAGCTGAGAAAGAGTCTGTGGATGAGCTTTTCTTCTTTTGACGTTGATGGTACTGGTTTAGTGTTTCAGATAGTTAATTAATATTTTTTCCTGTTGAAGTGATAAAAAGCATTGAAGTAATGCTGAAGTGGAGCTTTTTTACATGTTTGCGTACCACAAGTGGAAGGAGCTCCAAGGAAAATGTTACCAAAAACTTGATCTTACTAAAGTGTGTATTTCTGTTTTTGTGCAGTAACACTACCAACAGATTAGTCTAACATGCATTGTAATGCAATGAGCAAATGTATCCTGCTTTCAAAAATTCCAGTCCTGATTCAAACATCAGTTGAATTAGCTATTTTGGCTTTCACGTTTTCAGGTCACTATTGTGCTAAAAAAAAAGTCTCTGCATGAAAGAACTAATCCTTAAATTGCTTTTGACATAAAAATGGAAACATCTGCTAGTGTCTTGAGTGTCTTGTCCAGCTGACCTAAGCAATAAGAAATCCTTTTGTTTATCAACTGTGTCCTCCCCAACAAAGTGTCCTTCCCCTAATAGATTTCGGGAGGCAAGTGAATAATTTCACTTACATGTAAAAATTTAAGTTAGGAAATACTATCTAACTTACTCTGCTAGAAGAAAAAAATCAACAAAAATGCCATCCAAGAGCTACATGCTGCATAGAGATTGGGCAAAACAGATCACTTCTTTCCATATAGATTCTCTTTTGCACTTTCTTAGCTGGAATTTGATGCTTGCTGTCAGGGAGTAGAGTTCTTGCCCATTAAAGGAAAAATCACTGAAAGTGATTATTTTTAATATGGAGAGGTATGACTAAGGATTAGGAGATAAAATTTCATATACTGAATTGATAGTACTGTTTCCAGAATCACACGGTACTCTGTAACCAATAGCGTGGTATAGGTGTGCTCCATCCCAAGCCTATGGCTTGCTTTGGAATCTCCTTTATTTCTGAGCTCAAGAGTAATAGAGTAAAGCCTTTCTGGCTAAAACTTTGGGGTTGTTTTGTTGTTTGGATTTTTTTTTTCTTTTTGTAACTGCTGCTCAGTAGCCTTATTAGATACATGCAGTAAATAATGATTTTTCTGAATGAAACATTGGTCCTGTGGGGCGTAGCCAAATATAGCATACAACCTTGTTAATACTACAGTCTACTAAATCATGCAGGAACCAGCAGGAAAAAGTCTTTCTTATTTTATGGCCTGAGAGGCTCACAGCACATTATGAATGACAGGTTGAGGCATGATAATGTCCCATAGCTAAAATTTGTAATTTTGTTTTGATTTCCTGCTCATATGCAGGAAAAAAAAAAAACCAGATACTAGGACAGCCTTAGAAAATGCAAGTTTTGGTGTTATTTGTGGTACCCTGATTTTGCATCATACATTAAGACCATTTTAGGGTCAGTCTACACTAAAAATTGTTTTCCACTTCCGATAGCCATAAATCTTTCTCTGTTCTTTAGACGTATAACCAGAATGTATGTTTCAGTCTGTGTATGAAATTTTTGAGAAATGGAGATTTAATACTTAGACTGACTATAGTTATATATTCAGCAAGAGAATTTTGTAGAATTCCTTATAAATTTGCCAGAGGTGATTGTTTCTTCAGGTCATTATTTTCTGAAAAAGAGATACCTGTGGGGTAACTTTTTGGAGTTGTGGGTTGTAAGTGCAGTCTTCAGATAAGGCCAATGTTTTCAAAACAAACCTAGTATAAAACTGAGTTCACTAAATGAGTATTTGTTCTCTTTTCCAGTTATGATGAGTTATATATGATGCTGTTCAACAACTCATTAAAACCCCTAAGTGTTTACACTGAATTTTAAGAAGAGGTTGGGGTTTAATTATATAACTGTGGTATTGTTATTTCGGTTATCTACAAAACTGAATGAAGTGTATTGGAAAAGTATATTGCCCTTGTAAATGGGATAACTTCTGCTATTGGAACAGCTGTTGGAGTTAGACCCACCTTCGTGCAGTTGTACAAGAGGTTCCTTAAAGAAGTTGTTATCCTAAGTGACAAGAACTGCAGAAGTTTAATTTAACTATTTGATGCTTTGTTGGAAAGAATAGCATAATGGCAGCTATATCAGTCAGCATAAATAAGCACTTTATAAAAAGGATTTTTTTTCTTTATTTCCTCAGGATATCTTTTAATTAGATAGCATGCGAGTAAAAATACGTGTATCTTTTAAATCTTGAAGTTTTGGTAAATACTTTCATAGTTTTATATGTAATAGTTGTTGTTTTTTTCTTACTGTTCTTGCTTTGTTTCAGAGTTCCTGCCTACAAGCAGTGTCAATAGGCTGGGAAGGAGGTGTTTATGTACAAACTTGTGGTCACACTTTACACATAGATTGTCACAAATCTTACATGGAATCCTTACGGGTAAGTAAAACTGAAGATCATATTTGTTATTTTGGATCTGAACTGGTTTTACTGAAAACAGTTGGATTTATGCTGTTCAAATCAGATCAATCAAATGTTTCGTACGAGTGTAGAGAATGGTTTTATTATGTTTCAAGAACTTCATAACTTAATCTCTTATTACATCTTGACGTCATTAACCGAAGTACTTTGTTTTCAGTTATTCTGATGTATCAGAAAAAATACTTCACAAAATTAACCAGCACAAAAAAATAAAGACTAAGTGATGACTTCTTGTTTCAAATGAACCAGCATTTTTGTTCAAGATTACTTTACAGGATATTTCTTCACGTTTTTGGTTCGCTGGTTTTTTTGGTGCGTTTTTTTAGTTTGTTTGTGTGTTTTGGGGTGTTTGTGGGTTTTGTTTGTTTTTGTGGTTTGGGGGATTTTTGTAATTTTTGTTGATTTCTCTTCATTTTGAGAAAATCTGTGAGCAATTCCTTGGACTTTTAATATCAGCATTGCTCGTACTGTGAAACTTAACCTCTAAAGAAACTAGAAGGTGTGCAACCTTTCTTGGATCTCATGATGAATTGTTCTTTTCCGTATTAATTTAAATTTGCTTGCAGCAGTAATTGTGTCATCAAGATAAATATAAATTAATATAAAAACCATATAAAGTAATATAGCAGCAAAATCTGGACTTTCATGGTAGAGTCTCACTTTACAGAATTTTGGAAAAGTAATTCTTTGCATCATATAAATTCTGAAGTCATTTTTCTGGTGGATTCTCTATTAAACTTGAAATAAATTGTTATTCCATGTAATTGTATTTTTGAAGGTTTCTAGGTTTTTTTAAGTGAACTTTGATCCTAGCATGTTTTACTAGTACCTAGATGAGTGCATAATAATTTTGACTATTTACTACCTTTTTTAGTACTGAAATAATTTATATAGACCTGTGTTCATCTGGATAAAACATGTATTTTTACATAATACAGTCAGATATCAACATGGGAAACCATGGAGGCAACTCACGAAGCTGAAGCAAGGTTGCTTGCCAGTTAGCAGGAATACTGAGGACACGTCCTCATTTCCCAAACATACATTTTTGTGTCCATTCCTTGATCCTTCATGTGATATAAGAAATAATCAGAGTTCTTCTCTTGCTGCCCGCCAATGGCTACTTGATTAGGCTTTTTTCAGCCTGTACTTGGAGTCTCAAACTTTATGGGAATTGTCAGAAAGAGACAGCACACATGAAATGTTGGAAATACTCCATTGAAGTCTTTCTACTTTATTATGGGGGTATTGTTGACAGTGGAGAGTACTTGAAAATCAGAAAAATCAGTTGAGTTGGGGGATTGTAAGACAGTCTCTAGCAGCTAAGACCTTTGTCAGTAAAAGGGGGAACTCTTTTAATTATTCTTTCTTTACAGTTTTAGGTTTTAGACTTAGTTTTTTTAGCTATGGACCTGAAATATCAAACTAAAAAAAATAATCATTTGCAAGTTTCAGTTACATCTTCTTTATTTTCTTTCAGAATGACCAAGTCCTCCAGGGTTTTTCAGTGGACAAAGGAGAATTTACCTGTCCCCTGTGTAGGCAGTTTGCCAACAGTGTTCTTCCTTGTTATCCTGGAAACAATGTGGAAAGAAGCGTTTGGCAAAGTCATAGTAACAAGTGCATGCAAGATCTTGTGCAAGAGGTGGAAGATCTTCAAGAACAGCTGGGAACTTTCCCAGTAAGCATCAGTGTAAGGCAGAAAGATCCTTGTTAATTTGCCTCTACCTTTCAGTTTTTACATTATATTGCATTTGTGATCTCTTAGAAAACTGGCAACCTGGGAAAGTTCATTTTCTTCTGATGTGGAAGACAACATACTATTGTTTTCTTATCAAGAAATTTAGAGCATTTACTGCACTACCTACTAAAAACAAACAGTTGAAAGCTGTGACAAAATGTGATTAATATAATTTTTTTATTGAGTGCATTCTCAGTTTTCTCCATAGTAATATACATAGAACAAAGTCATATAATATATTTATAATTTCCATGCAATGAGAAAACAGCAATAGTCTTGTAACTGGAAGCTGTTTAAACAATGTCTCTTAAAAACTTTGTGAGGCGTGGACTATTTGTTTTACAAAAAGAGCAGTTTGCAGATGCTCATGTGTTACAAAGCATCATGAGGTCCTCTGAATGACAGAGTAAATTATATTAACTTTGGTTACCTTCCAGTCTTGATGGAGATGCTTTGTGGTTTTGTGTAGTTGTACAGTGCAAATATACTTTAAAATAGCCAAAGCTGTGAGATTCTTAAACTTAGGAGATGGACAAAACAGTTATGTTTTCATATTCAGAACAAATCAGAATATCTTTCCAAAATATTGTGACAGTTCTGTGAGACAGAATACTCACTTCTAATGCATATTTTTTTCATAACCTGCAAATGTGTCTTACAAATATGAAAGTGCTACACTTTACAATCAGCTACTGCATTTCTTCAGGTAAAATTAACTAATCTTCTTTTCTGTCTTTGTTCATAGTCTGAAACCAACCTCAGTAAAGAAATGGAATCTGTAATGAAGGATATAAAAAGTACCACACAGAAGAAGTATACAGATTATAGTAAGACTCCTGGATCACCTGACAATGATTTCTTGTTTATGTATTCTGTAGCCAGGTGGGTGTGTTTTTCTTTTTATATTTTTTCTTTTGTATTTCTCACTAATGGTATTAGTCACTAGATAGTTTTCTTCTTAAAAAAAAAGCGCATTTAAAAAATATTTCATCCCTTCCAAAAAGGACTTTTTGAATACTCAGTATATCAAGGCTCCATTTTCTGATTTTCATACACAGACATTATGCAAGATGAAAAGATGTGCTGCTCAGTTCATTTTTACTTTGTACAGCAGTGGCACAAAACCCAGAGAACACTGTGTTGTATGCTTATTTAGTTTTCTTCTTAAGGTTTTGCTTTTCATATATCAAAATTTTATGTCGCATTTCTTCTTTTACTTTCCTTTCCCAAATTGTCAAATCTACTCTATCTGTCTTTGGCAGAATGAGATTTTTTTCTATATCACTGCTGTATTGCTAGTTTTTAAATCACGAGGTGTTTTTTATCTCTCTGCCAGACATTAGTTTTATTTACTTAAATAAGGATCACAGAAGGAACTTTTTTTACATCAGCAACCGGGAATTTCTCTTCATGTAGTCTTTAGACTTCTAAAAAAGTGTCAAAACCAGCAGCATTTTCTTTGTGATGTTTGATTGTAGTTTTAGAGCTGTCTGTGTCACGTACGGTTTCCAAGAAAATCAGTCCCTCCTTCCTTCTGTACCGTTAATGTTACGGTACTCTGAATGGTTCATCTATTCAGAGTTACTGTAATACCACGTTTTCCTATAAGAAGTTGAAATACTCATTAAGCAAATAATTTTCCAGACTCTGACTTACCGAGGCCTGCAGGGAAGGTGCTGACTGGAGAGAAACTGCAAGCGCAGAAGTGATGCCATTGAGTAGCATTTTTTTATTGCAGTTTCACAAACTCTTAGGGTCTTTAGTATAAAAGCAGTGAAAATATTCAAGGCTTGGCTCAGCAGGACTCTGGGTAATCAAATCTAGGGTTCTGCTTTTCACAGGTTAGACCATCTAATCTCCAGACTTCTCGTCCAACTTAGATTGTTGTATGATTCTGTTAGGAGAAATACTGTCTGTATTCTTTCAGAGTATTTTAACTGATGAAGAAGAGCTATGAAATTTTATACATAGCAAGTTAAAGGATTATTCTGTATTTTTAAGTGGTATATACTATACAAGGATAAGTAATGTTGAGATTTTTAGCAACTACGTGTTTGATCAATACAATTTAATACCCTTCCAGAAATACAAAGGACTCAAAATTAAAATTTCACGTATCAAAGTATGATTGCTTGTAACTGTAAGTTGACATGCCATTTAAGATACAAAAATGGTGTTGAAATACATTTCTGGGTGCAATGTTATGTAATTTTTAAGATGCTAGCTAAACATATTTTAAATGGATCTGTATATTACTTTTATATTTACACTTGGAGCCTGAGATTTGTTTTCATTCAAAGAGTTAAAAATATCTCAAACCAGAGCAGCATTTCATTGCTGCTTGCACTACTGGAGAGAGAAATCGTGGTTGACTACTAAGAGTAGGATATGTCACTTGTACTCCTTGTGACCTCTTCGTGTTAGGGTTAGACTGGTGTCAGCAATTTTCCGTTTATCCATGACTGCAGAAGTTCAGGTGTTGGATCCAGCCTTCTGTATTGTTACTATAACTCATAAGATCACTTGTGTGGGAACCTGGCAGATCAGCTTCATGCTGGTTAACTTGTCTTGCTTTTCAGTGCAGCAATCCAGATTTACATGCTTCTACTACTTGATAATTGCATAAGAACTATAGGGTTAAAAAATTCAACTTTTAAATAGACATTTTAATATAATTTTACAGTTTGTATTTTTGGAAGTAAATCTTTAAATCAGCCAGTCATCTTCCAGACTGGAGGAGTTTGTACGATTTTATTATGTGTTTAAGTAATTGAACAACGGACTATCCACAGTTAAAATTACGTACTGAAGTAATTTACTTTCTGTAAGTTATTCCTGTCATTCAACCTGTTTCTTCCTTATTTCCATCCAGAGTTGTTCTTGAGGTAATGATACCCTTGCATTTCTTACCAACCAGTAACCTTTGAGCATTTCTAGTTCCAGATGTTCTGAAGCGTTTAATTGTTTTTGGTCAGACCATCAGCAGCTGTTACACAGTTTTTCGTGATATTTAACCCTTGTTTAGATGAGCATTTGAATGCAATGATATTTTTATTAACTCCATATATTTGCGTGTGAATTAAACGCTCTTAATCTTCTTATAAGTCATGTTCCATTTTCAGTCAGAAAATGACATCATCTCCTGTCCTAAAAGATGCTGGTTTACAGCTGAATGCCAGCTTTGCAGTGGATTAGTGCATGCTGGAATGGGAATGTTACCAGTGAAACGATATGTAGCCAGTTGCTGCAGGTTATTCTTTCTCCTTCAGGAAAAAAGGAACACACTTTTCTTCATTTTTGCTTACCCAGGCATGTGTCACTGGTAGCAGAGAACTCTTTACCACCTAGTGGGAGGGCTAGCCACTGTCTGTTTTCCTAGCAAAAGAGGCATTCTGGGTCTTGGCATCCTGATTTGCATGCACAGCTGGAACAGCAGCTCCTTGGCTACCTCCTGCTTTTCCAGCAGCCGTATCTTGTTGAATTTGTATCTTTTTCATATGCATTCCTTCTTGACTTTGCTGACATTTATGAGATCAGTGTAGTGTGTCATTCCCAAATCATGTGTGCCTAGCTTTAATTTTAATAGTTCCACATTCATAACATTGAAGACTCTCATTTGTGGGGATGTTCTGGGGCACTATTTCTGTATTGCATAGCAGTAGGTTTCATGTTTTGTTGCCTGTGCAAACAAACCTTTTGGTTTTTCTGTCAGCTATGTATAGATTAATATAAGAGCTATGTGTTCTTTCCTTCTGAATCTGTGTCTCAGTATCTGGGGTTTTTCCATGTATATGCTGTGTCTGTAAATTGAAGTGAGAAAAATGATAGTGCTTAGTGTACTTCTTCTGTCCTAACAGGAAGAGCAAGTCCATCCCGGTATATTTATTCCCTTTCTGGAAAGGACATAGCATTTTTACTTCCCCCCAACTCTGTCCTAATATGAATTCTGAGAAATACAAAATCACCCTTCCCACCCCCAATATGTGCCTTTAATAAAAGCCCCCAAGAAGGGATGAAGTAGGTCTGTTTTCAATCAGGAGTCTGGACAGCTGAGCAAAATCTCTTTTCTCGGGGTTTTTTTCTGTGAGTGAAGAAGATAAAGGCAGTGTTCTACAAAATTTTTTTCTCCAGTGAATGACGCTAAGATTTTTAGATAAGAAGAAAAGACACTCGTATAGATTTTCTTTCTCATTCCCTTTCCATCATGTTGAGGAGTCTGAGATAGCAAGGGATTCTTTCAGAGACCACTCTCTGTTCCACACTTCCATCAGATGCCCCCAATTTTTCTTCATTACTTTTCTTCAGTAAAGGGCAGAGGGTACTCAGATCCTCAAGGCAGAAGGGAGCTCAAATTAAGGAGGAGATACACTGGTCTCCTTCAAAAATGATTGAGGTCTGTACCTGATGTAGGATATTTAATGAAGGATAAGTGTTCATTTTCACAGAAGATGCTTTCTTTACCGTGCATTTTTATGCCACAGTACAGGTGGGTTTTGAAAGAGACATATTGAAGGAAAAGGTTAATACTTACATTTCCAAGAAAGCTGAGCTATAAGGTGCTGCCTTTGAGGAGCTAGGGACAATGAAGAAGTGTGGGAAGTGAGAGTTGGTATCATATATGTGAACAGAGTATATGCTTACAGAAATAACTTCCCTTACAATTCCTTATAGTAAAAACTACGATATGACACCTCATATGTACCAGCAAGAGGTATTGTTCAGAATTGTCCCTGAGGTTTGTTTTGTGAAATGGCACATATGTCTTGGTGAAAGGGAAATTTAAAATTGTAGATCTAGAAAACTATTCTTAAGCATTCAGGTAGTCTTTTTGATTTAAATCCTTATTATCTTAGTTTTAATGGAAGACTATCATTAATTTTGTTCTACAAATTAGTTATCAGAAGGTTTGTAGAAATAAAACATACTGCTTTCCTTCATATTCCCATGATGAACTAGCACATGCTGATCTGCAGTTGCTATTTTGTCCACTAATATGAAATCCCTGTCCCTGCTTCCTTGCTGGTAGATTTTCAGAAGTTCAGTGAGCACTGCAAATCGCCTGAAGAGTGGAAAATTCCCCTGTCACACAGATGCCCTTATCAGCAGCAACCAGATGGAGCTCTGAGCAGGCACATTATCAATGTTAAATTGCCTTTTCTGAGTAGAGAGGATTAAAGCATTCCTTTAGCAATGGATGGCATAAGCTGCAAATTTAGGGATAGGAATATTCAGAAATGTTGCTATTTTAAAAACATAGGAAAGTATCTTAACAAACTCTGCATATCAAAATGTATTATTCTTTCAAGTTGATGAAGCTGAAATTCTTAAAAATAATTTGTTTTGAACAAAAGTCATCCTGTAGTTTCTTCTTAAATGTATGTGTGGGGGAGGGGAGGTGTTCTTAGCTTGGATACGTTATGTGCCTAAAATTCTAGAATAGATTTGAATATGGATTCAGTCACATTATATCGAACCTAAAATTGTTTCATTTTGCATTAAAGGACAAAATACATTTAGAATGAGATTTGCAGTTTGGATTGATTTAGCAAAACAACACTTCAGAATAATAGAATTATATTCCTTTATTTTAATTTAAAAATGTATGTTGACTTACTAAAACAGGCTTTCAGAGAATACAAGATAAATTGTTTGCTCCAAATCTTGAGAGTAAAAGATAATGCAGTACTGAAACATCCAATTCCAAAACTAAACAAAATTATCGAATTTGGCCTAAACAATTGCTGCCTAAGTATCAGATTATAGTAATACTGAGAAAGAAAGCATCAGTATGACATGCAGAGATTCAGTGACACAACTCCTGTTTCATACTAATGAGCTGCAGTGAGAATAGTGTTTCATTCAGAATTAACCTCTAAGGCTTTTATTAACTAACTTATCTATAAAGGGCAGTGCTTTAATTATCATTCAGACTGTATTCATATTTAGTTGATGCCATACCCATTATACTGTCTGATTGTTTAAAGTGAAACAAAAGCCCTGCCAATAAGGAGAACACTTTTTAGATGTATATGATGGACTGAAAGTTAGCCAATCTGTGTATTGTCTTTTCAGATTTGCACATAAATTCTCTTATTATTGAGCTGTGTATGCATACAGAAGAAAGTCTCGGAATTAACATTTTTAAAATTCTTCTCTCACAACTCAATACAGTACTACGTTAATATAGTACTTAAGATTGTATATGACAGTGTCTTGATAAAGTTTGTTTTGTTCTGAGCTGTATTGTGGCAGTATTTCACGCTAAAGATTAGTTCGCAGTACTCTTTTATTTAGTGTATGCTGGGAGTTTGTCATGACTTATTTGTGTCCATAGAAGCTTGAATGATATTGTTCCATTCAATACTCTTACGTTTTTCTCACAGAACAAACTTGGAACTTGAGCTGGTCCATCGAGGAGGAAACTTGTGTTCAGGAGGTGCAAGCACAGCTGGGAAAAGATCATGTTTAAGTAAGTTCCATGTTATTAAATGCAGTATAAATTATTAGAATATTGAATAAAAATGTCTGGTTCTTTCTGGTATTTTCTAAATTACATCAACGTTTTCCTTTTAAAACCTTTTATTTTCTGCCATAAGGAGTGTTTGTTTTTTTGTTTCTGTTAGAGAAATCTGAAAACTAATCTGCACAAATTCTTCATTAGAGCTGTTCATGTCTTGTGAGTACAATTATTTAGAAATGAATTGTCATACTATCCATGTTATATTTTTTAGTAAGTTTGTATTTTTGTGAGTAACACTAGAAGTATTTTAAGGGTGAAGCAGGAAAGCTTTGTTTCACCCTGGTTGTTGCTAGCAGTAGGAAAGAAGTCTGTTTCTGAATGCTAATATAGCTCATGACTTGGGCTCAGAAATACGCAGCTACAACATCCCATTTCTTTAATTTGCCTAATTCTTCCACAGAGTTTTGCAGATTTTCTTTCATAGAAATGTTCAGATTTTTGTTGTTCTGAAACCTTTAATATTTGTCAAATGAAGCAACTTCTTGCTGCCAGAAGAGGACTTTTTTCTTAAAATATTTTAATCTTTTACTGGAATATAAACAGTTACAAGTGGACATTTTCTTTTGTCGGGAAAAATTGGAAAGGCTGCCAGAATACTGCTACTACTACTAATGCTTATTTAAGTCAAGCTTATGTAGCAATAGCAGCAGATTCCATAGGAAAAAAGAAAGCTTAGGCCCACCTCTGTCTTTTTGTACACAATTTGTGGGGGATGCTTTCCTCATCCTTGAGGTGACAAGCCACCAAAGAAATCTCCCCAGGTGCTATGCTGTCCACGTTCCCTCTAGGACAAAAGCCTTCTGTTACTGCCAGGAAATGTAGTTCAACTAATTTCATTCATGTGTTGTTAATTTGAAAAGTTTTAAACCATACTGCACATTGTCTTTCCCCATCATCATTACCCTCCTTTCTCAGCAGACCAAAAGTGCATGCGTTAAAAGAATATCTCTAGATCACTGTGTGCAAATTTGAAGCATCTAGTAAACCAGGGTTCTGCAGATAATTTATACTTAGATTACAATGTATTTTTAATTGTATGCTCACCTAGTAAGATGGACACTTTCTCCCTGAATTTTAGCTTCTTACTAATGTGTTAGCTGTTTCACAGGCATATATTTCAAAGAACATGATGAGTAGGTTAGGGTGGAGATTTCTGCTAAAAATGGAAAAATCTTTGAAAGTGAAAACAATTATAATGATGTTACACGTAATGAGAGCATATCCTTGTTTTCACATGGCTTTACTGGTCATAAAATTTCTTGACATTTTAGAGTTTAGAAGAATGTATGCAGAGAAGTGGCCGGTAATCTGCAAGGTCGTATTTTTATCTTCATTGATAGTTTTTCAAATCCTGGAGATCTCAGTTTTTATGTGTGATTTATTTTTTTAAGATAAAAGTGGAATGAAACACATTCATTACATCTTAAAACACTGTGAAATGTTTGACGTCACGTCGAATTTTTGTTGCACGTACCTATTTAAAAGCTAGCTAGCTAGACAAATAGATCTAGAAGATAATGGGTTTTCTGATGGTGCTTCACCAACTAATGTCAGTAAGTGCTGGAAGATTATGATTTTGCGGAGAGTGCTTGAATCACTGGATTGATGGGCAGCTTCCTTTGCATACATCTCTGTAGCCTCACTGTTGCTATTTGAACTACATCAGTTGATACAAAGAGAAAAACTACCTCCAAGTGGTTTTTCTTTCCTAGGCGTTATTTGAAGAAAAGAGAAAGAAAGAAAAAAAAATGCCACCAAGCTAAGGCCTGGTAGCTGACACTAGGTGGTTTGTATAATACATTATTTAATTTTTTTCTTATTCTTACCACACCATCCCTTCAACGTCCTCTTGCATAAAGAAGGACTCTTACATACTTAGGACCTGACTTTGCAAGAAAGCATACCTTTTGCTGACAGTCTGTGAGAAGATTTGTCAAGAATTTCAATACATATTTCTCAAGCCTTGAAATGCATGGAAAATACTTTAATCACTGGAAAAATTTCTTTTTGGAGAACTACAAAATTGGAAATTATATATAGAGGATGTATTTCCACTGGACAATTGTCTTATGCTGGATAGATACTTCAACTAGGCATGAGAGTTTTAAGTGCTGTTTAAATTCCTATATCGTACTTGCCTATTTTTCCAGCCTTTTTAGTATCTTGCCATTGACTCTGTATGTCTCAGAAGATGAACCAGTTTTCCTGTTCGTCAAAATAGATCACTGGAACAAACTAAACTTACTAAACTTACAAAAAGTTAGAGATCCTTCTCACACATGAGAAGTACAGAAATTGTCTTTTTAAAGAGAAGCTTTAAGATTACATCAATTGTTGCTTTTAAAAATATGTGGTTTTTTACGAAATATAAAATGTTCATAAAATACATATTTTTTGGTTGCAAATCCACTGTGAAATTGTGCATTAATTATCTGTATGAAAAGTAAAATAGCCCAGTAAGGAAAACTTCGTTCTCTTAGAGTTACAGAGAGGCTTGGATTGGAAGAGACCTTAAAGATTATCCCCTTTGTATTCAGAATTGTGTATATATTTAGGGAGAAGAAATTTTTTTTCCCCTTCATGTGATGTTTAAGTGTACTTGCACACAGGGGTTTAATCTGAAGTTGCTAGAATATTGATTGAAAAGCATATTGATGATTTTTTTAAACCTGATAACATATCTTGATTTTATTTTCTTTTTCTACTTACAATACGCTGCACTTTGTTTACAATAATATTTTTCTGTTCCTTTCTTAAACTGTTGTGTAATTTTAAGTGTGTTGTACTAGTGCTTTTTCCTTTAGCAGTTGCTAGAAGGATTATAGTCATATTTCTGATGGAGGGTTATGGATAGCATCTTACTACAATGCACTTGATTTTTTTCTGCACTTTTGGGTAGAATGGTAAATTTTCTTATTTACATCTAAGTCAGTCATATTGGTGTTTTTAATATTTATGTTGCACTCCAGAACCATTCAAAGCCTTCCAGGTAAAGGCACTACGTATATGGATGTATTGTTGCATTAAGCAGCACAGAGGTGAATGTCATCTATTCATTGTTAAAATGTTCACATTCGTTGTTTATGTTCTGTATTGGTACTTTGTAAAATTGTTATGTAGCAAGCTGGTCATACTTAATCTTGCATTAAAATAGACTTGTTTTTTAGTGTAAGGTAATGGGATTCTCCTAGAACAGACCTGTACAGTACTTCTATTTATTGTTATTATATTTAGGTTTGGATGTTAGGCTAAATATGACTAGGGGGACCAAAGTTAGCTTTACATATATAGCAGGGTTTGGATTCACTAAACCATTGTATAATTGTGTGTTTCCTTCATTGCCCCTTCCATATCCTTGTGTTTAAGTTAGGACAGCTGCAGTTCTGTAGATTCGTGTTCTGAAGTATATTTTATCATCCTTCCATAGTCATTTATTTTGCTAAGAGTAATCCCATTTTTGAAGTTTCATTTAAAATGTAAAATTTCTTCACTGTCTTATGCAGTGAGGAAAAAATTATTTTTAAAATCCATACTCTGTCTAGAACTTGAGAACTGTTATGTTAAAGTCTTCCTTGCACAGTATTGAAACTGCTGTTGTTTTTAAACGTCATTCATATCAGATCAGCAGAAGTAATCTAAAACATAACCTGGTTTTGCTTTTTCTGTGTATGAGATACTGAGGGGTTTCTTTTGTGATTAAGCATACCACTTTGTACTAGTCTTGTAACAACTGTGAAGTTTGGTGATTAGATATTGTGTAAAGTAGAATATGTTGTCCCAGGTGAGCTGTTACAGCAGCAAACATCAGGGAAGATGGTGGGAACAAATAGGTCAAGAGCTGTTTAAGTAGATTGCACCACGAGGGCAGCTGCTCTTGGGAAGTAAAATTAAGAATGATTAATGTAGCTCTTAGTATCAATGAACAAGTCTGTGTGAGAAGAACGGTGAAAAAAATTTGGCTTCAAAATTGCCATTTTAAGGCTTAAAGTTTTGTATGTATGTGCACCCAAAAAATGCAAATAGTATCCTATTACTTATTACTTAAAAATCAATCCTATTTGAAGGACTGCATTACAGTTTTAGAGTCTATGACCTTGCAAATTCTCTTGGGTTTAGGGAAAATTATGATATATAACAACTGTACGGGTCTTATTTCTCTGTTTTATAAAGCGTGATAGATCTGTTTGTCATCATTGTTCCGTATTTATAGAACAGGGTCAAAACACAGCATTAAGGCTGAATAATTATGATTTCTCTGTACGGTTTTTGTGTAAGGCCTTGAGCAACCTGGTCTAATGGAAGGGGTACCTGCCCATGGCCAGGGTCTGGGGGGGTTGGGACCAGATGATCTTTAAGGTCCATTCCAACCCTAAGCATTCTCTGATTCTGTAACCTCTTTTTAACTTGCGTAGATGTTTTTCTTTGCTATTCGTGCTCTGGTAATCTTGCAGTAGTTGATTAACAGTTCCACAAAATTTAAAAGTTACCTATAAATGAATTTATAATCTTCCTTTTTAAACTTTTAAATAGTACTTTTCTTTCTTTCTCTCTGTTTTTTAATTTTTTTCGTTCTTCCACTTTGTGAGAAGGATAGGATTGGGGTTTTGGGGAAAGATTAAATATTTTATCCTCTTGTCCTCAGGCTTCAGTTTCTCTATAAATGAGCTACTTATCCTTATGCATCCCACAAATAGCAGTCTGGCATTGCAGCATCAACTGCATTAATTGGAAAAGACATTATTTACAAGTCGACATCATTTAAGAGTTGTTTAAACTCTTCTTAAATAGAATGTCCAGCACCTTTGTAACTTCTGCAAAGGCTCTAAACATTGAGAAACAGTATTACTCCATGAGAGTTGCTTTGTTTGGTTGGTTGGTTGGTTTGTTTTGGTTTTCTTTGAAACCTTTATCTTGATTATGGTGTTAGTATCAGTTTAATCAGTGCTTTTAGTGTTTTTGTGAGCATAGAAACTCATTGTTTCTCTTCATGGTCCTTCTGTATCAAATTTTTCAACCATGTTGAAAGTAATGGCTGTCTCCATTTTATCAGTATGGACAGTGACACTTGGAGCCACTTAGTATTGGTCATTCCGGTGGTGAGAAAAACCTAATTCTTGTATGATTTGCAAGATGGAGTTGCAGCTGTCTCTTTCCTATAATGGCTGATGTGGATATGGTTGCAAAGAGTCCTACCCAGCTCTCTACAGCTACTGAAAATAAAGAGAATGAAAGAAGTTTTCAGGAATGCCTTGCTACAGTGGGTTTCTGTGGTTGGTTGGGCTTTTTTGGTGTTGCAGGGTTTGGGTTTTTGGATTTGTTTTGTTTGATTTGGAGTTTTCTTCAGTTAGGAGCTGTCAGTCTGCAGATCCTTGGTGCGCATTCGTGCTAACTTGGAAAAAGCAGTTTTTCTCACCAGCAGGTGATCTTAAGTATTTTCTAAAACACGTGGTATGCCACTAATATCTAGTGTGGGAGAAGCAAAGATAGGTACTGTTAGAATTCTGTTGCTAAAGTTGATTTCGTACACAGGCGAGTTTGGTGTTGAGGATAATTAGCTGCTTAATCAGCAATTAAGACTTAGTAAAGATGTAAGACATTTTGTAAAGACTATTCAGTCTTAATGCCTTAATAAGCTTTTCCTGACCTTCACATTTTTTTTACTGATTCAAGTCTACTGGATCAGTGATGAACGGGAAGATGTTGTCAGCAGGTCTTTGCAGCTTCTGTTGCTAAGTGGACTATGTAAATCTCTACCAGGAGAAGAAATATTTCTCAATCTCCTTATTGACAATCAAGTCCCATCTGGTTGTATCAAGTGGTTTTTGTTATAATCTACATTCTTCTTGATAGTCCCAGGAAACTTTGGGAGAAGAACGGAGAAGCATCCCTGGTCTGGTAAGATGCTCACAGCTGAGACAAGGTTGTTTTCAATTCCACCTGCAGTGAACTGCTGTGTCACTGTGTGATATTTTCACATTGTAAATATGAATACTAATTTAGGGAATGTAAAAAGGGAAATCTGGATCAAGAAAGAAATTTCCATGACAGCAGTATATGTCCTAAAATAAAGAGAGACTGGGGTATAAACATGTTATCTAGACTGTTGCAAGCAATACAAAGGCAGCTAATTCCTTAGTTTAATTTGTTTTCATTATGACAGCACATTGCTCTACATTGTGGAATTGGAATTAATAACAGAAAACATCATCTGATTTGAACTATGGTAATTTGAGAGTTTACTTTACCAGTCAAGAGACCAGAAAAAAACAAGTAGAAAAAATGACAGCAAAACTTACGTAGAAATTTGGGATCACTTTGGCAAAGATCATACCAAGATTATGAGTGAGACCAGAGCTTACATCTGCATGCAAGTTCCTGAATCACTCATTTTTGTCAATTGAGCACAGCATTTTCAGAATTTCTACCATTCATTTTTCAGATTGCTTTTTATGTCTTGAATTTAGTCGTCTTTTGTGCTGTGTGTATCACACTAAACCTGAAAAGGGATGTGAAATTGCCTTTGTAGACTCCTGCTTTTTGCACTGTAACATAGCAGAATGTTTTTAAGAGCTTTGTCAACATCTGTAAAACAAGTGTGCTTTAATATTAAAAACAGTAAAGAATGCAGCTGCAGGTGCTGCTGTAGTGTGGATATATAGGCAAAATACCCATTATATTTGGGTTTGTGAGAGAAGCAATATTATAATGCTTCCTCTTATAGCTTCAGTCCCGTGCAAACACAATGTCTTATCCATTGAGCTGCTCTTTTGATAGTACAGATTCCAATTGAGTTTATTGCTCCTCTCTCACAACAGGTTAACTCCAAGAAGTAGAATTGATATAGGAAGAGTTGAAAACAAGCTACCAAGAACAGCAGTGAAAATAACATAACAATAGAGTTATTTTAATCATTTTTAGAAATGGATTTAGGAACGCTAATATGATTAGCAGTTAGAATTAGCTTTCAATCTAGATTCTATGAAGTGTTATTTAAGCTTTACATGTATTCTATGAAAACAAATACGAACCGAGTTGTGACAGCAGTGCGTCAATGTAGGTAATACTTGAATCATATGAAAGTGTTTTGAAAGAGTCGTAATCTTGCCCACTCAAATGTCTAAATTTTGGAATCCTGCCCAGGACCTATGACTTGTGGCAATAAGGTATATTGTACATCCAAATTGTGTGATTTTTATATTTATTCAAATTAGCTGGATGCAGCCTGTCTCAAATATTACAAAGTTATTAGAAGAGGAGGATCATATTCAGTTTTTTTCAAATTTTTTTGCTGCTGGGCTTTCTAAAATTAATATTCTTCCTACTAAATTTGGTTAAGAATGATCTTTTGGTGACGCTGAGCTACAACCAGGTCCTGCCTTTCCCCCTTACAAGGGTGGGCTCGCCTGGGGAGAATCGGCTGGAAGATGGACTGTGAGGGGCAGAGGGGTTTGGGATACCTGGTGAGGTTATGGCCTTCCTTCCCGCTCTTCTCAAGCCTGGGCAAGATTGATGTTTGTGGGCCGTGGTCATGGTAATGTTTTGCTGCTACTTGTTTACAGACAATAATTACGTGTATTTTAAAGGTTCCAAGTAGGGTAAAAGAAAATGGGAAGATATTCTGTGTTTTTATGCTTATGTTTTGGAATTGTGCACTCCACAAATACACAGGAAAAGCCCTCGGCTTTTCCTTTGGCCCAAGGCAGGTTTCTGCCAGTCCCTCAGGCATAAGGACATGGTGCAGCACCAAGCACTTGGTGCACAAAGTTGCCAGTTCGTGCTTTCCAGTGCTCTGGTGTTTTCCTCGACTTTCTGCAGTACTTCGTAGTCATAGTAAGTGGTAAGTAAAGCATTGGAGTGAGTGTGGCGTAAAGCAGAAATAAAGCTGGCTGTGTGCCCCTGGCCGGAGCTGTTCGGGCGCGGCGGGGCCGGGCGGAGCCGCCGGGTGGGGCTGCGGCTCCCGGCCCAGCTCTGAGGGCCGGAGCGGCCGGGGGCTCTCCCCGGGGCCGGGCTCTGCCTCCGGGCGCTGAACGCGCTTCCCTGCAAAGCAGCCACACACCTTCATCGCAGGCAGAAAGTGCTGTCCTACACGGCTGCTGAACGGCGTTTTCCTGGGCAGATCCAGTCACTGTTAGAATGTGTCTCGATTCCATGAGTGTTACGCACTTGGAGATTACAAATAAATTCTCCAGTCCTAGAATTTGATGCTTGCCTGCTTAATTTCGTATTAGTAAAAGCTCAGGAGAATAGCTGTTAAAGGAACAGGGGATGAATTAATAACTGAACCATTTTTTTTTTTTTTTTTTTTCATTTTGCATAGTTGCCCATTTGTGTTTAAAGCAAGGAGCAGTTGAGGGAAAAAACAGCGTTCATTTTAGTGAACAGGCAGGAGGGTAGGAACAGATATTTTTATGGGCTTCATTCGAAATAAAACCATGCTTGAATATTTTTTTATTATTTTGATGAAATATAAGTATATTTTCAGAGTTTTGAACTTTATCAACAAAGCAGTGTTTTGCTAAGAATCCCTTGCCAGGGGAAAAGATGACTTATTTTGTCCTCATTGACTGTTTTTATTCAGAAAGCAGGTGGCAGCTATCAATTCCAATGCCGTCTACAGCTCCAATTATTTTACAAACCCCAGGATCTAATTACAGCCCTCAGGCTCTGGCAGTCAGCTGATTCCATCATGCGACTCTTTTGGCCATTGCATACCTCTGAGTAATTGTCTATTTATGGAAAATAAATTAATAGCTGCTATTTCTACTTGGAAAAGAGGACCTGTGAGTATGTAGGTTGAGCAAGTGTGTTGTAAAGAGAGGGAGAGAGATTTAGAGAGAAAGATGCAAAGGGATCATAAGGGAAAGATGATGTCAGGATGCTAAGGGGAAAAAGTTAAAATGAAAGGGGGAAAGGAAGCATTGCACAGGAGAAAAGCGTGATACCAAATAGCAAGATACAGTGTGACAGGAAGAAAAAAATAAGTAAAATTGTGGGAGATGATACTTTAATTATTTCAGTATAAACCTATGAAGATAAAAAAAGATTCATTGAAAAAAAGTGAAGTCTGAATCCCTAATAGTCCCTGATGTAGTTGAAGATATCCCTGCGCGTTGCAGGATGCTTGGACTAGATGACTTTTAAAGATCCCTTCCAACTCAAACCGTTCTGTGTTTTCTATTGCATATACCTTTCTGAAAATGCAGTCGACCTAAATGGTGCTTGCCTTCTTAGGTTGCTTAATGGGAAGAAGGGTTAGATGTTGCCTTTATTTGTGTGATCATATGATTCATAGATAAGTGAAAAATGTGCATTTTAATATAAAATGCTGCAGTAAATCTCCATGAGTAATTATGCATCCTCTGTTTGAAAAATTCTACAAGTGTTTTGCAAATGATATTTGTGATACAGTGGAAGTATAGAAGGTTTTGAAATTATGGGTATCAGCAAACTCTGGCTGCAGGTTGTATGGACTAATCTCTGACATTATAAAGACTTGCTACTTTAGTGTCATTGACATATAGTCAGAAGTTCGTTGGTTTGGGGATTTTTTTGTCCAAAAGTTACCTACAAAATAACCATATGAAGGCAGAAGGAATAATAAACCTTTTAAAGATGAAGAGCCAAAGTGATCCTGCCATAGGCCAGAACTTGAAGCAATTTTAGATTAAATTTCAAATATGTTGTGCACAGAACTTAACTGTGAGAGAGAGGAGTAAAAGCTAAAAGTGTATCAGTTAAAAGTATATCAGTCTCTGTTAAGAAGAACTGCTTAGGAAATCACGGCTTCTGGCATAAACTGGAGAGGCAAGTGAAGAGAGCGTGGAACCTTAGCGACATAACAGCATATGAAACAGGATTTTTAAAAAAGGCCTGTAATTAAATCCATGGAGCACCAAAACAACTGAGATCTGGTCAAAGCTTTCTAAAGAGCCTTTCTCTGAAACATTTTTCCGTATATATGCGTGTGTTCACTGCCTTCTGTTGAAATCTTACTTCCCTTCAAATCCTTTTTTTGCAAATTATAAATAAATACTTAATAAAAATATACTTGTTAGGGTACCAGTTTATTTGGAATGACGTGACAGGCTTTTCAGCATCTTGTAACATACATGATGGCAATTTAATGTAAAGTAGTTCATATCACTGTATATAATACTCAGCAATCTGTCTTCTTCACCTTTCAGATCAGCTGTTTCACGTGTTGGCCATGCACATGCGCCTCTACAGTATAGACTCTGCATACAATCCCTGGAGAAAACTAACCCAGCTGTTGCAGGATAAAAATTCAGAGCAAGTATTTCAATTTACCCAATATCATTTTTACCTGGTGAAAGAAATATCCTTATAGAGGGACTTCGGGTAACTTTCTGTCTTAATTTAAATTCTCTGTGATGTATGCTGATGGGCTTAACATCTAAAAATTGTATGTATGAATTTGTAAAATTAAGTTTTCCGATTTCTTTTACATAAAAATCCAACAAATACCAGTTTTGAGCTAAAGTTTAAATACACCTTTTGTAGGCTTAAGCACATGCAAATTGAATAGTATTGGGTAAGTGGATAGGGCACTGCTGTTCTTGATATGGATGCTCAACAAAATTTACATTGAGATAAGTTGATAAATAGGTTATTGAAAGTTGAGTAGTGATTAATAGCTGTAAATAGGCCTAATATGTGTGAGAAATAATTCTATTTTAAGGTAAAAATTTTCATCAAGCTTATTATTTTAAGCAAGTTACTTACGTGAGTTTGCTTTTAAAACATTAACCTTACATACACAGTTGCACAAGGATTAACAATATAATAAATTGAACCGTGTACTTTGTTCCTCAAGGACTCATCTCCTTACTTGACTTAAGACCCATCACTTTTCAGATTCTACCTTGATGATGAGAAGAAAGGTTTCTTGCTTAAAACCAGATTATGATTTTTCCTCATAAGAAGAAAACAGTAGATTTTTTTTTTTCCTCTTAGCACCTTAAGCATCTTCTCCATACTAAGCTCTACACTTTGTTGCTTGCAATTATGTTGAAAAACTGTCCTTCTAGTGCCTATCCAGCTGTGTGTTTGGCAGTGTTTCTAGGAGCCTGAGGTAGAAAGCATCTTGCAATTTCAAAAACTGATCTAGAATAGTGATGCTGTAATCCTAACTGCAAACTGGGGAAAACTATTAAAACAATTGTTCTCATTTCTAGTTTCAGATTTTATTGTTTGTCCTCTTGGACCCAAGCTTCTTTTTGCGATGAACATTAGATTATTGGAGTAATTAAACTGTATTAACAGATTAGTTTCTAAAGCATTAGCAGAACAAAGCATCAAGCATTTTATAACCTGAAAACCTATGCTGTTCAGCATGCATTTGGACTGCTTTGAGGGTCTGTTCTCATGTGATTCTGATTGAGATCTGACCTAGAGTGACCAGCGGGACAAGGTTAATAAATTTGGTGTATGGTTGATTGAGTTATATGAGGCAAAATTAAAATCATGTGGCCAGAATGGCGGGGGACTGATCGTGCACTTCTCCTTTTAGCATTAGAAGAGCTTGCTGGCTTTGGAAGCAGCTGTTAACAGAGGGAGCTTACAGAGCTGATGGAACTCACCATGCATTGGTCAGGTCAAGGCTAAAGTGCAGCAAGTTAGATGTCATTAGGCAATATTTTGAATCACTTAGAAATTAATGGTACTGTAGGACTGTAATGCCATGCTTTGCAGAAAGGGTTGCATGCTGGAAATGCATTTGAGCAGTTCTTGTGTTTTCTGCACTGGTTTTCAGTATTTCTTGGTTTGGCACAAAGTCCTAAATGGTTTGTAGGAAGCTACATCTGAGATAGCTTCCATTCTGCCATGAAATAATTTACTGTGGAGATGCACAGATGCTTCTGAGCTGGAATATTTTTGCTCACTCCTTGGAAATGTTTTTCCTACTTTAGTCTGCAGGCACCAGGAAGCTACAAAGGAGGCAATTTGAGGACCTGTTTTTCATGTATAAATTAGAGCATAAAATGAGTATCTGTAATTATATTGCAGAAATTCAGAAGTGGTAGTTTCACTTGAAGATGGCATTTAAGGATTGGTGTGTATGATCTGATTGCACACTTCTTAGAGTCACACAGCCTTTTGAGAAATACAGAATAGCAAATTTTTCAGGTACAGGAAAGAGTGCTCAGAGCAATTAGAAGGTGACACACTGCTGAAAACTGAAGAAGCTTAAGAGGATGGTGGAGAAATAATCACTGCAGATTTTAGATGTGAATGGCATTCTGCCACTTTGAAGTTAACCAAGTCATCTAAATCATCAGCCTGACATGCACATGAGACTTCAAGCAAAGACTTGCAGAAAAAATGTCGGTGAGAGAAAAAGATCTGTATTGTCTGACTGTATTACTGTGATTCCAAACAATTTAACTTTAGGGAAGTCACAGAAGCAGAATGACTTCAAACCAATATACCATCTTTTTCTATTTAATTTTCACTTTAAATTATTATTTGAGTTGAAAGCAGTTTTCCAGAGAAGCTAGTTTAATCTTCATTTATTTAAAAGGATAATTTTCAAAATGGAAAGAAACACCCCTCCCCCCATGCAAAAATCTGTGGTATGCAAGTGCCATTACATTATCTTCTCACCCTCGTTTAATTATAGCTATTTTCCCTAAATATGCATAAATATTTACAAGTAAAACTACCCTGATGTAGGACCCACATTTTTTATCTTAGTTTTCTACAACTCAGCTGTCATTCTTCATAAATAATGCCTTAGATTTCCTATATCTGGGAGAACTGATCAGAGTAACTTGTAAAGAGTCTCACAGAATTGTTTCACTGTACTTCCTAAAACCACTGGTTTTGTCCAGTGTCTTCTACAATTGTATTTAGATCTCTTTGTAGCTGAAAATGGCAACTGAAAGGAAAGATAGGAAGAAGCTCAAGCAGCCACAGCAAGGTAAAGTAGAAATAAGGAAATCTTGAGCAAGAAGATACCCTATCAAAAAGGGCCTAAATAATGTGAGCTGTTTGGAAGATGAGGGGGAAAAAAAAAAAGCTAAGTCTGGTGAACTGTGAATGGTTTAGTGGATTATTTCTCCTGTGCAGTTTACTTTACAAAATTCAATGTACGCTTGGTCCCACAGGGTGTACTTAAGCAAATTGTTCTTCTAGGGACAGATCTAGTTTCAATGGTGATGAAATAAACAATTATTGTGGTGCAAAGGGGGAATAATAGCTTCTGGCAGGGGGCAGGCAAGGAGCAGCTGGAGGCAATAATTACTAAACCCAGATGTGAATTTAATGGACTAGTCCAAATAGCCACAGTTTCAGGAACAACAAACATGAAATGAAAGGATACACTTTGTTTTTTTAAGTTTAAATCTCTATGAAGGCTGAAATTTTTGTGTCTATTTTGACAGAATATGTCAGCAAAGAATGGATTGGTAAAACATTAAGGATCTTTGCAGTAGAAGCACTTGGAGGGTGGAACTGCATAATAAACTGAAATGCTGGGTTATTTTTGCTAGTGTTTTGCTGATGTTTCATTCTAAGCTAGATCACTTCAGAAATTGTTTATAGTGTCACACTGGGGCAACAGACTGCAACTCAGGGATAGGATTGAGCAGCTGTGCGTAGGAACCTCTTAAGTTACATCTCCATCACAGAAACTGTTGTGAAATGGGGAAAAAACCCACAGATTTTACGGAGATACTCTTGAGACCGAGAGAGCAGGATGGTGGGATAGCGGGGTTTAGTTAAGGTTTATGCGAGAGGTGGTCTATACATGCATGTGCTGCAACAGGACTTATGTGATCTATTCCATACAATAAAATCCTGCCTGGAACAGCTGTCTCTCCGGACATATGTTACAGTACATAGGTTTTGACAGTAGCGCCAGCTTTGGGAGTATTTACTCTTGGCTGTTTCTTCCTCCCCCTGCACTACAGCTCACCATCTTCTTTTGCTCTGCTGGTGTAACTTGGGCAGGCTGCATGAACAAAGTCAAGCAACGGATCCATGTTTTAAAAAGGTTAAATTCAATGAGTTTGGGAACGGATGAGAAGGGACTGCTGGGGGCACCATGGTAAAAGAGAACGGGAGGTGCCCAATGTTAGTACTGTCAGTGAATGTATAACGAGAAACTGACCTGCTGTAAAATCTGCTGTGACACAATGAAGAGCAAATATGAAATTGTGATTATATCCTGAAGTGCAGCCAGGATAAATAGTAGAATTCTGCTTTCTTGCAGTGAACATCAGAAGCTGTGTATTAGTTTGACCTTTCTGCCATCTGGGATTTGTGGGCTTTAGTTCTTACCCTGCAAATTGAGAAGAAAATTTAAGTTTGCCCTAGTTGATGAAGCCTTTGTTTAGGTGTACCTATATCCCTGTGTCTCAGATTTTCCGTGTCTGACAGTTTAAAGAGGTGTGAGGCTCAAAACTTTTACTTCACTTATTGAATTTCTACCTTTATAATCAGTTGGAGTTAGCATCAAGCAAAAACTTCTAAGTGTCTCTGGTTGAAAGAAGAGGGAATGGGAAGCATAAATATAAGGAACTGCCATAAGCAAAATGCTGCTTATTTCAGGGTACAACAGAATTTCCCATTTCTCTGTATCCATTCTCAAAGAAGTGATGCCTGCATAATCTCTCAGGAGGAGGATGCAGAATACAGAGGCAGAGTTTCTCAGCTGTCAGGTGATAGGCAGCCTTGGTGTTGGCACAGGGAAGGGTGCAGCCCAATTACCTTGGGCTGGAGGAGAACATATTTCCATAGAGAAAGCTGAGCTTTGCATTTTTCGTTTTAATACGTGTTCATTTTGCAGAGTGTAGTTTATTTTCACCACCACCTCCCTTTTTAAAATTGATACAGCATACAACTGTTACACATTTGAATAATTTCGTATTACTTTGGTCCCCTTTGCAGTTGTACTTGTTTTCTTTTTATTAAGTGCTTCTGTGCCACAAGTTTTTGTAGTCAGATTGATCAAGCTTTCATATATGCATTGGGGATTAACAGAGTGGACAATTTCCATAAAACACATTTCTAAACACACTTTGTAAATTCAGTTCCATTGTCATAATGAAGAAGTTGCTGAGGCTCTTAACAAATGACAGAGCAGTTTTTAAGTGCTTCATGTGCTGCAGCTCTTGATGTAAGCAAAAGCAGCTTATCTAAACCCCAGACATTTAATGTAGCTTTGCATCTCAATTCTTACGAACTGAATAAATTAGAAAAGTAATTCAGTTGGTCCTGCATGTGCAAATGAGTTCATTTATGTGTGGTGTTTCCAGTCAATCATGGTGTATGCTGTATATATATTTACTAATTTTCACAGATATTTTGTATTTGACCTAATTGTCACATGACTATTAAATAACATTGATACCTCTGTCAGAAAGAAGTGTTCAGCTAAATGTGACCAGAGGGAGTCGGATTTTTTGCTGTTACTACAAATTAAATTTTTTCCCAAGTTTCTATATAAATTAAGAATTAAAGATGAGAAGTAATTTAAGGGATGTCCATGGTTTTAAAGTCATTACACAATGGGGGTTATTTGCAAATTCAGTGTTGTTGATCAGAAAGTAGAACTAGCTGTTGGTAAAAGTAGAATTAGAGAGACATAGTGAGATGAGTATGTTCATGGCCTGTATAATTTTGAAAATGAAGCTTGGTAGTGTGATACAAATTTTTACCCCCTTTGTCTTCTTTAGAATTCAATATACTGATTTTTAGAATATTTGGTTTTTGTTTAGGAGGCTCACACACACACACACACACATATATATACATATATATATGTGTGTGTGTGTGTATATATATATATATGTATATATATGTGTGTGTGTGTATATATATTTATGTATATTACAGTGCTTTGAAACAATTTTATTAAATGATTTATTATAGCAAATAGGTTATAGATGGTGTTTATTCTGTAGCTGTCTGGGTTCATTAATTCAAAAGGACCAGTTAGACCATGTTTTCTGTCACTTCATTTTACAAGACCAGTCAGCCATGTGACCAGAAGTGTTCTTTTAATCCTCCTCTTGTATTACTGCTTCTGTGTGTTAAAATTCATACCACAGATGACTCCTGGCAGTGCCTTCTGTGGAGAGGTGCCTGAGTTTTCAAGAAATCAGTAACTATGTAGTTTTCTTCCAAAAGCAGGATCTTGTTTATGGGCCTCAGAGATGATAAACTGGTTGAATCCCCAAAGATGTTAGAGGACACTAAAGATCGCATGCATGCATCCACATTCCACCACATGCAGGCAGCCTTTTGCAGTACATGGTCTGCAAGAGCTCAGTTTGTTTCTTTGCAGTACTGGTGGCCATTGGTGAGGACTCTGTTTTGCATGGGAGATTCAGGGTCAGTGAGACCAGGACGTCGCAGTGTGGCTCCTGCAGCACAGATCAGCAGCACCACCACTGCTTGCCAAGGGCAGTAAGAACCCACACAGCTCTTTGCACCTGCGCCTGTTGCAGAAGGGGAAGGCTCACAGGGGAGGGTGTGTGTCATGTTTTATCTCAAACTGCTCCTGCTTGAGATCTCCATCACACTTCGTATCAGTTGAAAGAGAGGAGAATGATTTTTCGCCATTTGATTTTTTTGCCATTTGACTCAGCTGTTGAACCTGAAGAATACTGTTGGTTGGAATTTTGTTGAATATTGCTACACAAAGCTAGAAACTACCTCCTATCTGCAAGCATTTTCTGCTTTTTAGTGTAGAACTACAAGATGATGTTATGTCAGTAGATCTGGGTAGTTGAAAAGTTTGCACTACCTCTGTGTTTGTTTGCTGTCCTTCTAGACATCCAGGGGGTTTAATAAAGACTGTGAGTAAGATTGCATAGTCCCACCTGTCACGGCTGCTTGAGCCTTCATTTCTTTACGTGAAGGAAAGCAATAGCTTTTTTAAGATAAGATTTGTTTTCCAATAGGAGCATTCCCTGTAACATTAAATGTATTTTGAGGATTCATTATTGCTACAGCCTGGTTATATGTATATTTGTGAAATGCCATGCTTTGGAAACCAATTCAACTGTTTGAGTATTCCTTGACTGTCTGCATAGACATCATGAGTTCAGGCAGTTTTGAATGTTTTAAAACACTTCAACAGAATCAGGTACCCAAATGGTAATTTCCTTGTGAGTTACTACATGAGTAACATTAATTTTTTTAATTGAGGTCAGTTTTAAAATTGAGATCAGTTAGCAAATTGTCAGGTATTAGGCTTCTGTAAGCTTGATATCAAATGTAATACTATTTAAAATAAATACAAAATAAAATATGAAAATGGGTTTATAGTATCAGAAGTGATTTTCTTTTGGTTTTATTTCCAGGCCAGTAAGTGAACAACTGCCAGAAGTTCCTGTGCTTTACAGAGATGTCTCATCCCTTTTGCTTATCCAGATTTTAACCATGCCTCAACCATTGCACAGAGGTATGTTATAAAAATATGTATATTTAAATGATTATGTAGATGAGGCTGCTTTCATGATGATTTGCAGGATGGTAAATCACAGCTGATCTACTGTGTATTCTAAAATAATGTTTCTGCCTTATCTACAAAAGGTGGCATTTAACAGAAATTTTTGTTCTGAGTTGACAGGTTTATCTGTGTTCCCTGTCCTTTTACCTTATCAGTCAGCTATTCATTAAAGATACAAGAGCTGAGCAGAAACTATTAAGTATTTCTACTGAAAGAAAAGTGTCCTTTGTTTGACCTTCATCTTTTGCTTAGAGAGACAGCTCAATACTTCAAGTTGAACTGAGTGCCTAAGGGTGAAAAATTTGAAAGACTGTAATTTAATTTGAATTTCAGAGTTTAAATTGCAGCAGTCTTATGTAAGAGTTCATATATGAAGATAATAATTGCTATAATGCAGCAACTTCAATAGACAGCATATAGTATAATTATGAATAAATATTAAATAGATAATAAAAAATGAAATATTTCATTACTAAAATCAAAACTGTCTTAGAACCTAAATTTCTTTTTCTGTGTAAAAGGAACGGCTGAACCTAGTTCCTCTAGCTAATTGGTAATGTATGTTCCAGAATAGGGGTTCAGACCCTCTGGTCTCTGGCTTGATTATTTGTAATTGTACCTTTATTTGAAAACAAGGACAAACAAAGCAAGTGTAACTTCACTATTTCACTGACAATGAACAGAATATCTCCCATGGGATCTGTGTGGCAGTTTTGATATCTGCTGAGTTTTGGTAGTTTTTGAAAAGGTAAATTCAGGAACTGTTCTGCTCTTGATGCATACACCTTAGTAGAAACTGTTTGCCCTTAAGAGGTGTTCAGTCCTCACTATTGAATATTCAAATTCAGCTGAAGTGACACTATGTGTATCCATTAACATTGTGAGTTTGTTTTTTCAATTCAATATACTTAAAATCATAGAATCATTCAGGTAGGAAAAGACCTTCAAGATCATTAAGTCCAATTGTGAATTACATGCTTATGGATTAAGTATATCCAAAAGAACATTAGAATATGAAAATACTAAAAGAGTAAAATATTTTTGCATAGGAGGACTATTACCAAAACTGTACTTTTTTTTTAAACTACATTTTTAACTTAAATTAACGCTATTTGAAGGACTCAATCAAACTAGTATAAGAACAGTAAATAAAAGTTTAATGAGACTAACATCTGAAATTCAGGGAAGGAAGTGTTGAAGATAAAGTACAAACCAGTGGTGTCTTTGTAGTCAATATTCAAGCATTGAATACCACTATTGAAAGTATATTTTATCCTAGAAAAGCCAACATTCAATTAATAGCATGGCATTCTGTTGAGAATTCTGTGAAATACCTCACATCAGCAGCATGTTTTGTCTTTGCTCTTAGGTTTATTGTATGTTGCAGTTGAGAGGGAAATGGCAAGTCGCAGAAGGAAAATAAATGTATCTACTTCAAATCTGTGAAGCATTAAATTGGAAATAAATTGCCATTTATCTTCCTAATTTTTGTTTCATCAAAATGGTTAGGCAGAATGAAAAGAAAGTCTTCCATAATTCTTTGTTTGGAGGTATAGAGTGGTGTTCACAAAAATAAGTCATAATAAATTTGTTTAGAACTTTTACAATGGGTGTGTAGGTCACAGAGTCTAATTCAATATTATTAATTCTTTGTAGAAGGCTGAGGTATAACTAAGGTAAAATGGCTTGTAAAATGTCTCATGGTAAGCACAAGGTCAGTGATAGGGGTGAACAAAATCTCTGTTTGACCCTACTGCTTCCCTGATTGTGTGTGCTGCTTTGGCATTGTCATGGGGTGTGGGAGCTGCAGAATTGGCTGTACACTGGGATACACACAGGAGGTTGGTGCCTGTGTGTGTTGATAGATATTTCCAGTATGTTCCTTTAACCATAGATATAAGTAAGTTGCATTGTGTCCTTCATCAAATATGACATCTTTTCTCAAGTTTGTACTTAAAGTCCTTTTTGTTTACGCCATGTTTTTTTAAAAAATAGAGAGTGCTCTGTAAGGAGGACTCAAAATCTCATCTCTTGCCCTTCAGATGGGAATTGTATTAACTTCCCTATTAACTGTTAATTTTAAATTCAGACTGGGAATTGTGTTAACTACCCTATTAACTGTTGGATGGGTGTTGGTATCTTTTTCAATCTGACATAGATTAAAGCAATAAAAATGTCATTACTGTTCAGCCTCTTCATTCAGAGGAGAAAATTGATGTGAACCTATCAGAAATAAAGAAGACTGCTACAGAAAAAACTGTGCTGGAGGTCAGAGCATTTACAAGCATTAACCAATTTACAGAGAAGGGAATGAGGCTGATATGTGTACCTCTGTGTAGTGTAGCAAACAAAATAAAAATTGTGTTTAAGATACTAAAACCATTTATGGAACTTCTCTTTTCTTTTGAGTTTCACACAAGGACATGGGCAGAGCTTTTATAGGCTTCAAATGTTTAGCATTTTGTTTGAAATGTTTGAAATTGCACAGGGCTAAATGCATAATAATCCGCATAGGAGTTTCTGGTTCAACATGGAAGTTGTGCAGAGGAGTTTCTGGTTCAACTTCTGTGGAAGTTGTGCAGAGGATGGAGTGTTCATGGTGTTGTGAATTGGGACTCCATACAAAAACATTTTGCTTCCAGCTCCATTCTTACAGAAAGATGGTGTGTGTAGAGAAATAAAGAGAGTGGGTTGGTGGTTATCAAAACCTGAATCTGTCTTTGTAAATTGAATTCAATACCCCCCCACACCAGTCCTTTCTGCAACACAGTTTTTGGATGTTGGAGTCATTTAATTGAAATTGGACATTTTTCCTTGTTACCATCAATTGTAAAAAGTGTTATTTTCCCACCACCTGGCTTGGGACCCCATGTACAGATTTCTACAAGTACAGAGTGTAGCTTCTAGTGATTCCAGTTTCTGCATTGCTTTGAATGTAAAAAGTAGCATACTGATACAGAGTGTTTAAAAACCAGGGTCTGTTGAACAGGAGTGATCCTGAGGCTAGTAGGTGCATAGGAGTGGTGGTCAGTGGGCCAGCAGTGGCCTGGCGCTGCGCTTGGTGCCACATGCCAGGAGGGCCGAGCAGCGCTTGCCAGCAGCTCCTGGTACACGGCCTGGCGGAGCTGTGACGTGGTCTGCAGGGCTGCTGGGAGACAGCTGCCATTTAGGAGTGCTGGGTGTGTTCCAACTTGGAAGCTCCTTTTGGGAGTTGAGACGAGCCTCTGTGGACTCTGGGAAAGGTTTTCTTCTCTGGTGTGTAAAACCTAAATTCAACACCTTTTCCTGTAATACTGGTTAGGCTCAGCTGCTGAAGAGTCTGACCTGAATGTTCTGACAGATTCTTTTTCTATAAGGTTTGAATGACATGTGACAGAAGTGCAGCAAGCAGCTTTCAGGCAAACACTAACACTTTTCTTTAATGATTGGCTAAGGATCTTGACTAAGTATAGTACAGATGTAATCAGCTTGAATAGTATCCAGTTTCAATGTGGAAGCTCAAATATTTATCTGTATCTTGGAATTTTAATATAACTTTCATGGATTATCTGAAGTTCAGTGCTGTCTCTCTTTGTTCTGAAGTTGTTTTTTCAAAGAAAGGTTCAAGCTTTAGATCAACAAGAATATTTTTCAAAGGTTATTTATACAAAGTTTTCCTTCTAAGTTTAGTGAAAAAGGCCCTATGTCCTTAATTTTGCATCTGATTCTCTTCGTGGATTCCTTCTGTCATCATTATATGCCAGGGTATATAGTCTAATTTGATACTGAAATTAAAAGATGTATATTGTGGTAATATGCTTATTTTTCTGCACATTTCTTGCACTAATGTTAAAATTAGAGTTCTAGAAGTGTTTCCTATTTAAACTTAATTTTTAAGGGTGTTGGTTGATGCATATAATGAGATAAGATTCTTTGAAATTATTTGATTCTTAAAAGTTTTAAAAACAGGAACGTAAGAGCGTTTCTCAATATTATTCAAAAATAAGTACAAAAGTTCTGGACTAGCCTGTTTTGATTAGGTTGGCCTAGCCATAGTAATAATACTTTCAGACTGTCAGACTACCAGGTTAGGGACAGGAGTCCTACATGCATGTAAGTGCAGAACTTTGCTCAGTGGTTTACTTCACATACGGACATACATGCAAGCTTTAGAATTATTAAATTGAAAAGATGATGTAGCAAAAGCACAGCCTGCCCCAGGGGGCAGCAGGCAAACAGCACTCAGCCAAGCCGCGCACACTGCAGAAAGTCAAATAAAGTTGCTCTTTGCAGTAGACAAGAATGTAACAGCTCTAGCATTGCAGGTACCTACAGCTGTCAAATACTTGGCATTTTAAGAGACAACATAGTAATGAAATTATAATTGATGCAGTGACTGATGTTTTAGTATGTCTCCCATGGGATGTTTCTATGACTATAAAAAAGCCTTGGTGCTCATTACACAATATGCTGCCTCTGAGCTGCTCCTGAGATATTTTCCTGAGGGAAAAAAAAAAGAGATGAAGTTCGTGCAGAATTCAGGACTTGTTAAAGGTGACCCAGATGTGGGAGTGTGCAGTTTTTGTCCAATTCTGGATTCTCCAAAAATGTAATTCATAGTAATTTATGAGTCACATACATGTAAGTAAATACAAGAGCATTCATTTAGTTGTAAAAACATAATATGGGCTAGACATATTTCTGGTGAATTGAACAATTAGTATTAAAGGGGGGAATGGGGACAAAGAGTATTTATATTTAGCAAAAACCAGATTTTTTAAAATGTGCAAAGACACCTAGTGTTGAGCACTGCAATCACCTGAGCAGAGGTACAAGATGGAGCAGGCTGTAGCAGGTTGGTGCCTGTTGACAGCAGTCTGGCTTTGCTGCTCTGCATGCAGTGGGTTTCGTTCATGCTTTCACAGTGTGAAATTGATTGGTGTTGCTTGTATGTGCTGTTGAGGGGTTAGAACTCAGTACCTGAGTTCAGTTCTAGCTACAATTACAGACTCTTAACTCGGGCCAAAGGGGGAATTTTTACAGTTCTCTGAATGTGTGTGGTTTCATCTTGTCCCAGAAAATTTCCTGAAAGCTTTCCTGCTGTCATTCCTCAGGAGCAGGATTGCTAAGAAAATGGAGGTTTCAGCAGAGATAAAAAACACAGCCTCGAGATCTAGTGGGATCTGGTGAATTCTCCTCCTGGGGAAATGTGAAGAGGAAGTATTATTATATTGCTGCCTGCTCTAGAATGGGGGCATGAAGTACAGGACCATTCATTGTCATGTTTAACACAAGCTCCATAGGAAGATAATACAGAAAAGTCAGTTTTTAATTATGTCATAACAAAAGATCTTTTAGATGCTTAAATTGTGCTTATAGTTTATACTCACATAAGCTTATACTCAGTGACATTAAAAAGTTTCAAAATCCATGTCTGCATTGATTTGTAAACACTTGTTACATAAACAAACAATAGTTATTTCACAAATTTAATTATGTACTCAAGTCTTAGCTGTGTATATTTTAAAATCCAGTAGTGGGTTTTGATACTAGATGCAGGAAAGGAGAAGCAAGGTGTTTCATTTTCCTGGCCTCTTCATTTTCACATATGAAGCTTGTTTAAATCCTTTGGGAAGAAAGAATGAATTTAACCCAGTTTGTGTGGGGTGCTTATGTAAATAAAATTGTTTTGCTTTACTTCAAAGCCTGAGAGGACTTCTTAAAGTTCTTATTTTTGTCTACATTTTTAAAGATATATATTAGTTATGTTTATGCGTAAGGAGTGTTGTAAGTGATGATAGAAACTTCTTTGATCTGCCTAGATTTAAAAACAAACTAGATAATTTGAGACTGGAAATAGAACCTAAACTAAAAAGATAAAAAAGGATTGCTTCAGTATCTTCCTTTCAGAGAATGATCATTTTTTTTCTGTTTCCATTTTAGGAAGTCTTATTTTGCTTCTGTTGCTAGCTTCCCCAAAAAAATTTCAAAACCTTTCTCTTGCAGCCTAGCTGTAGGAAATAATAGTCCTTTAAATATTAAAAAAAATCGTAAAGATCTTTGAAAAATACAGTAAATGCCAGTCTGCCTTTTGTCTTCTTTCTGTATGCACATGAGGTCCAGTAAATAGGTATTCACTCAAGAGTGTTTTGCAGCAAGTCTTTTATGGCTGGATCCATATCTGGAAGTGAAGGGTTAGAAACTTATATGCTAGATGTCCTTGTGGTGATTTTTTTTAAAATTTAATTCTTCCAATATTTGTATGCATGTCACTTATCCCCAGTGGGAGCCAGAAGAGATGGTAGGATGTGCATTTGCTTACATCTACAGCAATCAGTAGCTTAACTTGATGTAACCTTTGGACAAAATGTAATTTTGTGTTATCACCAGGTCACTAAGATGAAGTCATTGCTAATCAGGATTAAGATGAACATAAGGAGCAATGGAAAATTACTTGCCCTGTACTTGTTCTGTTCACTATGGCTGCCAGGTCATTTCTGAAAGCCAGTAAATATAGTTATATGTTGTTTTGTATGTTTTGAGGGGCTGTTCTTTTTGTATAGCACTTGCTTTTCATTTCAGAATCATTGTTTCCATAACTAGAGACTCTGTAATCATTATATTTGCTGAAGATATCAAGTGTTTAAAAATTACTTTCTTTGTTTTACAGAACACTTCACCTGCATTATAAAAGTGCTGTTTACTTTATTGTATACTCAAGCCTTGGCAGCACTTTCTGTTAAATGCAGTGCTGAAGATAGGATGGCATGGAAGGAGTCAGGAGCTCTCAAAAAGGTTGGTTAGTTTATTAAAACATGTATGAAATTATGCTTAAGTATTTCTGGTAGGAATGTAACAGATACTTCTGCTTTGCATGTAATAATTTGCTTCTGCTTCACAGAAATCCAGTATTTTGCTTCTGCGTGTGCGATTTCTGCAGGTTTTTGTACATGATGAGACTTAAAAGTTTCACAGTTCATACCTAGCTCCAAAACTGAGTTTCAGATTTGAGTCTGTATCTTTATGGTTTCAGTCTCTACTTTGTTGCAGTGATTGTAATCAGTAAATGCAGCTTTCCTTCCTGTGAAATTGAAGCCTTCCTATATAAACCATGGGCATTGATCTGATGCATTTCTTTACAGAAAAAGCAAGCAACCTTGTTGGAGAAAAAAAACCCTCTTGACTTTTCCAATTTTCTTGTGCTATTTGTGGCTAGCTATATAAATTTCTCTCACTATGTGGTCTAGAGTGCTCATGTGATGAAGAGACAGAGAAGGAAATTTGTCACTATTGTTTCCTTGCCTTTTGGTAGCATTTACAAGTGACGTGACAGTGCATCTTTATATTTCAGTTCAGCTGATTGAATGCCAGTTGCCACCAAAGATAAAGTTCCGTGCACTAGCACCAGCATTCATTTAATTCTTCAGTTAACTTTCTACTCCACAGATTGGTTGTCCCAGAAGGTCAGAAGAATGCCAGTGTCAGACCAAAGGAAAGGATAGAAGTGTTGGGACCAGGAAAAGAAATTGGTATTACCCCTTTATACAACAGTGGGCCTTAGACGTAAAATGAAATAAAGACTAAGAAGCATGACCTGCCTTTTCACATGTAACTTAAATTTGTCATACTGGTCAGTTAGAATTCCAAGGTCTTAAGGACAAATTATCTGCTGGCCTGCTACTATGAGAATTGTTTTTACATTGGGATCACTGGACAGTACTTCATTTTGTTAGGTCCTTATCCACCCCTTCTTTCAATATATTGCCATTTTCTTAGAAATACAAAGACATTTGCTTGAGGTTGTTGGAAGTGATTGGGTTTTTTTCATTGTTTACTTAAGCGATTCTCAAGTGATACATAATTTTGCAGTTTAAAGCACTCAGGACCAGCCAGTGGTAATCACACAGCTCCCTGTTCCTCTCTCCCAGCCATTTGGCTGCCCTTCTCTCCGTGAGCCTATCCCTCATCCTCATGCATGTCACAAGGGAAGCTGGTTTTTAATTTAGAAATCCAAGTTCTTTCTTTAAAGTTTCTTTAAGCCCCAGTGGTTAAAAACATATGGCTCAGGTTGGCTTTTTCTTCTCTGCTGGTAAGATTGACACTTTAATCCTGGGATGACTACACAGATCACACCTCACTTAACTTCTGTCTGTGGATAATGCCAAGTGAATCTATTTCAGTTTGGTATTCCAGACGTTAAACATGGGCTGAAGACTTTGCTCTATATTTATGTCAAATGACCAAACAACATGAAGAGTTTAATTTCTCAGCAGGGCTGAGAGGTGGATATTGTACTTTCGAAACCCAAATTCACTCTCATTATCTTTGCAAAGTGTGTTATCGTGTCATAGGAAGCGCACTGTAAATGCCTGTGGAGTAAACTTCCAGGAATAACATAGAAAGAAGGTTTGTCTTCTGAAGCTGCTGAATTAAGTGTGTGTTGCCTTCGAGTTCTTTGACTATAGGCGTAAACAGCAAGTATGCGGTCCCAATATGAAAGGTGAAGACCTCATCTAAAATGGAGAATGAAAGTTGATGTCAAAATGCACTAAAGAAACCAAGTGATGAATTATATACATCATTATGTACTGAAGTATTTGGTTTCTTTAAGGAATCACAGTAATGTTCCACTCCTTTGTTGTCTGTTGTGTTGATAATATACTAACAGAACTCAAAATTCATATGCAGTCATCTTCTTCCAGAGTAAAATTTATTCTGACTTAGAAGAAAACATTTATGAGAATACTGCTTTCTGTTTCTTAAGGCTTTCTGTAAGTGTTGCCTTTAAATGTAATTGCTATGGCACAAAGCTAAGTGGCCATTTATTCTTTACACTAAACATATTTTCCATCTGTAGTAGACATTGTTCATTCCAAATGCAACTTTATACTTCTTGATAGATTAATTTTAACTTAAAATACATAGCAAGTGCTTTGTCACTCATTCTGGTTGGTACGTTTTAGAAAATTACTTTTTTAAAAAAATACTTGTATTAGAATTCAAATTCTGTCAAAACAAGATGTATCCATGAAGTGATTCTTTCTAGTTTTAAAGTAAGCATTTATATACTCATAAAGAAAATATGTGAAACGCAAACATTATAAAAGTGTTTTCATAAGACACTCAGTTTAGAGCATATGTAATTCAAGTAGCAATTCACATTTCACCCTTGAGCTAAATGCAGTCCCTTTCTGTAAAATTATATATTTGTTTTCATTTTTTTTAAGCATTGTGTATCTTTGTAGGTCAAAATGCCTGTGTTGATCAAAAGGAAATATACTTCATTGCTATTGCTGTTACAGAAACATTTTCTCCTTTTCATGACCAGTGCTTTTTGGATTTCTTTTCTTCTCATTTGCAGAATACATCCAGTGGAGAAAAATCTTGGGAAGTACTGCTGGGTCATGTGATTAGTGAACTGTCTAAGGGGAAGATATATGAAGAAGGAGAGACTGAAGAATTAGCAGTGGTATTGGCAAATTTCTGGAAAATTTATCCAACATGTCCCCTTGAAGTCTTTTTGCATCGTTGTTACAATGATTATTCTCTGATCTTGCTAAAGACTTGCCATACAACTCTTTATTTTCTAGATCAAAGCATATCCCTTTGGGACAGTTTGCCTATGCAAATCTTTCTTTTAATAATATCAGATACGGCCAGTGCCATGTTAAGAAAGTTATTGACAAATACTTCATATAATTGCGGGTTTTAATCATATATATGGGTTTTAATCATATGTACAAAAGACCTTTCAGAAACTTGGAAAAGTGAGTATTTAAGTAGAAAACCTGTTTGTCGAAGGGGAAGAAAACCTACAGAGGTGTTTCAGATTATTAGTGAAATGCTGGCCCTTGGAATGTATGTTTGATGCAGTCATTTATATAATATGCTTTAAAAAATACTTAGTTCATATTGGAGTTTCCATACTTAGGGGATAATTTACCTGGGATGGAATTTAGTAATTGCTTCCTCCTGTCTAGGTAAATCCGGATTCTGTAGAGTGCTATCTGCAGCAGTTCTGCCTGCCTTTCCTCAGGATCACAAGCCTTCTTCAACACCATCTCTTTGGAGGGGATTTGCCTAGTTGTCAGGTACAGAATGAGAGGGGCACGCTCAAACATTTCCATATAAAAGCTAGAGATCAAAAATTAGAACTTTGAGATGTCTTTTTCATGGTATATATTTTCAATCCTAAGATTTTTTTTTAAATCATATTTTATAGTACTGCAGTTTTCAAAAAAATGGTATTATATTCTTACACTTCAGCAAATTCATGCTTATTTAATTAGGTCATAGGTGCTTGTCTCGTAAAATAACAACATACTTTTAAAACTTGTCCAGCATTTGCAGAGATGGTGTAATTCCACACAGAATGGAATTCAGTACTGATTTTCTTAATGCCTCTTAATACTTCATTCTCAGAGACATTGCATCAGCAGACAATTATGTTTAAGTTCCGTGACTAATTTAAGTAGAGTTTACTGCAGGTCAGCTCCCTCTTTTCCTTGCCTCAACATCATCTCCTTTGTAAAACAGCTATTAGCTAGTTTGGGGTATTAGCTAGAAAAAAATTATTGTGGAGTTTGGGGCTTTCTTGTTTTGTTTGTGTTTTTTGGATTTGTGGTTTTGTGGGGGGTTTGTGTTTTGTTTATGGGGTTTGGTTTGGGTTGAGGTTTTATTTGGTTGGTTGGTTGGTTTTGGGGTCTTTTTCTGGCAATATTTTTTTGTTTCAAGAGTCGAGTTTGAAGTTACCTGGTAAAATTGAACCTTCGTGTGTCACTAAGCATGACCATTAGCATCTTAGTACTAGAATACTTTTTTATTGCAATAAATACATTTTTAATAAACTATTTAAAAATTAAGAGTCTAGGTATTAATCTAAACCTCTCTGATTTCATGCCTTAAAAGGAAGATGAAGAATTTACCGTTCTTGCAAGCTGCCTGGGCCTGTTACCATCTTTTCAGTCAGCTCATCAGTTCACCAGTGCCTCTTGTCTTGACTGGCCAGTGCCAGCATTTGACATGATATCACAGTGGTGCTCAGAACTGGCTTCATTTGCAGACAGACATCCCGATCAAGTAAAGGTATGTAGCAAAATTATTTTTTCCAAAATAGTCGTGATATGGAAGCAACTATTTATTGCTTGATTCATTATGCACATATACAGTTGTTTTGGATAAGGATCTGAGAATATAACTTGTAAGTGAGAGAGAAATTATAGTGGGAAATATTAGTAAGTGGATGTGGGTTGAATTGGCTAAAAACAGGAATAAGAAGACCTGTGTGGTTTTTATGATTGCTGGAGACAGAATATAGAAACACTATCCTTAGATGATTCTAAGTGTGCCCATATCTTCTGCAGCTGTTGCCAGTAAAGGGCAGGTAATAGAAACTTTAAGAAAATACGTATTGGAACTGTTTCTTTCCTGTTTTACATTGCTGATACTTTGAAGCATCTTCAGTTGCAATACTGAAAAAGATGAAAAGGTAAAAAGCTGTTTAATAGTTACTGATGACATTTTCTCTGAAGGTTAAAGAAATAATACCAAGACTTGAGTTAGTGCAGCTGAAGTGAAATGGAAATGTTGCAACATGAGTGCATTGTTTTTATGACAAAGCTGCATCTCAACAATTGAAGTCCCCCTCTCCTAAATCTGTGGTGTCAGTGGAAAGCCAGATGCATTCCTCACTCTGCAACATGATTTTTCCTGTGAAAATTTGAATACCCAGATTAATCTCAAAATACAGTTGCTGCTAATCTGTTAGACATTATAGATTGCAGTGAAATTGATAGCATTCTTCTCATGATTGGAAGGTAACCAGGTACAAATGCAGTATTTCTTTCTTTTTTTTTTTTCTTTTTTGCAATTTAGGTTTCAAGGCCATGCACTCAAAAAAAATTTTGGACCTTGCAAAAAAGATCCCATCTGACCACTGTGCCCATCAATTATAAACACAGAAAAAAAGTACTACCTTGAAGGAAAACATATTACTGTTTAAAACCCCCCCGCAACAACCAACCAACCAAAAAAAGCCGAACATAAAATTGGACAGTGTTTTTAAGAGCAAATGAGACGAGCTAGGCTTTTCAAAGCAGTATTAAGATAGGTAGTGCTTGTCTTACCAAAAATTGTGACTTCTGGTAAATTCTTAATGGCTTGTGTCCAATACAGTTTTGAAAAGCAGGCAGATGTCTTCAAATATCATTTACAGAGCCTAACTTCAGTTCTGTTTTTGAAAGTTTGAGTCTAAATTTTAGCTGGGAGACAGCTTTCATAGTCAGTGCCAGGGTTTGGGAGTAGCACACTGATACTGCCAAGGAAACTTAGTGCAGGGAGTGAGAGTCTTTCCTGTAGATCAGTCTTAATCCTCTTGTTTTAGCTGTGAAGGTTTTTGCACTTAAAATATGTCACGTTTAGAAAACATCCTTGGGAAAAGGCTAGTGCCCATTTTGTACCTGTTACACAGGATGAAACAACTGCAGTTGGGGAGGGTGATCAACCAGGAGCAGGTGACTATAACAAGGTGACATTTGACTGCAAAATTTGTGAAATTCAAAAGAAATGAGAGATTTTTAAACTACATGTTTCTTTTATTTCGTATTCTCTTTTTTTAGAAAATACAAATGCTTAAACAAATGCACAGAACTGATATATATTCTTACCTTTTTTATAGGCTTTGCTTATCCAGGAACCTAAGTGGGACTTGCCACGCCTCCTTCAGTTGCCTGAGAATTACAATACCATTTTTCAGTATTATCACAGAAAAACTTGTTCTGTTTGTACCAAGGTTCCTAAAGATCCAGCTGTTTGCTTAGTTTGTGGTACTTTTGTATGCTTGAAAGGACTGTGCTGTAAACAGCAGAGCTACTGTGAATGTGTACTGGTAAGAGAGAGTTAATTCAAATTCTGTAATTGATTCTCATACTCATTGATAGTTGTTTACTCCATTGCTCAGTTTTGACGGTTTTCTTTTCAAAATATGTTTATATAATCATAGAATAGTTTGGATTGGAAGGGACCCTTGAAGGGTCAGCTAGCGTAACCCCCAGTGATTAAGTTTTGTGCTTATTTCTGAGGGATAGATCTAGACTGGATTCTGGAGGGCAATTCACTTGCATAGCAACCTATTTCACCTTTTTGTAAAAGTCTTACAAAGCCACTGTGTGTAATGTTTGCATGTGGTTTTGATTCATAACCAGTTGAAATTTGTTTACATTCTGGTTGTTCATATATTATTTTAATTTTCCTCTGATTTGTTTCTTTGCTTTCCAAGTACATAGAAAATCAGTGTGTGGTTGATTTGAGTATTTTCTGATACCCAACCATCTACTAGAGATCTACAGACTACAACTACATTAGTGCTTATTTAAGGTCTTTGACTTTTTCAGCAGCAAAGTTTTCTAGTCAGCATACATATAAGTTCTTTCAGGAGCCTGAGTTGGATGACATCTATTATTGTTTTTCAGATTATGATAAAGGTTTGCTTTGATAGGTGTTCTCTTTACTTCCATTGAACAGTTAGGGGGAAGTAGGGGGAAGACTGGAACTATATGGACTTCACAAAACTGTGAGAGGAATTTGTTAGAGAGATATTTACAAATGGGGCATAAAATTTCAGAGAGATTTTGGACTGTCTTGAAATTGTTTGAATTCACCTTTCTCTCTCATAATGCTAATATGGTGGAAGAAAAAGGGGTAGGCAAGATTTACAATAGAATTTATAGTTACATTTAAGGTGTCAAGCTTCATGAAAACAGAAGGTTATAAAAAAAGGAATTAACAATCCATATAATTCATTAATTTTTTTTGTAGTTGATGGGATTATAGCTTCTAATTATAATTAAACCATATAGGAAGGGTGCATTTTTTAATTGCTAAAATGAATTGATGAATGTAGATTGTGCTAGTCATAGAGATGAATAACATATTGAACAAAGCAAAAATTACTAAAAAAATCTTTTTACTAGATTTGTAGAGGCATAGACTAGATCTGTGAGCATGGATAGAGAACGCAAATGTTTAACAATATAGACTGTTGTAAAAGAGGTAATACCAAGTTTTTCTGAACCCTTTCTCCTGTCCTTGCCATCTATGGAAAATATTTGGTAATCCTATACAGTTTGCTATACAACAACAAATTCAAAATATTGTACAGAATATTTTTGCTTATTTTTTGTTTTTACATGATAACAAATATCCTCCCTTCTTGAGTAGGGAAACATTTTTATATACAGGTGTTGTGGCAGCACAAGACACTGAATTCTAGTTTGGATGGAGAATTTTGGGGCAGGCTATCCTTTGGCAAACTGTTTCTTAGTAAATAACATCTGCATGTTATTTGAAGCAAAACAAAGTACTATTTTTAAAATCTCTTCTGTTACAAGTTGACAGAGATTAACAGAATCTTTGCACTCTTGCCTTTCTACACTCATAACATTACAGCATTCTCAAAACTGTGGAGCTGGGACAGGAATATTCCTTTTGATTAACGCATCTGTAATCATCATCATACGAGGCCATCGTTTCTGCCTTTGGGGTTCTGTTTATCTCGATGCACATGGTGAAGAAGACAGAGATCTCAGGTGATGTTTTCATTACAGCTGTGTTTCATTGTTGGTGCCTCTGTGTAGATCAACTTTGTCTTGTAACATGCAATAACAGATAGTAATAGATCTCTACCTTCCTTGTGTGGAAAAATGGAAAATCCCCATTTATTGCAACTTCAACTGACTTTTATTGTCTTGGGTTTTTGAGGATTTTTTGGCCCAAAGGTGGTGTAATCATGATCACTGAGTTACACCAGGGACCCAGCAGACAGATTACTATGTTGCCATTCCTAAGGATAGTTAATTCTGAGTGTTGTGTTGGGAAACACTTATCTCCCAACATTGTTGTTCGGCCTTTCATCAAACAATGCAGTTGGATTCCAGTGTAGGGACGGAGCGTAACTTCCAAGCTACACATGACTGAGAAAACAAGTGATGATTTGTAGATTCTGCTATCCAGTGTAAGGAAGGGAAGTCCCAGCAGTTACCCTTCCAGAAGCAAAACTGAAAACCCCTCACCAATAAAAATGCATGCTTACCCTGCAAAAAAAGTTGTATGAGTATCATGTGTTGATTATATAATGAAGCATCTTTCCATTTATTTGGCATATTAACAATTTATTTTCTTCTTGTTCTCTTTTTTTTCCTCTCCACAGGCGTGGTAAACCCCTATACATATGCAAGGAAAGATACAAAGTGCTTGAACAACAGTGGGTGTCTCATACTTTTGATCATATCAATAAAAGATGGGGGCCACATTATAATGGCTTGTAAATCATCATCATCATCATCTCCACACCATATAACTGCTGTTACCATGAATGAATGCATCTTGACTGACAATAGCTTTAACTGAATGGGAGTTTAGCTCTGTGGCTCGGGGTGGAATCGGGTATGGGCATAAAAGGGAAATGGAACTTTGTCAACATGTGAAATCTGTGCAAAATGAGCTGTTGTTGGTACTAAAGAATGATACAATAACTGAAATTAAATCCTCAAAATGGCGTGAGCAATCTTATTGCACTCAGTAGTCTATTTTTCTTGTGTTTTTTTAAAGCCCATTATTGTTAAGAAGCACAAATTTTACTTGGAGTTATTTAGAGGCTCCAGGGGTAGCTGTCTGGTTTTTATTTTTCTTTGCATGGAGTTGAGTTTTTAGCAATTTTTGCAGAAACGGTGTATATGTCTACTACATCTACTAAGTATGTTGGATAAGATTTCTTTGCCTTTTTGTGTTGGCTTGAGGTTTTTACTTGATAGGCATTTGTAATTAGGTCTGTAAAACAGCTGTGAGACTGCATGGTAATAATTGGTCTGAAAGTTGAATTTTAAAGAGTATTTCACTTATAGAGGTCTATTGAACTATTTCAGGCATTACTGAAAACTTACACATTCTCAGGAACTTCATTTTTTTTTCTCCATAAGTAAGTGAAATAGCTGCAAATTAGGTATCTTACTGCCAGAACACACATTCTGTCTTCATTTTTTTTTTCCAGGAAGGAGCTTTTCTTTTTTTCATATCAATTGAATAAATTGTTAGTGATAACATACAGAAATTGCTGTATATAGAGAATTTGTATGGTGCCCAACATAGCAGATGCCAGTTACAAGCATAACAACCATAAGCCTGCGTATCATTCCAAACCAGATGTATGTTTCAGAATGATTGGATTGGGAATGTGCAGACTGTTCTAAAAATGAAATGTAATTTTGTATCTTTACTGTCATTTCTGGAGGTTCCTCAATATTGTATTTGTTTAAAGTAATCACTGCTCTTTCTGCTTGGTTTCCTAAAAAGGAAAAATAAAAAAAAGAAAATTCAACAGAGGTAGCCAAGATGAACTACCAATGCATGTGCAGCCTCACTTGATGAATGCCAAAACAGTTTATGCTTAGAGGACTAAAAAATTAATGAGAACAGGCATGACTGGGCTAAAACCCATAGTGTAAGTAGATAGGAAAGATTATAGTCAAAATACTGGTATGTAATATATTGCTACTATTGTTTTTCACAAGTGTTGGACATTTGTTGGCTATTTCATACAGTACTACCAAGCAGTTCTTGGTAGTTTTGACTTCCATAGCTTGCGTGTAAAATAAAATTTATATGTGTAAAATAAAAACATCTTATGATAAAGCCACATACACAAAGAAAACAATTCCCCAGTGGAAATCATTATCTAGTGAAAAGTGTATAGGGGAAATAAAATGACTGTATAGCAATCAAGAACAGACCGAAGGAAAAGTAAGTAAATACAATGAGTTTTTCTGGATACCTGCAATTTGAAAAACCCTACAATAAAGGATACTGGTTTTTATACATACATATAAATATATATATATATATTTCAAAAGCATTACAGTACTTCCTGTAAGATTAGAATTACTCTCCTTCACCGACTAAATGGCTGTGTCTTTTCCAAAATATTACTTTTTTGATACTGTATTATAAGTTCTGCCTGTGATATTTTTGCATTGCTCATTAAGAATATCAGGCCATTTTGTAAGTGTGGTTAAAGAGCAAAAAGATTCTTTACATTGCCAGCATAACATTATTACAGGGCTCATGAACTTGAGTGATCTGTAGTTTGAAGCTCCAATGCTATATTTACAAGAGAAAATGTGTCCAGAATTTGATAACTGTGTTTTATTTAAAACAGAATGTTCTCTGATTGTGCATATGGATGTGAAGTAAAACTATTAGCCTTAACTTTAACATTTGGGTATTTCATAGTGGTTATTATAGTACTGGTGAATTAGTTACCAGTCAATTTAAAAACAACAAAAAATTACTTGGTTGAAAAATTGTACTTGAATATCCTTGCATGCTGCTAAACAAGAATTTTTATTTCCCCCATAACTTTTTAAATCCTACTTTATTAAGCTAACCTTGAAAAATAACAGATCCAAACTAGAGTGGTGTGTGCGTGTGTTACTCAAATGTTCTGGTGTGATATCCTGTATGAATGATCATTTAAGTACAGTACATTACTGTAGACTCTAAATCAATCTTTATAACACATCAGAAGAGTACAAAACTAGGAATACAGTAATTGGCATTGTAAGATATGTTAATAAAAGTCTACTGTCAATCTGTGTGTTCATGAAATTTTTTTCTCTCTACCCCAGTAATCCAGAATGACACTGAATTCCACCCAATAGCCAGGCAGTTATTTAAATGTTAAAACCTTATGCATGCAACGTACTTTGCATAGAGAGTAAACCTCGTATGTGTTTTAATTTGTTACTTACAGTCATGTATTTTGTAATAGTAATTTGGATTATTTTACTCATAACTATAGCACTTAAACTAGTGCTGAAGTTTATTCCAGCTATTACAGCATTGCTGCTGCAAACTGCTAAAGTTAAATTGCTGAGCCGAGAAACTACTTCTGGGAAAACTACTTGATCTTTACTGTTAAGTCTGTTTCTGGAATAACTATTACTTCAATTTGATGAATGTAATATTTATGTATTAAGTTTTTTCTTTTCTTTTGACCTTTGAGAGATTTGGTGGAACAGTCTTCTTTAGACCTTGACCTTTGGGTAACAGCATCTTTCCTTTTTCAGTGGTGGCCTGAAATTTTAAATGAATATTTTCATCACCCCTGCAATAGGAATCTTCTAAAACTCACAGTATTTCACAATGAAATTACATTTTTCCTTTAAAAACAGGATCTTTTCCTACAGTATCCAACAAATGTTATTCGTTACTTCAGAATCCCATTAAATCAGTTCACTTTGTGTGCATAGCTGCCAGAGGAGACTTGAGTTTTGTGGTGATCTTGATATGGTTTCAATCTAATTTTCATCTAACCCAGATTCTGCAGTCCTGCTTTTCACTTTGTTTTCTCAGAGGTGGGGGCAGTGATGAATGGAGCCTGTCTGACTATTAGCCTAGATGAGAATGAAATTATACTGTTTGCAAAGAAACCCACAGGAATGACCTGAGCCAGTGTGTGGAGGTTCACAGCTCTTAATTACCAACCGCAGGATATAAAGAAGTGCACTTAATCAGATGAGGCTGGCTCTGTGTGACAGTTTGTGTTGAGTTTGTTTTCGTTTGAGTGAGATTGCTTACTGCAGTCCGTGAGATCTGTACTGCTGGGCTGATGAATGTCTCCTTTTGGTAGGGCACAGTGCCCAAAGCCCCTGCTTGCATGTTTTCTCAGATGGGCACTAGTTTCCCTGCAAATTCTCTTAAGCTGAGAAGAGTCCCAGCTGCTGTGAGTTCAGCCTTGTGACTTTCCCTGCCTCTTCTCCTACTGTAGTGTCTAATACAATTCACATTATAGTATATCTGTGATTCATAACTAGTAAAATTTTTAATAATTTTGATTGAAAACAATTATGCTGGGCTTATTCCTCATGGTTGGATTATTTTTTTAATGTTATAACAAAACAAAGCAAGATAACCTTCAGAGATTAGAGCTGGAAAAAAAAAGTATTCTTCATGCCCAATACTGAGAAAAGTATAGTTAAAATATTTGCTCTCTCTACATTATGGCCTTAAATCTGGTGACCACGTGTATGGGTCACATTTGAATGTAGAATGCAACTGCATACTGGAGCACTTGCCAAATCACAACAACATGTTCTCAGGGATTACTTGTAATACTGGCAAATAGCTAAAGTAGATAATGAGCCTTTGTTTTTCAGGTGTCAAGGAATATCCTTTGCACCTCACTATTGAAGCCACTAATACAGTTTTCTGTGAAAAGTGTTACTTCTGTTTCCTTGAAAAACTGGAGCTCTCCTTTCTTTCAAGCCTTTGTTGTCTCCATGTTGTATATGCAACTGCTTTGTTTGTGTAGTATTGCACAACAAAACAAGCCTAAACCAGCTGGAAAGCCCTCTGCAACTGTACAGCAATACTTTGCGAATAAATTGCATTTTCTCAGAGTACTATGCAGAGATAGCCAGGGGGGCACAGCTTGAAAATTAGTTTGTAGAGACTCTGGCTGCTTTCTTGCTCTATGGTGCTGGTCATTTTAGATTTGTTACACATCAGCTTCGAAAATTTAAAACTAACTGCATTTTTTTCCAAGTATCTCTACAGGCCCTAAAAGAAACTGCCTTTGTTCTAGGGCAATTTCCCATTGTTCTCAAGAGAGTTTAGTATGCGGCTGGTGTTTTAATCTCAGCTCTGCAACAAGGTACTTGGTGACAATGCTGTGTAAACATACACATCATATAAAATACAGTTGTTAAACTAAGATCTTCAGGGCAGCTGAAGGGACTGTTAAGTATTGTTTCATTTAGGTTCTCTAGCTGTCTGCTTTATCCTGCTTGTTTTGTCTCAGCTTGTAAGCTCCTTTAAGACAGGGAACACCTCCTGTTTGGATCAGTAAGTAAATAAGTGCTGCTCTTTAATGTTAGATCAACTGATACTGGAGCAAATCCAGGTAGTAGGATCTTCCATCATCCATATATATACATGTGCACACAGGACTTAAGCGAGATATGGCCCTTTCACGTTTCATTTTCATGCTTTTTGCATGTTTTCAAACTTTGCTGCCTTCAGCCTCAAATGTCCCTCCTCACACAGATATGCTGGCAGTAATCAAAATCAACAGGAAATTAAAATGGGGTTGTTTCCCATACTCAGACATGACTCTGGACAGAATAATACCTCTTCAGTATCTCTACGTCATCTTTTTTGTCCTGCCAAAAGCTGCTATCTCAAGAAATAAATATTTTCTGAGAGTTAAAGAAGCTTATTGCCTTTCAATACTTACTGCAGTATTTGTATGACTGATACATTCCAGCAGGTGACTGATGTAATTCAAATAACCTTCAGATACCTGGCCATTCAGAAGCGGCTCACACTTCCACTTTCTCACTACTTGGATTGGCTATTTTTAGTCACATAACTTAATAGCAAGACTTCTTACAGAACATTTCTCTTACACAAGAATATTTAAAAAAAAAATTAGAAGAATGCTATTTTAGCAACACTTATTTCACAGACTGGTGTGCTTTCTGGTTTAATCCTGGGCAAAATTAGGGACTATTAATCAGATTACTGCATCTAATTTTACAGTTCCAGTCTGTCTGAACAAACAAGTAAGAAATCCACAGCAATCTGAAGCTAAGGTACTACAGTAACACTGCTCTTCTGTGGGAGAATATTTCCAAGAACGCTGCAGTACATTTCTTCACTGTATACTGCAGAGCTGTGTTGCATCTTGTCCTCTGAAACACGTCAGAAGGCATGTTATGTGTGTGAATACCAAGGTGGTTCCCTAGCAACAATAAATAGAACAAAGCTCAGGCCATTCAAGTGATTTACCTTTGTAAATGTGTGGCAGCAAAGATGGATTTTGAATACTAAGGGAACTCATTAGCTGGAAGAAGAAAAGCAGCAAATAAAGAACTGTAGATACATCTTACCCAGCACTGCTATTGTGTACGGCATAATTGGGAATCTGCATAAGATACTCTTAATGTGAAATATCATCTCATTTTACTCTTTCCTCTGCAGCTTTTAATCTTCTGTACTATAGGGGGGTAAAATGTTGCCTGTGGGAAGATGTAAGGAGAAGGCACTTAGGTTATTTGGGTAAGTTCACCTTCTAGACTTACTATTAATGTCTTATGTGCTCACACCTAGTATTGAGTGATACAGGACACTCAGTAGCTCAGATGTTCATCCACTAAGGGTAAATGCATAGATTTAAACATAACAACAGGCACATGGTGTGACTCTTGGGGATGATCCATGCAGAGCTAAGAGTTGGACTCTGTGCTCTTTGTGGGTCCCTTCCAAGTCAGGATATTCTGTTAATCTGTGATAATAATTTTAAAATAATAATTAGCTATGAGATGTTGTAATGGCACTCCCAGTTATACTACTGCTGCCTCTGTGAAGAAAGCTTCACAAAGCAAGAGTAAGGGTTACTCTTGGGAGCATCACACTCCAGCTCTGCAGAATAAAGAGTAATTTTACAGTATTTGGGTAATGTGACTTACGGATTAGGTACCACTAACTGTGGTACACATTGCCAGCTAGACTCTGTGGCTAATTGGTATCTAGAGTATACAGTGTGTAGGCTCTTCTATGTGTATTTCTGTTGTTGGCTTTTGAAGTCCTTTGAGTCACCTTCATCTGGAGTTTAGAATCAGGAATGAATCCAGTATAATTCCAAGTCACTGTAGTTCAGCAATGCTATTTACATTTCACTGCTATCCTTATATCACACATTCCATCTCCCCCCTTCTGTTTCTAGGTGTTTGCCTGAGGTCTGCAGTTTGTCCTTATGATTTGTAAGGGCTGGACTATGGTTATGTACCTTGCACTTCAGTCTTGGCTAGAATTATTATATTATTGACCTGCTTCTCTGCTCTTTCCTGATGCAAGTGTATTTACTCTTTAATGCTGGGCTACTACCTATGTAGTTTTGCTGCACTTCTGTAGTCCTTATCTCAATACTCTCCAGCTGTTGGCTTCTTGAAATCATCTTTGAATATATTCATAAAGCTCCAGTATTTTTCTCACTACTTCCATTATTTCAGAGACAGTGGAACCCACTCTTACATTAACATTCCTAGTATTTAATTTCCTTCACTACTGAAGAACTTTTGAATAGAGGTTTTCTCCTTTTCAGTCCCCTTTGCTGTTTTTTGCTTTGATCCATGCAGTAAAACTGTGTTGCTTTGCCCTTTCTGTCCTCAGTATTCAGGTAATGCAGTAGTTTCCTATTCAGGATCTTCTACTAGTTCAAAAGAGAAGAAAACTGGATGTCTCAGCTAGAGTAACAGTCTTTGTATGCAAGTATGCACAGACACATTAAAGGCAGATACTGCCATTTCAGATGTCAGTTTAAAAACGTAACTGCCACAAGACCTTGGCTACCAAATCTCTTGCACAGTTTGTCTTCTTCAAAATGGTGGCAACCTTTAAAATGCATTTGCATTTGTTTAAAAGCTAAAAAAGGAAAACTAGAGCAGCACCTGTGTGATCTGGTAGGACAAGACAATAAAACACAATACACAGTAACTTGGCTACTTAAGAGTTCACAGTGCTGTATCTATTATCTGCATACCCAAAATTCAAAACTGCCTCAAGATTTTCATGAAAGCAGTATGCATTTCAGCAGTGTCCTTAAAGTCTTCAGCACTTTTTTTCCCTTCCAGCAAACCTGTTTGGTATTATTACATTAAATTCTGATTAACCAGTGTTTATGATGTGTGTAGCTTAATGCGATCATGCATTGTCTTTGTAATCACAAGTCCATCTCCGGGCAAAGAAAAATGTACACAGAGATGAATAGGTATTTAAAAAGCAAGAAATCCTAACTTTTAAAGGGATTTACTGTAGTGAACAATATTTGTGTATATCCATTTAGATAAGGAGATTTTAAGATTGATTCAGAGTAAGACAATGCATCTCAACTTTTTACTTACAGAAAGCATAGGTTCCATTATAATGATATGTTTTATGATTAAAGTGTTTCCATTTATAATTTGTTGGTTACATGTTTTTCTACAAGTCAGTATTGTATGACAATTTAAACATTAACGGATTGTCAAAAAAACCCTAATGAAGGTATAGCAACTGCAAGCTTCTGTGAACTACACTTTGGATAAGCTCATCAGTTAAATTCTGTAGATGATTTACTGCCTATGAAATATTTTGTTTCTATTCAATTCTTGAAGCTATTGCATTTTATAATATTTCATTTAATAATAGCTTTTCACCTTTTGGCATCTAGCCGTGACCATATAAATGACAAATTATTTAATTTTCTAATGCAGTCTAAAGTAAGGCTAGGAATGGCTTGCATTAGTGCAGCCATATAACAATTGTCTATCATTGCTGCACTTGTAATCAGAAGTACTACTACAACAATTAAGAGCTGTTCTTTTTCTACCTGAGATCTGCAAGCAACAACAAAAAGTAACAGCTGCACTTTAATATGGCTTGTTTCTGTCTGGCTTCAGAATAAGGAACGTTCCTGTAAACTGTAGTTTAGGATGGACAAGTCTTCCCATTACTGCAAACACTAACATTAACCTGTATATCATCACAAAAATAAAGGGGTTATGAGATCCGGTATTTATTCCTGCTGAAATGCAGAAGTTAGGATTACGATAAGGGGGGATTGGGCTGGGTTTGGGGGTTTTTTTGTTCTGTTTTGTTTTAATCTTAAATTGCAATAAATTAGCTGCCTTTTCAAATTCTGCATTATGGTATTTCGGTGGTTCATGGATGACTCTACTGGCAAGTTGTGGAGTTCAGTTATACTTACAAAGCCACTGCAATGCAAATTGCTGCATCATGGAAGACTGCTGTGTTGGAAATCCACTGTGGGATATAAGCATAGCACCTGTGTAGCTCCAACCCAGTTTAGTTACCCATTGTGACTGTACCCTGACTGTAAATGGGTATGTTGAACAGGCTGGCAATGTTTGGAAAAGCAATTCTAGCTGGACAAAAAGGACCTAGTGAAAAGGGATTAAAAACCATCAGCATCAGAACAAAACAAGTAGGTACAGGAAGAGAAATAAAGAAAATTAAGAAACGAGTTTTGTAACAGAACTCACAAAGGTCTTGATTGTATGAGCCAAAATTATGTAGCAATAAATGAGGAAAGTCCTATGGTTCAAAAACTAACATAAGAATCTGGGAGAAATGTGGGAATACCTAGAGCTTCTAGATTTGATTATCAAAGAATTCTGGAGAATAATGAGGAACACTTGAGGCATACATGCAGAATACTACATGAAGATGTTCATTTTGCTGAATCTTGGTGCTTATATGGTAAGAAATATCCACATTTCAGAACCTTATGCACAACTGATGCTTTAAAGTATGTTATAACTTCATAAACTGAGGGCAGGTAGGATTAAACATTTGGATCCACCTTGGACAAGCCTGTTGATGGTCAGATGTGTGTCTAATATTACTATTTGCTGTCTATATTACAATTTGTTGTCACACTGTTTATATAATTCTGTATACAACAGGGCCATTCACTTAAGAGTTGGGCTTAGTGATCCTTCTGGGTCCCTTCCCACTCTGTGATTCTGTGATTTTACAATTGCTGACAAAAAGAGAAAAGAATGACTTATGATGAAGACCTTGTGTACTACAGTGTACAAAATTTCAACAAAACAATAGTGCGAAATGGAGCACTGCTCAGCAAAACTTTGGAGACTCTTGTATTAGATTCTTTCTAATGCTGTGATGGGCTAAACTCAAAGAAAATGCTTAGGATTCACATTTTCTGCTGATCATCTGAATCAAGACTTGACATCAGTTATTTTCAGTTTTGATAAAGGATTATCTTGACATAATTCCTAGACTGTGGATGGTAGGGGGAAAAGTGTGTCTATAAGATTACAAAGCACAGAGGTCACTAATCAAGAGAATGGTAAAATAAATTATTGTACCTTGGTCATAATGATGATAGTTTCACTGTTGGAAACTTGTTGGAAACTGTTGGAAACACTGTTGGAAACAACACTGGTACAGCAATTGGTAAAGGTGGTGCTGAAAGAGTTTTGCAGAGAAATCCAGTGGTCCTCAGTCTTTAAAGTTTGCATCTTAAATAAATACGAAAAGATGTATGGATATAAAGCTCTCATAGTTTGTTTTTTTTTTAGTTATGAAGATTACTTACAGCATACTTGTTAAATAGAGATGAATACCATGTTTGACGTGGTACTGGAAGCTGTGGAGTGAGTCAGCCCTCGTTGAAGCTGATGAATACAACAGTCCCTCTGTATAAGGCAGGTCCAGTTCCAGCCGCGGGGGAAGAAGCAGAGGGTGGTCGTGATGGGCTGGCAAAACGCAAGGAGAGAACTGGTGCAGAAAGCTGAGTGAGAGGGAGCTCCCGTGGTGTGTTCACTTGGAAAAAGCATCGGCATATTGAGCTAAAGAATAACCTCCCGTTTTTCTAAGATTTTTTTGTAAACAAAGAAAAGTGTCTAAGAGAAATACATACCTGAATTTCTTCTCATCAATCAACCTGAAAAATGGGCATGACCGAACCCAATTAAGACAAAGAGGTACAAAAGGAGAAGCCCAAAGGCGGGAGTTCTTCCCCCGTACTCACACCTTAAGGGGAAGAAATGCTTTATAAAACCGTTTCCTTAACCAGGACCCATTTCTCAGAGCAGACGTGGCTGCGCTCGCAATTAACTGTTTTCCACAATGAACTGAATGCACAGAGGGGACTGAGGCGTTTAGTCCCAGCGATGCTGCTAGCTACGCAGATCGCTTTTATTTCTGTAAAAGCTCACTGCACATCACCCTTCCCTTCCCCCGGGCACCTCTCCGGGAGCCCCCGAGCCGCGCCCGCCCTGAGGGGCCGGCACGCGCCGCCTCACGGGGCCGAGCGCCGCCCCCGCCGCAGCTCAGTGTGGGGCTGCTGTCGCCTCAGCGCTCGGCCCGGCCGGGCGAGTTGTCGCTGCCTCGGCTCGTCAGCCGTGCAGAGACAGAGAGAACATTGTCTCTCAGGTGTGCCCAGCTCCCGCCAGGTCGCCAGCTCGGCGGGGCCGCCCCGCCGCCGGCTGGGGTGGGGGTCGCGCCTCCACCGAGAGAGGCTTTGAAATGGCGTTCGCCATTTGCCGTGCAGTCCTCCGGCGCTCAGAGCCGGGCAGGGCTTGTCACCTCTCTAGCGAGACGGTGCTGGCAGGGCTTGTCACTGCCGCCGGGAGCGTGTCTTGGCCCCAGCGAAGTCTGCTGTCAGCCCCGCGGACTTAAGCGGGGAAGGGAGGTGGCCTCGGCCCCACTGAGGTGGGTCCTGGGCTTCCTGGGGACACGGGTGGCAGCGCTGCTGCTGAGGCTGTGCGGGTACCCCGCCTCCGAGGGGGTGACCAGCTGTACCTGTTTTTCCAAAATCATAGGTAAGGAATGCTCAGGAAAAAAAAAAATTCTCCATGATTAAAAATGGCAGAAGACACTACAAGGTAAGAAGTAAGTAGGCGTGACACGGGAATCAGGCCCATCGGGACAAGGCCATGAATAACTGAAGAAAAGTTCCTGTAAGTTCCCTAAATAGATCTGGCTCTAGTGTATAATACTTCCTTAAGCGACCTATAGTAACTAGTGGACCATAATATACATTGCAAATACTATGATAACACTTGATAAATTCCTTTAAGCAAATCTTCCTCCTTGGTACATACGGGTACGCGATTATTAGCAAAAGAAAGGAGAAGTACTGTTATCCATAGACAATGCTGCACGCAGATTGAGATAAGGCTAACTTAAAATGTCATCCTGTTTATTTCTCTGAAGCAGTGCATTTATTTTTGTGAATACAAAATGGTTTTTAGTTTTCATTTTTAAAAGCTAAGTTTTCTCACTTCATTTGCCCCTTCAAAAGCTGCACTCTGGAATTTCAATTTCATTGCACCGAAAACCTAGGATGAGTGTTTTGAGGTTTTCTGAAATTATTAGGTGGGAAATTATGTTCTTGTACAGAAATTTCAGTTAGCATGATGTATACTAATAGAGGTCACTGTCAGCAAGTTAGATGCAGCTACTGAGGTTTTTTTTCTGTCAAAAGCAGAAAACTGTATCTTAACCTACTGTGAAGTCTTTTAGAATGTGTTCTGAAAATACACAGAATTCTTTTTCAAGACCTTTTTTATATTCCCAAATTAATCTCCAGCTCATTCTTAATGTCAGATTCAAACGATAATGCAGTTCATATTCCAGCTTTATATACTTTAATCCTTCAAATGTTAATCCAAGTTGGTGTTAATTGTTGACATTGTAGCACAAAAATAAAAACAGAGTTCACCCAAGTTTTATTCAAACAATAAAACTGTGGTTTGAACCAAGCAGAGCTATTTTTCCCTGGGCTAAGATTTTCGTATAGTAATCTGGCTGGGAGTCAAGGTGGTTATAGATTTCTAAAAGCCATTTCAGACCCTTTTAAAAATGGAAAGTCAGTTTAAGTGCAAATGGATTGTTTTGGAAACAGGGAAAATACAAACTTTTGTGCTGATATGTGCTGCTCCATGGCGTTTTCCATGGTTAGGAAGCTGTAGGAACATTATCTGCAGCGCTGTTTGTGCACGTTGGAGAGAGGGCGTGTAGGGTGATTCCTTCCTCAGCATTATGTGCTGCCGTGTTGATGTATGTGCAGAGTAAGTGAATTATCCAGTACCATCCAAAATCCTTGATTAGAAGGAGTCTTGTATCTATATTATTGACTTTCTAACTGCAGAGAAGAGGGATTTAGTGAGCAGTGCAGTGGCTATTTGGTTGCTTTAAGAGCTTCCAGGACCGGGTTTGCAGTGTTTTTGCCAAATGCTTTCACAATAAAAAGTTCATTGGACAAAGACAATGATTCTTGCTGTGCTAATGCCTGGAGAGGCTCACTAACAAGGGACTCCTGAGTGCAGGCTTGTCTGGGGAAGAGAAACATTTTGTGTTACAAAGACAGAAGTTACTGTCCTTACCAACCTTCTGGCCGCTGACGAGCTGGAGAAGAAGAGAGTAATGAATAAAGTGCTGATGCACTGTGCGGTGCTGTGAGAGTAATCAAAGAACATTTGTGTATAGGAAGGGGGATTGAAGTCCTGAAAGTTATCATAATGGTTTGCTTTTGTTCTGCTTAAAGGTTTGGTTGGTGGTTTTTGTTGTTTGGGGTTTTTTTTAACCTAGCCCTAGTTTTAAATTGTCATTTGAACACACTTAGTGAGATACATTCTGTGCCTGTAGCTTCTCTTTCATTAGTTTTTACAAACTTACCTCCCCTGGAAGTGAATTCTCATGGTCCACGGAAATACAAGGGAGGAGGGCCTATGGATCAGTAACAGAAAAGGAGAAGGGGAGAAAAAAGCCTCATACAAACCCTGAGCATAAATGGACAGGTGAACACTAAACTTTTTACCAATCTGCTCTACAGCTGAACTTCCGTAATGTAGAGCCAGAGAACAGAAAGAAGTCTTGGGCTTGATTGCTATAGGGAAGTTGAGAATGCTCTGCACCTGCAGGAACAATCAGCACTTCATTCAGCAGGAATTTTTCTTTTGTTACTGTTTAATTCCTTTTCATGAGTTTAAACTGAACTGTACTGCAGCAGAATAAACAAGCTGCAATGGGGCTGGCAATCATCCAGGGCACAAGTTCAGAGTGGCATTTTTAGTAAAGACTCTTGTATTACAGGTGAAAATATGGAGGCATATTCGTCATAGTGCTAACCTGAGGAATCCAACATGAGAACTCATTTGCTGTGATGGATTGTCTCTGCTGTTTGATAAAGCCATGTAGCTCCTTAAATGGAGGGGAGTGATAGGAAGAAGGTACGGGAGCTGCAGCAGGAGAATCTAAAAGGACAGAAGAGTGCACAGTGAGGGTGATGTCACCTGGGCGTTACAGTATGCAGCTGAGGCAAGCATCCATTCCTCTGTTTGTGGACAGTGGGGCAACTGCTCTGCAGGTAGAAATGGAGATGGATAAATAAAATGCATGAAATCAATCTCCTGCTAGTTCCTTCCTAACTTGTTCTGCTTTTCGTGCATCATTCACGTCTCTGCACAGCTCTTCTTTTGGGAGTTGAACATGTGACATAAACAGTGAGGACACACAGTGCCACCTCAGAAATCTGGAAAATAATCTGAGAAACTTTTGTTTATTTGTGCAAAATTGCTGCAAGGAAATTTTTCCTCTCTGGGAGAGAGAACTTCTCTGAATAATGCATTGTGTAAGGCCATGCATGCTTTCCTTTTGCCAAAGCTGAAAAGCTGTATGGCTGTAGCTGGAATGGCACTGCTCTGGGATAAAGGTCTGACAGCATAAGGCTGAGCTTTTCCTTCTGAATGCTATGCAGCAGGGAAAAGCTCTGCTGAACACAGCTGAGAATTGGCCTGTGGTAATGGCATGTGGTGAGGGGGGAGGAAGTAAACATTTTTCCTTTGCTGCTGCAGCTTTGTAAGGAACAAGTCATGTCAGTAACTTCTTGCTGGCTGGTCCTCTTTTTCTCCACCCCTCATCTAGTTGATTTGTTTCTTCCTCAGCCGTGGCCTCTACCCTCCTGTGTGGAGAGGGAGTACTGATATTGTATGTGGACAAAGGAGACATTTGCAGAACTACATGTATGAAAACAGTGGACTAAGCTAATTTTACAATATTTCTTATGAAATAGATGAAAATTCAGGAAAATTAATTCATCTCCTGAAACATGGTAGCATACTGATTGTGGAGAGAGGTGCATTCAGTACACTGGGGAGTGTGGAATGTGTTCAGCCCACTTGAAATAATGGCATAATTACTGCTATCAGTCTTTTGAGGCTGCTGTTTGTCTGATATTCTGCATGGACATGTTTGGGGTTTTTTGGTTTTGCTTTGACTTTTCTCACTTTACACACACTTTCCATGATTTACAAGAAAATTTTGTCTCCCTCAATCTCATGTCACTACTGCAGCAGAAACAATAGGGATTCGTTTGCCCCTCCAATTCACAGAGAAATGCTTTCAGTAACCCCTTGAGATTTCTGTAGTAAGCGACCTGAAACACTTGAAAGGGATATAATTTCCAGAGGGGTCAGTGTACATGGCTTAAAGCTTCAACAAAATATTAAGATGGGCATTTTGATGAAAAAAAAATCTGCTGGTATTTAATCCGATCTGAATTACTATTGCCACATTGTGTGCAATGACTGGAAATAGTGTATTAAATAGCAAGATCGACTCTGTAAAGCAGATAGCATCTCTGTTAATAAATACCTACTTCCTGCCTTGTATTTACCTGGAACTAATATTAATCCTTGTAATTCAGGAACTAATTGTCCATCTTCCTTTGTGTCTAAAGGTGGGAACCAGCCACTTTACTTTTGGCTGCATGAGATTCAAACCTGGAGGGAGTTGAGACTAAGGTATAAGAAAGAAAGGTGAATTCCAAGTAAGGGGAGGTATTTAAGTAAGCAAGTTAAATCTCTTGGTCCTGGTTTCCCAGAGGCACCATCAGACAAGGAGTTTCTCGAGTACTTTTCCTGAGTGATGCTCCTCTCCAAGCTCCATATGCTGGCCCTATTTTCTCATTATTGAGAATGTCAGTTTAAATGTCCAACTTCCATGTGGATATTCACATTTGAATACTTATGTTAAGTCCTGTGTCTCCCACCCCTAGAATTAGGAACCTAACATCTAGATGGAACAGTATGAAGTGACTGAACAGATAATGTAATTTTATGAATGCTGTCCTAATCATTAGTGTCTGCTTCGTGGCATTGAAATAATAATAAGAATTCTGCAGAACAGAATACAGGGAAACTAGAAAATTCTCTCTTGAGAGGAGAAATTGGTGTCAATATCTTCTTTTGTCTGGGCAAGGTTTCATGTGTCGGTTGGTACTTTCTAGTTGCTATCAGCACTATCAAAAGACACAAAGTTATGTAAAAGAAGTTCTAGCCTTTGCTCAGATATCTATAGCTTTCATTCCTGTTGTGCAGTGCCATATTCGAAGTTAATTGGATGACCCAGTTTTAAACCTGAAATACAGTATGAACCTAGAGACATTATCAGTGCAGCTCTAAGTTGATTGAAGAGCACATCTACAATGTTTGGTACAAAAAGCTGGAGGCCCAAACAGAGTATTGGAAGCACATAAACAGTTAATGACTGAAAACAGAGGTGACCAGTGGAATGGGAATGTATACAACAACCATATAATAAAAATCAGATTTTTTCATTTTAGTCAAATTCTACATTGTGAGAGACTGGTATGAAGACAGTTTAAGGAACTGTGTTCACCATTCCCCTGCACTGCAATAAAGCATCATCTTGCTTCTTTCCGTATGCCATTTAGTGTTCAAAATAGATCAACTGAGCTAAGTTTCCTTTACAAACTCAATCAGACTGTAAGCTTTGTATTTGTGTTTCATTCATCATGTGCTTTTGAGACCTCCTCATGTTCTTGTTAATAATTCAGCCTTTGCCTATTCTAGGTTTATTGCTCAGAGAGACAGTACCTTTTGCTGAGTTGAGCATATGGCTAACAGGAGCTATGTCAGGTAAGGAATACAACCTTTAGTTTTTCACCTTATTCTCTTTTGTTTTTAGTCAGCTTTGGAATAGAAGTATAATGCAGTCAGGTTTGTAACAACTGCTAGCTTGGGTAGCCTTTTACCTTGAAATAGCTGGAAAAATGCCAAAGATCTCAAGTGTCTTGAAGACTGTCAAGCTTTTACTTTTTCTGTTTCTCGTTGCAACAGAGGAGAACACAGCAAGTCCTGAAGCAAACTGGATTAGGTAAGAAAGAGTTTTTGAATGTTGTCATCTGTAGCACCCTGGAGAAAAACTAAATGTGTTGTTCTGACTGCCTTCCACAAAATAGACAAATCCTTGTCTCATTCTGCTCACATGTCATAGTTGTTTTACAGATGTCAACTGGTAGCTGGGGACTGTTCCTCTGCTTGGAGCTGTATTTATTAATATTTTTCTTTTTTTTCTTTCTCATGGGCAAGGTAATGAAATTAAGCTATTGAGCTAGGCAAAATAGCTGATTCCTGATTTCATCTTAATGCTAAGAACATTGTGAAAGTTACGGAGAACATTTAATTAAATATAACAGTTACTGACAGTTGTTGCTTTGCAATGTGGCCTTCATACATTTCTGTAACAGCCCAGCTATACTTGATAGGTTGCACTAGAGGTGTAATTCCATTCATGAACATTCCCTAAGGGTAGAACTGCCCTTGAGATTTTGGGCTTTTTCAGCCCCCTCTCTTTCTATTGCTGTTCAGAAACTACTTGCTGGAGAGAGACTTTTGAACTGAGTGGTATGTGGCATGATGAAATACAAATCTCTGTGACTGGTAAAATTCCTAGGTATATTTTTTAGGTGACTCTTTAGTCTCACCTCTGTAAGAAAATTCAGTGCTTAGTTTCTCCAGGCCTTACCTTTTGGCTTCCTTTGAAAGAGTGATTGTTATAAACCATACCTTAAAGGCTGTTAGTCTTGACTTATGAGTTTGTAGTGTTGATAGTTACGATGTGAGGCAGTGCCTAGAGCATTGGAAGAAGAATAAGCTTTTACAACCTCGATACAATAAGAAAGGATGGATTGTGAAGAGTGCAGCCTGTACTGCTTTCATTATAACTCCTTTCTGAAGAATTGACTCATGGTATACTTTTCCTGCTTGGGTTCTTTGCCAAAAAAAAACTGGTAGCTTTCTTTCTCATCAGGATTCATGGCCCTGTCAGTGTCAACCTATTGTGAAATGAAACCTGGGGATTTCGTTATCAAAAATTTTAAAAAGAAAAATCAATTCACTGAAAATATTAATGCTGTAGGTAAGAATTTCCTGCTAAGGCTTTGCATATTGTAAGTGTTAGCTCTTTTTTAAAAAGCCCAAAAACTCTTGCATGGGATACTTACGTATGTGTATGTAATAAGAATAGCTCTTTTTAAGTTGTTGTGATAATGGAGCTAATGACAAGGCAGTTGGCACTGTCGCGCTAAGGTGATCTTCACCCTTGCAAGACAAAATGTAGTCAGATTAGCACAATTTTTGCAGAGATATGCAGTTACCCATGTGTATAAAAGATTTGACTCCTGTTAGCCAGCAGATGCCTGTGTCCTTGACAAAGCTGTTTTTGCAAGATATATGTATCTATAGAATGCACGGTGGTTTGTGGTATATGCCACAGCTTCTTATCCAAAATGCTTTGTGACTTGAAAACGTATCAGTGTTTTGGGGACCACGTGGAGGGTCTTGTGGAGTGCAGTGATGATACCTTTACTGGTAAGGCTGCCCTAAGCCCAAGGTGTATCAGACTTCATAGTACCAAGTAAATCTTCTGCTCTGTCCTTGACACAGTTCTGGCTCTACAACGAAGGCTATACTGAACTCGTAGGTACACAGTTGTGCCTTACGTTTGCACCCTTCCCAGCATTTCCTCTTTCTTACATTTGGACCCAGGTGTGTGGGTCTCAAATAGAGCTTTTTAACTGCAGTACTGCATCTCCTTGTTCTAGGTGTTCTGTTTTCTACCTGTGGCTTTCAGGAGATAGAAGTTTTTGCAGAACAGTGTTTTAGGAGGACTGTGCGTCACTAATAAGCAGCATATTGTAAATGTTTTGGTAAAGACTTTATAGTATCCTACAGTGGGGGAGGTATCTTGCAAAGGGGAAGGTCACTTGTTTTGCCATGGGCTGCTTAAGTACAACTGTAAGGCAGACACTAAATAGAGATTTGAGATTCATATGGAAATGATGTGTTGTACGTAAAAATAGCTATAAGAAGGTAGAGGCATCTCTGGCACTCTTCTGTGGATAATAAAGGAAAATGTAGAAATACTTAAGGAACCTTTTTTCCTGGCACTGAAATCTGAAACAACAGACAATGCTGCTTAGAACAGTTTGAAAGAGTGCTGTTCCACTCCTTACAATTTCCTGGGCAGGTATAGAACTAGAAGAGTGGTCCTGATCCCAAAGGGAATCTCGTCTTTACATTTGACTGCTTCTTGGAAAAAGAAAAATCCCATCCACTGTTTTGTTTCCTAAATACTTCCCTGCACAAGTGGAATTTACTGAACTCTTCCAGGTGGAAAGTTTCCTGATCTCTAGTGGTGTTCTCTGCTACTTCTACCCTCAGCTTAGGCATTGTGCAAATGTGACAGAAAGAGGGAAATGGTTCATGGTAGTTCAGCTGTAAGAATAATTTGTTCTATTAGTCTTTGGTGACCAGTGCTGTTGAGAGTTCTCACCTCTTCCACGGTCTTCCTTCTTCTGCTGTTCTCTGTTACCCAGCCTAGCATGAACTGTACAGTAGAAATCAACTGTGGTTAATTTGGGCCTGAAAGACAGACACGACAAGCATTTTCAGTAACTCTTTCTTCCTCTCTCTCTCTCTCTCTCTCCTTTCTTTATTGTTAGTAAGTATGTACAGAATAGACACAACGTAAGAATTACTATGAACAAGAAAAAATGGAAATGGAGAAGTAGCTTAGTGTGGTGCAGTGATTTTTCAGAGAAAAGGTTGCCTGTAGGATTAAGGTGGCCTGGTCAGTCCTCTGAACATACCAAGAGTCTGGCTGATGGTAGAAAATTATTTTCGTGCAAATGCTTAGCAACTCACTGCAGATTTTGCAGAATATGTCATCTTACTGTGACATTTGTTTTAAAAAACATTTTTAACAGCTGTTACTCTGTATAGGCGAGGTTTTTTATTTGGAAAAAGGAGAAATTTTTGCAAAGTTCCCTGTTCAGTTACTGCATACTTTTTAATACCTTAAAAAGTATTAAAATCTGGAGGTATAGGGAGAGCAGAAGCTGTTCTCCTTCAGGGTTCTTCAGGTTTCTGATCTCTCAATATGTTACTGGACAGTCTGGAGGTAACTAATATTCACTGACCTCTCTGCCATGGGACAATCCTGTCATATTGTAGTATGTCCATACAACTTGTCACTGAGCTGTTTGATATATCATTCTATTTGGTCTACAGAATTGGTATAAAATCTTTTCTGAAAGAAAAAATAATTAAAAGCCTTACTTCTGATATTGAAAGAATGCAATATTGCCTTTGATAGCGGTTTTCCTGTATATATGGGAAATAAACTTAGTCTGAGTGCGTGAAGCAGGAGTTGTACAATGTGTAGAGTGGGATGGCAGTTTTCATGTCTCTTGGTATGTTTTTTACACTGTATTTTAAACCTGCTGGAGGAATGAATGATAGATGTGGTAAATTCCAGTTCACTTGAAAGAAGAGGGCATGTTCGGTGCACATCTTGTTGTCTCCACTTGTTCTCTCATCATTTCTGTCAGTAGTTACATGGATGATCTTTCTAACTTGTGTTTAGCCTGTGAAATGGATATAAAGACCTGTCAGACTACATTTTCTAATACATTTTCTTCTGAGGAAACAAACCTAACGTAAATGTCACCTGCAGTATTAGCAACTGTAGCAGATGGAGCATTGAATTAATGGTTCTGAGAGGCAAGCCGGGAGAGATTATGAGATAAATACGGTTGATATAGTACATAATTCAAAGAACTTCCTGTAATTAAAAATAAATTCAAGGAAAAAGAGTATATTTTCAAAAGTTAAGAGTATTTAAAAATCACTTTATCTTTTGTACTTTTGGAAAATTGTTAAAAACCATTTACAACTATGTTAATGGGGAAAATTCCCCGTTAGTTAAATTAAAAGGATGTTTTTCAGCTGTTGATCTTACATCATTTTGTAATGAACATTTTGTATATGCCAAAAGGTAAGGAATTTGCTTTTAAGCTATATCTGGTATGATGCCTCATGGTTTGTGGCAAGATACTGTCTTAGTGAAAAATGATTATAAAACTAAACTGCTGTATTGAAAACCGTGTATATTGTCATCAAATGAAGAGGAAGGACTGGTGTTAGTCTGAGTAAGTGGATTGAGTTTAACTGCTAATGTGTAGGAAGGTGATGTTAGTGCAACTCTCTTGCTGATATTTCATAGCTCCAGAAGCAATTTATATGCTGGGGGAAGGTTTGGAAGCTCTGCAGAAGTCAGCTAACAATAAACTAAAGGAATACGTGCGTGATTCATGTCAGGCTGAGTTGCTTCTTGCTAGCAATAGTTTGGCCTCTTTCCAGTTTCAAGACTGAAGGACTTTGGTGACTGACTGTAATAATAGATATTGTAATACAGAGAAAAGAACTGATTTAATGGCTGGGCAAAATGTGGTAGTATGGTGATTTCTGATGGCTTAAGGTTGCTCAGCTGAGAACTTCACAGAATTCAGCAGCTCTTCTGAGAAAATGTGCTTGGTGTCATGTTTCCTCATAGCAGCAAACTGGCTGCTGTGAAGAGAACACCTTTTGACCAATCCACCAAGAGGCCTTTGGAATAGAAAATTCGTCCACTATCTGAGCTGGAAAGTGAGTGTTCTTTGTGACAGGCTGAAAGACTGGAGATGAAACATGTACAAGGAACACCTGAGAATGCAATTTTGTGTACTTGTTAAATCAGATAATGTGCTTTCCCTGTAAACAGTTGTGGTGAAGGATCCACATCCCGCTTCCCCCTTCTTAAATTAGGGTGATTTTTCCACTTGTAAACATCTGTGTCCAGGGGCACATCTTTTGCAATCTGATTAGTTCCACAAGAACTGAAATGGAGAAAACAGCATTTTAGCCTTCAAGGCTATACTGTGGACAAGAAGGCTGCAATGATGGCATTTCCTCAAGGTATGGTTCTTGATAAAACTGTCTTAAAGTTTTGTTGCATTTGCCTCCACATGCTGTAGTGTAGCTTTCATTCTTTATTTAATCTGATTTTTCTGATCTTAACGATACATCTGGAGAAATGTAGAAAACATAGTAGTAGTGTGAAGTTTTAATGGTGAAAACTTACGTAAGTTTTGGATGGTGCACATATATAAACTTTGTCTACCTGAAATATGGAGTCATCTTTCTAAGTAAATTTTAAATGTCTCTTGTACTGTGTTGTACAGGAAAAGGAAATTATTAGGAGTGGTTCAGGAGACATTCAGAGTTAAATGAAGGAAAGGTCTTTGCTGGTCCTTTGCTGACAGAACTGAGAAGGCTGTATTCCTCCTTATTAAAGTCTTGATGACAAATGAGTATGAATATTTCATTAGGCAGAAGAATACTTTGTTAGAATTCGAACTTGGTCTTGCATGAATTTGAGAGACCTACAAATCAGAATAATTTTATCATTTGTGGCAAAGACTAATTTTGTTAAATAATACATACTGAATTGCCAGAATTTTACAGGAGCTGTTTATTTAATAGAAGAAAAAAAGTAATTAAATTTGAAATCAGGTTTTGGGAGACAGGATTTTTTTAAAAGCTGTCCCTGAATTAAGGCTCTACTTTGCAGTGCGGCTTTTGGTGTAATTAAATATTGGTTATCTAAATAATTACTTAATTAAGAACAGAATGTCCTTATGGCCTCAAATGCTTGCTTATTCTGTTTGAAGAAGAAAAAGGAGAAGAAAAAAAGAAAATACAAAAAGGAGTTTGCTTGCCTGAAAATATTTGCATAACAAGTTCCACACTACATTCCTTTTTATTTCAAGGAACGTTTTCTATACAAACAGGGTTAACATAAGAAACGGACATTAAATATTAGTTTAAGAGTCTGTGAACCCTAACAGTTATAACCAGGTAATGCTGTGGCATGTGTATCTTCATTTGTCTTCCTTTTAGAAGGTGAAAATAGTGATCATGAGAAAAATGTATCTGGCTCGTGTTAATCAGGCTGTTTGATCTCACCGTTTTTCTGTCTTGATATATACTCACGAATCTGTAGATCTGTAGGTCTCACTACTCTTTGGTTTGAAAAGTGTGCAAGCTTTTGCATGTTCTGGGGGAGGCTAGCAGAAAAAATGCTTGAGTGAAGTCCCAGTAGGCACTCTGCAGCGTGGGCTGGGCTGCCCTGTGAGGGCCAGGGGGCCAGGAGCCATGGGTGCTAGTGAGGCAGCAGGGCCAGTGGCCACAGTGAGCATGGGGCATCCTGTCAGGACCCCAGGCAGGCATGGGGGCGGGTCCAGGGATGGCAGTCAGTCAGCTGACAGTGCAGTGACTGCCAGGCGAGCCTGGAAGAACAAGGCAGACGCAAGGTCTGTTGAGAAGATCAAGTCCATGGATTAGTGCTTGGGTCTGGATGAGTGGGGTACATGCTTAGGCAGAGACATGGCTATAGGACAGCCTGGACAGGGACCAAGGATGATAGCCTCTGGTTAAATGCAGCTTCCGAGAGAAGTAAATACCCTGACACTGCACGCTTTTGCAAAATAATGTAATCCATTGTGCTGCTTGTGCTGGGCATTATTCTGGGCTCATTGTTGTAGTTGATAGGCAGTTTTACATGCTGATCTTGCTTCAGTCGAGCTCACATGCCTGTCTGCTGCAGATCTGTTTTCTCCTAATGTTTTGGATTCATGGACACCTTCATTATGTCAGAGTACGTACAGCCCAGTCAAGACTGGAGTAATTCCGGCATGGATGACTTCAGCTGCTGACACAATAGACTGTGAAAAGTTGAGCCAAATGTGAATAATCAAGTGTGTTACGGGGTAGGTGAGACTTTTCACATGAGACTTAAAGCAGTCAGCTTCTCCAGAAGGTGGAAAGCAATTGTTTGATGGAAGAACGGATTACTGCCTTCTTAGATAAATGACTCGTAGTTTGTGTTTCAGAGGTGCAGGCAAAGGTGAATTTCCCCAGAGACAGGGATGGGTTATGAAGGGAGATACGAGCTGTGAGTTTATTAGATAAGACCTTTCAGGACTGATCTGAGTCTAAATGGATACAGACTTTTTTTTTTTTTTTTTTAATTTTCTATTCACTTTTGACTTTGCAAACCTTGGTAAAACCGCATTGTCTTGTTATGAATGCAGTAAATAAACTCTTTTTCTAGCAGTTTACGTTGACCTGGTTTAGGTGCGGGGTGATATCAGTACAGCTGACTAACTTGAAGGAATTTGTGCCTGTAGAGTTGCAATCCGTAGGTGGTACTGAACTACTTTCAGGCAGCCAGCAGCCCAAAATATTTCTTAGATGCTGTAAAGATAGCAGAGTTGCACAGGTCAGTGCACAAACCAATACCTCATTGTCTAAGAAGAGATATTTCCATTGCTGAAGAGGGATTTCTCTGGAATGCTAGTGAGAAGCCCAGGGACTGCAAAGGAGTATGATTAGAGGATGTTACTGTACATTTTACAAATTGGGAAAACAGAGATAGAGAAAAGTGAGAATTTTTTTCTGGGATACACACAAAAATATTCTATCTTGATACCTTAGCCCATTCCTGTACCATGCTTTCAGGAGCAGGTTTCTTCCACCTCCTGTTGCTTCCCATATAGTGGTTGTCTTCACTAATGTAGAAGTTGAGCAGACTGTTAGGTCACCATGCCTCTGAGATAACATCCCATTTTAGAATTACTTCAGTTTTCATTAGTGAATTAACTGAGCATATAAATATTTATGACTATCTCAGATGTCTATTACAACAGGAAATAAATAATTCATTATAGAGAATTACCTTTGTACAATTGATACTGGAAAGATATAAATCACATATGGCGATTTCCAAAAACGCAGCATAATATAATGTTTTTGCTGGAAGACACTCAAGTGAATATCTTGTTGATGCAACCATTGTTTTTCTAAGCTTGGTAACAAACCTTCCATTATGTGAAGAGTAGTGATGGGAGAAATTCTATTTACAGAAATGTGCATGTAGTAAAAGTATATTGACAGCCGGGGCAGTTCAGGGAATCTATATAAAATATATCATTTCTGTTTGACATTGGGAAGGTTTTTGTGTAAATCTATCAGACTACAAGCATCATTTTGAATGTGGTTTTATTTGCCCTATCTGTTATGCTTCTGCTACTGTAGATTGGTTGAAATAAACTTTGCACCTGCCAAAAGCTAACAAAGAGGAAAAATTAAATTTTGATGACTGAGTGTCATTAAATAAAGGATTGAATACTCAGTGTGACAAATCAATTATCAAACTTCAAACTTAAAGTGGGAGGCTAGACTTCAGTGGGAGTTACTGGTCACATAGTGTGTTTGAAGACAAATGACCTAGCACGGCAGGTCAGAAGATTAAAGGAGAGGGATTCTTACCAGCTATTTTGAAGGAAAATCAGCATCTCTTTTCACAAAAAGCCAGCATGCTGAGAGATCAGGAGGAGGGACTTAGAAAAGAAGAGGAAATGTGTTTGAAAGTAAATGGCACAAGCTTGAAAGAAGAGACTGGGGACTCCTGGTTATAGTGGGAGGTTGAAAGACTGAGATGTCAGGAAGCTGAGACAGTGAAGTCAGAACAAGGTGTCTATTGGTTTTACTGCTTATTTATGGTTTTTTGCAATAGCTAAAGTAAAAGGGGTTTTCAGAAACCGTGTGAAGTATGTGCATATATTTATTTCACCTCACACATATCTTTAAAAATACCCTTGCAGTGGAGCTGAGAGAGGATTTCAAGGCACAGGAGAACAAGCTGCCAGCATGCATCTGTGGCTAACTGACATAGTCCACAAAGTCACATGTCTAACGAGAGAAGCCAAAATGTATGTGCTTTGAGCTTCAAGGGACACTTAAAGCAAACCATGGGGCTGCCTCTGCTCTGTTACCTGGCAACAGCTGATGAGACTTCTGAGAGGGCTGTTGCAATGGGACATTGCTGTAATGTTTAGAGAGTTGTAGCTTGGCATGTGTGTGTAATAGACACCTTTCAATACAAGGTATTACAGCTGAAAGGTGCTAGTTTGTTCAATTTGTAAATAGAACCTAAAGTATATATCAAATATGATTTCTGCAGTACAGGAGGTGAGTTCTAGTCAAGAGTGTCTCTTGAGTTGTCCAGACTCCTAGGATTGTATTTGAAATGTAGACTCTATTTGTAATGCTGTCTTGTAAAAGGAGCATCCTAATTACACCACATCACTATTACCATATAAAGATATCCTTTTTGAGTGGATAATGTCAGTTTCTGTTTTACTCATCATGCTTTTATTGTGCTTCAGATTTTGTTATTTTAGCAGGTACTCTCTGCTTAAATGGTAAGTTAGGAACTGGGGCCTTTTGCAAAGGGTGTCCTTACTAAAGGGGAAATGACCCACTGTCATAAGAAGTGATAGAACGTAATGAGTGAAGGTGAAGCATTGTTAAAAATGTAATACAGTAGATCCTGTTTCATATTGTCTGTACAATCTAATCTACTTTTAGTGTACCTTAACTGATATCTCGGTTCAGTGCTGCTTGTGGTGGCATACAACTATTTTATCTATTCTCTCTTTCTGTTTTTTCAAATGGTATCACAAAATGTTTTCCTCTTTGGAGTTCTGAAACCCAACAGTATTGAACACACAGCTGTTGCATAAACTGAACAGTATGTATAAAAGAAAACGAAATAGGTGCTAATGACCTGCTAAAGTCTGATTATTCCAGGTCATAGTTACTGTACCCAGTGTGTGATATAGCATTCTTACCTGTCATATTTTCTCTTTATAAATTAAGTTCAAGCGTTCTCTTAAGTTTCTTCCAGACCATCTACAGCAGCCCAAGAGTTAATCTGGGAGAAAGGCCAGTTTGGTACTTTGTTCTATGTTTAAATTCTGTTCTGAAAGTTCATGGGCAATTTTGTTGTTGTTATTAAATTGTTTCTCTTGAAGATCACAGCTCTTGGAGGCGTTAATCTCCTTCAAATCCCCTGAATCAGTAGGAATTGAAATTGATTAGTGCTTCTCAGTGTGAAATAGCTGACAGGGGCATGCTCTGAGAATTTTTGCTCTTGTTGGTATTGGCCTCTATTGTTTCTCCTGGGGTGCTTGTATCTTTTCACTTAATGGGGTAGCTGAGTATTTTGGTGATGTGTTTTTGTGTTAGTGGATATTAGGCCTAAATGTCAGTTGCATAGACTTTACGGCATCTTCACTTGTGTGATAAAGATAAATCAGATCTTTCTTATTGATGACCATATATCAGAATGTGTAGTAAAGTGGACCAAGGTCTAAATTACTCTTCAAATTTATAAGGCTAGGCATTTTACTGGATAAATGTCAGACAGAATTGGAATACTGCAGCAATATTGTTTGCTATTCACAATATAGAATTTCGTAAACCAAGAAGATAAGAAAAAGTCCACCAGTAGTTATATCAGTTTGCTAACACATTATTCTTTTTGCTTTCTGTTAATACTAACAAGGGGTAAGGTCTCTTTTGGGTTCAGATCAGCAAAAAATCCAAAGTTGGTTTTGTTGCTCCCTGTAGATTAAGGCATTATTAAATAACATACACAGGTATCACAGCTCTGAGCAGCTTCTGTGTTTATCAATATCTGTACTTTTTTATCTATACCCCCAAAACCCTAACTGATTTTCAAGTTCACTGTGAGCAGAAGTGGATATTGGCATTGTCCAGCCACCTTTAGACAGTCACAGAATGACAGAATGTGCTGAGTTGGAAGGGACCCACAAGGATCATTGAGTCCAGCCCCTGGCCTTCCAGAGCACCATCCCCAAAAGTCACACCACGTGCCTGAGAGCATTGTCCAAATGCTTCTTGAACTCTGTCAGGCTTGGTGCTGTGACCCCTTCCATGGGGAGCCTGTTCCAGTGCCCAACCACCCTCTGGGTGAAGAACCTTTTCCTGATATCCAACCTCAACCTCCCCGACACAACTTCAGGCCATTCCCTCGGGTTCTGTCACTGGGCACCACAGAGAAGAGATCAGCTGCCCCTCCTCTTCCCCTCACAAGGAAATTGTGACTGCAGTGAGGTCTCTCCTCAGTCTCCTCTTCTCCAGACTGAACAGACCAAGTGACCTCAGCTGCTCCTCATACAGCTTCCCATCAAGGCCCTTCACCATCTTTGTTGCCCTCCTTTGGATGCTCTCTAATAGTTTAATACCTTACATTGTGGTGCCCAAAACTGCCCCCAGCACTTGAGGTGAGGCCACCCGAGTGCAGAGCGGAGCGGGACAATCCCTCCCTTGCCCGACTGGCGATGCTGTGCCTGATGCCCCCCAGGACACGCTTGGCCCTCCTGGCTGCCAGGGCACTGCTGACTCATATTCAACTTGCCATTGACCAGGACCCCCAGGTCCCTCTCTGTGGCACTGCTCTCCAGCACCTCATTCCCCAGTCTGTCTCTACATCCAGGGTTGCTCCATCCCAAGTGCAGAATCCAGCACTTTCCATTGCTGAGCTTTGTATGGTTGGTGATTGCCCAGGCCTCTAATTTGTTGAGGTCTCTCTGCAGGGCCTCCCTGCCTTTGAAGTAGTCAGCTCTTCCCAGTTTTGTATCATCTGTGAACTTGCTTAGTATCCCAGTCCTGCCTCTTGTCTGGGAAGATGTCAAGCCAATTGCTTGTGGTTTTGCCTTGGTCTTTGTTACAGAATTCAACTTAGATGGCTATAGGCCCAGAAAGCATAAACCAAATAATAATTTTATAATTTATTAAACTTAATTCTTTAGAGGTTCTTTTGATAACTGCTCCTTGAAGACAGCTGCTGAAGGAAGTTGAAAATCAATGGATTCTATCTTGTATGCCTATTCTTATTTTTGAAGCCTGTTAGAGGAGAGAAATTATGCAAATTGGTGTCACGCTAGGCTACTGCACACATGCTGGTAATGCATAACAACTAGCTCACTGATGAAAATGCTTCATCTTAAGCAAGAGTCATTGTCAGCGCTAAGAGAGATTCTTTGTATCATGATTAACAGTTTATTATTTTTCTTATGGATAAAAGAGAGTCTCTTCTTATTAAAAATCCTCATTAGAATAAAACTGGTGTAAAATAAATACCAGAGAATTATAGTGATGAATTATGAATGATTGCATTATACAATTAAGGTATATTGTGAAACAATAGGAAGATCCCTTCAAAATATTAAGTAGTTGTTGCTCACTCTCTGTGAATGACAAAGTGGCTTTAATTCTTCAGCTCCTGCTTGTAAAAGACTTGATAAATAGATCAAGCTCGGTATCAATTAGTGTCACAGCAATCTTTAGCATTAATGAAGTGAAGCTGCTAGGATTGAACCAATTTATTTGTAGCTCTATGACAGCATCTTAAGCTAACATACACTACGCACACTACTGTTGGCTAATACTGGGCATGAGAACCACTACATGGAACACACAGTTCTGTGCAGCACTGCTGATACAAGCTCTCTCTGTGAGGAAGCTGTCTTGGTGCTGAAGAATTCTGATACGCTTAGCAGGACAGAAATCCAATATAAGATGATAAGCTGGTTTCAGAAAATAGGTCACTAATGTAAGGTTGCAGTTATTTTCTTCCAAAGTTTATCCTACATCTCTCTTAGATTTCTTTTTCCTTGTCCGTACACAAAGCATATCAAACTTTCTGATTAAGACTGCAGTGAAGAGCCTGGTTTTGGTCTACGGGTCATCATTGTGTTGCTGCCTTTCATCCTTCTATTTTAGCACTAACACATGCATTTTTTTTGCCCTGTTAAACTGCTACCGAAGGAGGCAGAGAAAACCTTCTCAGATGCTGATTTTTAACACATGGGGAGTGTGCCTGGTAGTCACCTGATTTGCCACCTACGGTTTATAACTGAATGGGCTCATGGGATTATAAGCTTCATTTTAATGCTGATTTCACAGCCTGAGGTGAAACTGATGTGTTAGCTGTTAGTCATTTTTAACTGCTGTAGTGTGTTTTGCTTGTTGGAATTCTATTTAAATAGCTAATATGAATAGCATTTGTGCAATAGGAATGCCACTGATCAGAACCTGTTGTTTGAGTTGTTCTTCTTAACAGGCATTCAGATATTTGGATCTGGTCTTGGAAAATAATTTCTGCTTAATAATATTTAATTAATTGAATAATCATGGTAACTGACTAGGTAAATAATTTTATTCAGCATTTGGTCCTTGGAGTTGAAGATACAGAACCGATTAATTAGCAGTCAAATAAATGAAGTGTATTATAGCTCCATGTGAATGATCAGGGGCTTTATTTTCAGTGGTACTCAAAACTTCAATAGAAGTTTTTGTTGATTTCTGTGTTAGTAGCAAGGTTCTCTTTACCTCACAGGATGAGTCAAAAATACTTGGTTTGCTATGTACGGTAAGTGATGTTTTGCAATAATTTGATTCTCAGCAAAGCATTCGGTCTTTAATCACTGAATATAATTTTCTGTGTTAGTCCCAGTTGGTTTCTTAAATACACTGTGGCTACCAGAAAATGTTGGAAGTGTTATTTTCCATTAATAATACATTTTTCTAATTTTGTGAAAGCAAAAGAAAAATATATTTTTTGCATATTGCAAGAAGTGCAGATTTGCTACACTAGTCATCTCTGTGAATTATGCAGTCTGCATATGCTTTGACCATTTTTTTGTTTAACTTTCAGTGTCAACAGTGATGTTGGGGATATTTATGTTGAACTTTAGTAAAATAGTCTTGAAGTTTTATGAGAAAATCCTTTCTCACAGAAGGTTGTATCCAGATTTGACAGAGAAGTACAAATCTCCCATATAAAAAAGTTCCTAGAGTTTTCATAAAAATATTTGTCAGGCTAGAGGAATCAGCCATAAACACAGTCCCCTCTGAGGGGTGGTATATGTTGAATTTTGTTCTTGATACATTCTGATTTGATTGTTTTACCCGTGTGCTAACAGTGCCAGCTACAGCAGATACTTTCTTTTGGAGATATCAGAGAAAAGAAAGAATGAAAGTTGTTATGATGGTATCTTGGGTAAAAGATGCGGATTGATCAAATTCATTAGTTTAACTTCATGAAATAAGTTGCTTTTTAGCTTTCTTGGTTTTGTGAATTACTGTTTACAAATCTTTTCATTCTAGTTAGATTTCAGCTGTTGTGCATATTCAATTAAATAAATTCAACTATGGAGACCAGAATAAAGCATATTCTATCTATAAAATCCTATGGAAATTAGCGGGATTGGATAATTCTAACAGAAAGAGATTTGATTGTTAATATAATACCATTGACATCAGTGAAAATTAGGTAGAAGAATCAAAGCACCGAGAAACTTTCTGAAGTATTAAGGAATATTTACAGGGAAAAAGATGGAGTGACTAGACATTACCCTGACCTTTAGGACCTCTCTACTCTAGCAAATCCCGGTGGTTGCTTGTTCTGATCTTGATTCTGCAGTAGATTGAGGCAGTGTTTAATTTATCTTAAAATGTATGACCCCATTCTGTGCATGTTAAGCAGATCTCTTTAAGACCAGTACTACACGGCTGGCAAGTACCATTCATCTAGAAAATGGCTTGAGGTGAAGCAAACTGGTATGGCTGTTGTATTCACATGCGGATGACATGGAGCCATGGGACTGTGGTAAGAGGGGACCAACTTCAGAATTAATTTCTGAGAAGCAGAAGAAACCTGACTTTTATGGGAGATGCAGTTATGAAGGATCCAAGATGCAATGTTACCTGGACCCCAGGAAAGATGGAAGTTCATCAGGAGTGTTGTGGCACTTACTTGGGAGTCACAGGATGAGGTGCTAAATAGTTCTGGAGTAAAATAACTTTGTGACTCAGCAGTGGAGTCAGCAGTGCCTCCTGATCTGACACAGTCCTGCCGAAAAGACTGAAAACGCACACACAGTTAGAAGATTGCAGGGGAGCTGGTCAGAGGCCAAGCTGTACTTTACCTTTGCCTTCATGCATCCTGGATCTGTTTGTTTATGAAACTGGCTGATGAGGATGATGTATTTGCCCCCTGCCCCGAGTAGTTTGATTTATATGAACAAATGATCCAACATTTTTGGATGCAGGTTAATGTTGTTCTCATAAATATAACTCCAATAAGAGTTTACTTACAAACATTGGTAATGCAATGCATTATTATGCAATGAATCTAAATGAAAACATGTACTGGATTGACTGGACTAGGCATGTACATCTTTCCTACCATACATTTTCCAGAATATTAATGGAGAGTTTTCTGGTTTAGATTCAAATATTTGATGAAGAATTTGGGTTAAGGTTATGATCTTTCAAGTGCCTTCAGTTCAGAACTGATTTAGGAGTGGTGGTGTGAAATTTTACCATTTGACTAGAGTGTTCAAAAATAAAGTTCTTCGTTCTGTTTTTTTCTAGAGAAATAGGCGACATTTAGATTTCTGTGCCATGATGTCAGTAGCTGGTTTTGTTGTCAGTTTATTATGGTTGATATTAGGAATGTGGTTGTGATTCATACTGTGATGAACTGGAAGCATAGACAAGACAAGGGAGCAAATAACCACGATGCTTTCATCAGAGCTGGCGTCCAGACACAATCCATTGCCACTGGTTATCACTCAGTTCTGGCTGATACTGCAGGTTTCTGGCTGAAAAGCTTAGGGTATCTAGTCCATCCGTACAAAGGAACCAAAAGAAAAGAAAATTATGAAGATACTCCTGAATTTAAAGGACTTTATGCAGACAAAGTGAGTGTATGTAATCACAAATAATAAAAACTTTAAAAAGTATAAGTTAGAATATGTGGAAAGGGAGAACGTGTTTCCCACTTATGTCCTCTCTATTTCCAATTTTGAACACCCAGAGTTGATTTCATGTCTTGTATATTCAAGCGAGACTTGTTCTGTGAGCTGAATTTAGTTGGAGTGTTCTCAGGGGTATATCTGTCATCTGTGAATAACAGCGGTTCTATTCCTGGTTGTCCTGTTTGTCCCTTGTGTTTGCCTAGTGAAAATATGTGATCAGCTAAAGTATCGTTCTTTTTTTTGTTTGTGAGTTGTATAGCATCAATAATAGCTTTTAACATGCTTTTATCCTTCTCCTTCATCTTCTCCCATCATTGAATTTAATCCCAAAAAGAACTGTCCACAGCACATTCTGCAGTCTCTCTTTCTGAGTCCAACTGCGAACAGTTATAGGATGGTGTTTGATAGATTTTTTTGTATGCTTCATTTCAAGATATTGACGTCCTTTTTGTTTTAACCTAGCCAGTGAGAAACGGCGGGAGGAGACTTGCAGAGGATGCTGTTCTGACTATTGATTTTCTTGGGCCTTTTGTTGGTTCATTAATTCCTCTAACAATTTCTTCTGAGGTAGCTGTCTGTGTGTGACCACTACTAGCCAGCAGAATAGGGTCTGTCATGGCTAGGTGACGCCGTAGCGGATAATGTCAACTTTACCTTCTGAATTCTTCTATCAAGGAGTTATAGTTTAGTGTGGGACCAATACTGAGTTCCCTACAAATAGTGAAATACCTTACTTTTGAATATGTCGTTCTTACTCTTCCACAGTATTTGTAAATGCCAGAAGTGCATAAGCCAGCTGTTTCACAAGAGAGACGAGGGCTAAGACAAATGGAACATTGCAAAAAGGAGCCCTGTCTATTAATTATTTATATGGAAATGATATTTTCATTACTTTCGCTAGTCTTGGCTAGTATTGCTATCATGGCCCTACCAGCTGTAAGAGAACTCAAAACTGTCTAGTACTGTGTATCATGATTGTTAGAAAGCACCAAGCTGAAGTGAGACTCTTACTAATTCTAAAATTTCTATGGATGATGCATCTTGCTGTAAGCTAGAAGAGGGTGTATTTTGGAATGCAGAAGGAAGTCGCTGTTGTGTAGGAGTTGAGTGAGGTGGTAGTGAAAATAGAACAATAATTGTAAAGCTATTTCTCTGGCTTATGAGTCCCTTTTGTTCCTATAGTTTTTGAGAAAGAGAGGTATGATAATAAATTCATGAGAAAATGTTGGTGATTTTATTCCAGATGTAATTATTTTGTTAACAAAATCTGCATGTTCTATATAGAGTTCGGATTTTTTTGTTTTGTTTTCACAACCTAGGTGAATATCACAGTAGAACTTGTAGGACACCACGTATTTTTCCAGATGGCTTTTCTGAGGCTGTTTATAGCCATGGAATACAGTCGAAAGGCTGTGGTTCATAGATGAAAAATTGCTTTGTGCACTGTCCATAACCTATACTTCTTTTATGATATCTTACATCTTATATGATATACGTAATACATGTAGTCTATTTATCGTGGGGATACTGTTCAGGGATGATAATATGCAGTCATTGATTCTAATGTTGATCTTGGAGAGAAGTATTTTCTTTAAAAGTAGAAAAATGTTGCTTGCACGTTTGTCTGACTGCCATTTAAGTTAATCTGTCATGCCTGGTCTGATTTAATTTGTTCTGATGGTGAAAGTTTACAAAATAGAAGAAGTCAGGTGTTATGAGAGAATCATGAAATTTACTTTGATGGAGAATATCTCTTTTCATGGATAAAAGAAAGAAATAGTGTCAGTGGCTGAAGCCTGTTAATAAGCATTTGTCTTACCCTATTGTTTGTCTTGGTTGATCAACTTTTTCAAGATTTATTTATTATCTCTGCTTAAAAAAAAAAAAAAAAAATCTTGCTATTTGTCCCTATTCCAGCCTCAGAGCAGCTTGAGTAGACTCCATCAGGTTCTCCTTGTGCTTTCATTTTGTCTTTTCCTGAGCATGCGAAACAGGGTAGAGTGCTAGGGGCTTGTTGATGGCATGTAGTCATGCCTCAAATTGCATAAACATGTGCATTCCCAAATAGCTTTGTGTAATGTGTTCCCTGTCCAGTAGAGTTAATTGCCAAAGTGTAGTTTTTCAGCATCTGGTGTGGGCTGTTTTGCTTGCTTACAAGGAACAGATTTAACCGCTGAGAAGTTTTCTCCAACTGATGGCAGAAATATCTGTAATTGGTAGGTCTCTAATATGTTGAGGCTTCCTCTGGGAAAGGTGTTGCTAAGTTTTTTACAGCCACTCTCTGTACATCATTTCAAAGCCCAGAGATGTGTGAGGCCTGATGTGAGGGGAGTAAAAGGAGAAATTCCTTTCTAAATAAATTTCAGCTGCAGTATTTTAGTGTTAAGATCTTCTGAATGTGTGGTTGTTGCAGAAGTGGTTGTGTTCACACATAACTTTTCACTGTATAAATAAAAAGTGAATGGCAGCTTTTGTTAAAACAAGGATGTTTTATTTTCTGAAGCTCAAAAAATCAGGAAATAGAAAAAGAAAAGCGCAAACTCACTTTACAACTTCAGCCTTTCCCCATAATGTTTACGTTTTGTGGTGGTTTCAGGTTTTTTAAATCCAGATTTTACATTATTGAAGATAATAGCAGGTACTGTTCTTTTGCTTTTTCGTACTGTAAAATACTGACTTCTATTATAGGAATGCAGTGATGTCATAGAGGCAAAAGGCACTTTTACTGATGACAGGTGTAGAACCTTATTTAGATAGGTATTACTTGAGTTCAAGAAAAGGTTGTTTTGGTTTAAACAGAAGAGGTTTATGGTACATATTTCACATCTCCAATTCCATGTAATGCATAAATCTGTAAATGCTGCCATGTCATCACAATGCACGAAAACGCTCACTAAAATTTTTCTTCAGTCCTCCATCATGACTCCATCTGTAAAAATTTTGCCTTAGATTTTATTTTGCCAACATTGTCTTCTGGTATAAAGAAATGTTAATGTGTTTTGAAAATTCGGATATACAATTTTAAGGGTTATATTTTTCAGAACAAGAGCAGGCAATGGCATTCTTTTGGGTTTTTTTTAAGGAAAAATGTATTTATCCACAACAGCTGCTTGGAGGGGCACATCATAATATTATGTTGGTACAAAGAGTGCCGTGCATCATTTTCTGGCAAATCTGTGTGTTAGGGTAGTTGTTATAGTGACAGAGAACTAAATATCAGTCTGTCTTTGTTTTCCTTGTAAGATCGTATCAAAGCTGTTTGCAGTCTGTTCTCCTCTGTTTCTTTGCACATGAATGTCTGTAGCATTTCACATAAAGCATTAAAAACATGTGTTCAATATGTTGTTGTGTTGGGGTTTTTTGTGAGATGCAACTGTTCCTATGTTTGTATTCTCTGCCAAACCCACCCTGCAAGCAAATCTTGTTCTTAAGGTTGGCTTATCAGGAGCTCCATATCTGTGGCTGCTGTTTCAGTGCATGTAGTACAGTCTGTTCTCTGATTTTAGAGAAGTCTTTCACCTGACCCGCTCCTCTGTTGATGTACTAAGTTTATGTGTTCAGAATACTGTTCTTTATTTGCAGCATGCTGTATTGGATCAACTGTTGAGAAACTGTCCTAATAACTTACATTATTGGCCCATAACAGATAAATTATATTGACTCTAGCTTTCTTTTTTCTGCCTCCGCTTTTTTTTTTTTTGCCTTCTTTTGGTGAAGAGACCAAAGCAATTTCATACATTATTTGCCACCAGCTTTGGTGCAAATACAGTTTTTCCAAGTAGGGAAATAGAGGTTTTCTCTAGTTGTCACTGATGCTAGAAATGGTGAAGAGGTAAGACAGCAAGTTTTTAAAATTATTTCAGGCAGATTTGCAGATATCAGATATTCTTAGAAAGAAATGGCTCAAACTTTAAGTGTATGTTTGAAGTGCTTGTTGATCCATCTCTAAAACTCAGGAATTTTTGCAGTCAGTGATGGTGTTGTCTTCAGTTGCTTTTGTCATGATAACACTCTAATGATCAGACACACCTGGACTTTACATCTGCTGGTTAAGCATACAGATAGCTAATATACTTACTGACAGCCACCAAACAGGCAAATAATTTTCTTTCATAGAGAAACCATCGATCAGTGAGCTTCCCTAATAATGATTAATATAGGAAGGTTAAGTTAATCCCATCTTAAGCTTCATCTTTCCTTTCTATAATTCCAGTTCAAGGACAAGATTTATCTTCTCCCTACTTTAAATGAAATCCTAAAATGGTATTGTCGTTTTCCTAATCACCAGAACTTACCGTGTATGTAATTCCAGGGTGGGAAGGAGCCCTTTGCATAGGCTGCAGCAATCCATTTGCTGCAGGATCCACTCAGGAGTGTTTGGGGAAACAAGTCCCCTGGCCTGGAGATCTTCTGGAGGCATTCAGCCAGTGTAACAGACCATAACACACTCTGACTGTCACACAGAGAGAGAGACAAGTGCAGTTGTTGAGAAACATCTCAACAGTGATGGAGCACCCCAGTGATATACCTGTTGCCTGTTTTCAAGTTGGCTTGTGTTTTATGATACCAGCTGGCCCAGTCTTAACTTTTTTTAGCTATATGTAGCCGTGTTGTATATATATCCGATATAACGAGGCTATACTTGCTGAATGTCTGTCTGGCAGTCTCCAAGGAGCATTACCCAAATTTGTGTAAAAACCCTGGCATGGCTTTTTAAAGCACCAGAAATAGGGCCTCATTTAATGAACTATGTTAATTCAGTTGTGTAAAATGTCCATTAAAAGAGTGTGCAGTAGAGGGAGGGGTAGATTTTGTCAGAACTTGTTAAAATGTGTTTAAAATGGTGCTGCATAAGGGGCAATGTTTGAGGCAAATAATACACTAAAGCAAGGAAAGAGAAGTCTCCGGAGTTTTTTTTCCATTATTGTCATTGAGTGATCATACATTTCTGTCTGGTTTTCATTTGTGATTCTATCTGTATTTCTTCTTAAATTAGGACAATATCTGATTTCTTTATAATAAGATGCCTTCTCTAGTACAGAGTTACTTAGGGCTTCCCACTGTATGTATGTCTGCTTTATTTTCCAGGAAGCCATTGTATGGATTGTTTCAATATAATTCCAGTATGATTGGACTAGAATCGTTAGCCGATCCCTCAGATACCTGGGAAATTATAGAGACTATTGGGAAAGGCACTTATGGTAAAGTCTATAAGGTTGCTAATAAGAAAGATGGAAGCTTGGCAGCAGTAAAGATTCTGGATCCTGTCAGTGTAAGTAAAAAAATATTAAACTGTAACTTCAATGTTATTTTAAAAGCATTCTTAGAGTTGACATGTAAATCAAATGTGTAAGGTATTGAGAACATCCAGAAGGGAACAATTTTACAGGATGCATTAACAGAAGGAATTTAGTACTGGCAACTGAACGACGCAACTTAGAATTTCATCATCTTATTTGAGGACAGCATTTGCCTAGTTTCTATTTTAGGTCTGTGTAATTCTTCTGCTACAAATTTAGTTATCTTTGCTTGGAGCATGCAAATTATGAGAAGGCACAGAGGCATTCCTCGTAGGGCCTACTGTAGCAGCAAAAGTACAAGATGCTGTTAAACTTAACGTTCTTGTTTTATTCTGTGTACTCCCTGAAAGAATTACTTTTCCCATCACAGAAACGCTGTGCACTTTAGGATACTTTAGAGTTACCTTTTATAAGCAGATAATAGTGTGAGGCACTAGTTAAGATAAAAAGAGAAGAGCACATCCCAGATCCTCAGAGGTAGTTCTGTGCCAGCTCTGGTTTTAGTGGGTATTAGATGCCTAGCTTCCCATGAGAACCAAGGCCCTAGTTTTCAATGGAAGATTTAACTGGCAGCTGTTTAGACTGGATCAAGCTGGAGTTTGATCATGACAGCTGGGCTAAAATATTTACTGAAAAGCATTATGTTTCTGTCATCAAGCACTACTGAAATTGATCATGATTTTCTCTTGTATAAATCTGAGGAAGGCACAAGCTTAAATTTTCTAATAGACAAGTCTGTGCAGAAACTAAAGTTTCAGCACTTAAGCATTATTCTGAGTTGTGACCTGTGTGCTGGTATAAACAGTATTTTGTAATTGTCACAGAATTCTTTCATTAACAAATACCTAGCAACCTTTTCTTATTCCATAGGTGGTTGTTTTGTCTCTCTTCCGTTATTTCTGGTGTATGTCTTTCGTCATAAGAATGTATTTGGTTTTATTGATGGCCCCTTTGAGGTTTTGTGAAATTGTTCTCTGTTGAATCCTATCTGATGACGATAGAAGAAAGAATAAATCAAAGGTTCATGTATTTGCATTTAGCTCATGTGTTGAAAACATGAATGATTTAAAACAGGTTAGAAGTCATACATGTGTAAATTTCTTACTTAGACAACTGAGCAGAGTAAAGTATAATTTTTAATTTTCTTGTTAAGTATATTATGCACTTAAAGAATTACTGAAGAACAACTGCTTGATTTACACAGGCTTCACTATTTTGTATGTAAGAAGAGGCACAAGTGGCACAATTCTGTATGCATTAAATGTCCAGTATAGTGTACTTTCAGCTGCATTAGAGTAAAACTATTTAAAAGTACAAACTAATTAAAAATTAGTTATTTTTATCCATGAGAGTTTGTTCCTGCTTTATTGGGAGTCACTGTCTTTATATGTTCTGTATGTTTGTGTTTTTTATTTAGGATGTAGATGAAGAAATTGAAGCTGAATATAATATTTTGCAGTTTCTTCCCAATCATCCTAATGTTGTTAGATTTTATGGGATGTTTTACAAAGCAGATCAATATGTGGGAGGACAGCTCTGGCTAGTACTTGAGGTAAAAACATTTTGACGATATTACATCTTACCATAGCAAATCTGGTTGTTTTTTTTTTTTTGTTATTGCTAAAAGAGTTACAGGCTTTCATGATTTTCTGATAGATGATGTGTGGTAGCCTACTGTTGAAAATCACATCCAAACTTAAAAATTTGTTTAATAGGGAATGGTCTTGCATTTAATTTCTGCTTGAATTGCTACATTCTGCCTCCAAAATAAACATCCTTTTTTTTCTGGTTTTTTTTTGTTTGTTTTTTGTTTTGTTTTGTTTTTTTTGTTAGGGGGAACATTAGATAAGACATTTATCTAAACTTTTAGGGAACTCAGGCATTTGAAGGGAATGCAAAAGGTGATGAAATAGTGACTTGGAGGATAGTTAACAAATAAGCTGCCTGCTGCAAAAGTGAACAGAGAAAGTGTAATGGGAAAGTCTGTTTTATAGTAATTTTAAACTAGGGGCTGGTTGTTGTTGGAAACCTAGCAACAGAAATGCATTCTATTAACTCTTCTTATTCAGTGGCAAGCAGTACTCTTACAATGTCAGATGTATTTTGGTGGTCTTGTTTCCAGTTAAGTGACTGCCAAAGCTGGTTGTAAAATGAGGATTTATTTCTGGGCTTAATTGATACAGAACTCTGCACAGCAGTAACAAACCATTCAAACTTTTCTTTCTTTCATAGCTAGACTGGTAAAAGCTAGGATTCACTTTTTAATTATTGATTGTTTTAGAAGTTCCGCTCCCTGTTCTTGAATGATGACTAGAATCAGAATAGGGAATTTTTACTTCCTCTACAAGTTGTGGAATCCCAACAAAATATCTAACTGTAACGTACTGGAGCAGTATGTAGCTTGAATCAAAACTTTTGAATGTGTTTCCTCTTAAATTTCAGTAACTATTAAAAAGGGACCTTAATATTTTTGATTTGGTGTTGAGTTTTTTGTATGCATGCTGGCTTTGTGTTGAGTTTGGGCTTGGTTTCCTATGTGCTTTCTTTCTTAATAAAAGAATCTTGTCTCTAAAGATCCATCAAGTGCCAAATGACAGAATTTTATAGAGCAAAATCATCATGTACTCTGGGTAGTAAAATTGAATGTAGAACTTGAGCAAGTTGTATGTGTGTGTAAACTTTATCAATTAAGAATGTGCATTTCAGGTAGTTCTTGTTGCACATAATCCAAAGTTTGGAAGAAATTTGACATTATAAAAAAAATGTATTTTCGTTATATGGAAAAATTTCCGAGACAACCCAAACTATTCCTTGCCTTGGAATTTACAGCAGATTTAGGCTTGCATAACAGTGGCTTGTGATGTTATAAACTAATGACATATTTTCAGTGAAAGGGAATATACAAAGTATTCAGACTTTGATCCGTGAGTCTTTGTTGAAATACCTTCATTTGATGTGTGATTTACAAAATTTGTAATAAAAAGGTGGATTTTTTTTTTTCCTTTAGGCACAGTTCTGCCATGTTTACTCACTACAAGTAGGACCTTATTTGATAAATGCTTGTGATGAGGAAGTGTGGCAAAAGTGGACACCTTAAGTATTTTTATGATGGTGCAAGTCTTGGACAACTGTAAAGCAAACTTTTCTGCTTTTCCATTTAAATGTGCATCTCTCCACCTTTTAAAGTATCACTATTAGGTATAAAGTGGTAATGAAGTTTTCAAATTCATTTTGTTCTAGCTCTTTGCTGAGTGTCAAGAATAGTGTCACAGACAGCTGCAGTAGTGTTTGTGGGATATATTTTTGAGTCAGTCATTCATTTAACATATTCTACCTACAGCTGTCAGTCTGTATTATTTTTCAGTTGCAATCAGCTTGGTTTTTGTTTTTTTTTTTTTTAAGTTAGGGACTACTTTTATATATTTTACTTGCAGGCTAGAGCTAAGTTTAGTATAGCCTGTCTGAACAGAACATTTAACACAATGAAAGCAATAAAAATAAATCTTTGACTTAAGGACTTGTCAGCAAATGGTTAACCATGGGAAGAAAAACATGCATTTTCATGTAAATACATTTGACGGTTGATATTGACCTGAATGCTTCCACAAATTTATTAAAGATAAGAAAAGAATTCCCTACTAACAAATTTAAAAATGTCAGATTCCTACAGCACTTATCGATGTTTTAAGTGATGAAATTTTGCTTCAAGGTCCTTTCCATGAACTAAAACTTCTAGTCTAGTGAATTTTTTTTGATGCGAGGGGAAGTTAGTAATAAGTTAAGGAAAATATTAGCATATAACAGAAATTAGTGGTTTAACTGATAGACAATTCATAAAAGCTGTTTGGAAGATGCAAATCTTGAGAGTTTGCATAACTTCATACTATTTTCCTGATTTATGCTGAGGTATTTTAAACTGATAATGTAAAATTAACTTGTGTTGAAAAGTGATTCTCTGGCAGAAACATTGGTAAGGGTGCTGGCCACAAAAACAGGCACAGAAGAGAAAATTCAGTGAAAGAAAGGCAGTCAATTCTCTCTTTTTTTTTTCTTTTTTTTTCTTTTTTTTCCTTCTTTTTTTTTGTCAAACAATTGCGAATATCAAGATAATAAAAAGAAAGAGAGAGAAGAAAAGATAGATATGAATACCTGCTTAGAATGGCATGGACAGTAAACTTAAGATGTGGATGAGAGCATATTTACAAAGGTTCTAATTTTACTTTTTCTCCTCCTCTTTTGATATTTAGCAGCCCATTAGGAGAAAATGCTTGCAAGAAGCTGCTTTTCTGGATTAGAATGTTTCTTTGTTGTTGACAGCACATGGCATCAAATCTGAGTATAGAAATATGGCTTCTGTCTATTTTATATTGCCTGCCATCAGGAGCATTGATGGAGTGAAAGTTCAAAATGACTAATTTGTTGCTTCCCAGTTATCAAGAGCATCAATCTTTTCTGTCTGGCCTTTGCACAAAAGGATTTTTTCAAAAAGACAATGCATGTATTGTTGTGAAAATACTCAAATAATGTAAATTGGATTTATGAATCCTCTTTTAACACAGAAATACAGTCCTATTCATAATATTTTAATTTTTTTAGTTGCATTTTACAAATTGCACTTTATCATTTTCAGTTTTCACTTCCCTCACCTCACTCAGGCTGCTGTGATTCATTATTAACATAGCTAATAAAATGAGTTCTGTTGTTCCCAGACTTGTGTTATGGCACAGTTTTGCATGGTAGATATTTATAGCCTAAACAAGTATATTGAGTAACAGAGAACTTGTCTTGCTTTTTTTCCCTCCTCACAACTCCCCCTGTTCCAGCTGTGCAACGGAGGTTCTGTCACAGAGCTTGTCAAAGGCCTGCTGAAGTGCGGCCGAAGGTTGGATGAAGCTATAATCTCATACATCTTATACAGTGCTCTCTTGGTAAGGATGTTCATTGGGCTTGTAATGACAGCAGAGGGTGCAGTTTACTTATCGCACACATACATTTTCCATTTATAAAGTATGGTATTGTTAACAATATTACATGGGCTGTTATAGCAGCAGGGGTTGTATAAAGGCATGTAATCCAGTAGACAGCTGTTTCTGTAGAGTATGTGCAGATTTTTTTCATTGCATTCCCTAATAGTAGGGGAATTGGTTTTAAATGAGGGAGTAAACTAATTTTTGTTACTGCTGGTATATAGGGCCTTCAGCACTTGCACAATAACCGGATCATTCATCGTGATGTGAAGGGGAACAACATTCTCCTGACAACAGAAGGCGGAGTCAAGCTCGTTGACTTTGGTAATGACCACTTCCCCTTTGCTTTCTTGATACATGCAGTTTAGCCAAAGGCATCTGTTTACTTTCCCCTGGGAAGCCAGAATGTCACAGCGAGAGACTTTTTCAGAAGCATACTCAGAATTATTTTAAGAAGGGAAAATGCAAAAGGAACCTGATTACAGCAAGAATAAAAATTCTAACTAAAAATCAGTAATAGAGTTTTAACTTCTGAAAGCTTAAACGTAATTTAATAATTTTAATAGTTCTGAAGGTAGCATTTTATTTACAAAGCTCTTTTGCATTTCAGAAGAAATGTCAGTTTCAGGGCAGTTGTCCTCCGAATTTAAATTTAGATATTCTATCTTTTGCATATGAAAGGAAAACATTCTTTCTGAAATGGCTTTTGATAGCCTTAAGCATATTTTTTCGCCTCTGAGCAGAAGATAAAATAGTCCCTTGGGTGCAAAACCCAACATCCATTTAATTAGTGATTATTACTCTTAGATTTGAGCATTGCCAGTTTGGATATGTCATAAGAAACAAGAAGGAGAAAGGGAGGGAGGGTGATAGAAAGGGACTTGGCAATAGATTTAAAGTCAGTTCAATTTTTTCCCCTTTGAACATGCACTTAGAAAGAAAAATAAGTAAATGCTTTAGTCTCTCAGATATGTGTGCAAGGGAGTGGACAATTTTATCAAAGGTAACAGGAGCAGATTATTATTAATATGATTTATTAATGAAACCATATAATGCATAAGGTAATGGCCATTGAAAATAGTGTGTGAATAATATGTTTGTTTAGCAGTACATGAAGGTAAAGAAAAACATTCACAAAATCAGAGTAGGGTAAAATGGTATGTCAAAAAAAATCTGCAAATAATATTTTTTAAAAATCCTAAAATATTAAATTTATGCAGTGGAAAGAAAGTTGTATACTGGTGATGTCATGGTATTATAAATTTAACACCCATATATATTGAAGATGCTAAAGTAAGCTGGCAGATAGGAGATTCCTTAGTATCTTCTAGGGACAAAAATTCATTATTTTGAATTGTAAAGGCAACAATTAAAATAGTGCTGGAAGAAACATATGACCTGAAGCAAAACTTGGAGTGAGTGCCTCACCTAGTAGGAGAGAGGAAGATCCTTCTCATTTGGGGGAATTTCGGCAGACTAATCTTTGTTTTTACTCCATTACAGGAAAAGTTGGCTTTTCTCCCCAGAGTGAAATGTTTTCATCAGATGTATCAAAGGCCATAAAGATGGACCAGTGTGCTGCAGCCCCAAGCGGCACATTCCAGGAAGCTGAGACTACCAGTCTTTCTGGTGTCCCGTGGGTCTCTCTGATTCTATGTTTAGGTGTCAGGGGTTTTCTCCTACTTTTTAAATTAGGACAGTAGCATTAGAAAATCACAACAAATATGACAGACTCAGAAAAAAATGAGACTTAAATCTCGAGTGTTCCCTGCTGCTTAACAGTTAGGAAATGCCAAGAAATGCCCACATATCTATCTACGGGTTTTCTGACTGAAGAGGTATTGAGTGCCAAGCTTTTATTAAGTTGCTGTTTTTCCTGTGTTGTCCACTGCGGTAGCCACAGAGTGGTCTCTGGGAATGATTTAGGACTGAGTCACAGGTGATATTGTTTGTAAAACTGTTTCATCTCATTTTTCGCAGAAAGTGGAAGATAAATAGTGAAATTGCAAGGAGTTCAGGAGGAGAAGGGACTCGCAGTTGAGACAGTTGAATGGTGTCAAATTGGAGATTATTCTTGCTTCTGCCGGTGTTTCTCTGTGATGCTGGAGGGTCACTTACATCAAACTCTGTTCCTCATTTTCCCAATAGCCTGTTAGAAACATCTTGTCCTGCTTTGCAGAAGAACTGCGTGTTCTTGAATTGCAGCTGAGATCTATTATAGCTCTACTTGAGGCATGTGGAGTGCCTGAAAACTGAAAGATCTCAGATTAAATACCCAAACACAGTGGATGCTTTGGATATTTTTAGGTTAATCCCTGGAACTAATAATCCTCTGCCATTTTGTGGGAATGTTAAGTAGATTTGTTGCTTGATGAGTGGGGAAGGAAATATGTCAAAAGAAAACAATAATTTTAAATTTAGTATAGGATTGGGTATATTAAATAAGAAATGAGAATTTAAATCAGTGGGATTAAAAAAAATTAAATTACAACCTATTCAGTGAATGCTATCCATTCAGTCCAGAGAATGAGACAGAATCTTGATTTTAAAAAAGCAGCTTCATATTCAAGGCTGTACATATAGATATTAGGTCACAGAGAGGGTTACACAGATACCTTTAATTGAGGCTTTTCTTTCCTTTACTGCCTGACTTTACAGCTTGTTTTTTCAATGCATCACATATTTCTTCACTCAACTGCTGTCGACAGCATAATATATTTGAATAAATGATGGTCACAATAAACTGACCCAAAATGTCTGCAACTTATCATTCATTTATGCTCATGCTCTCCCTCTCTCAGCTCTTTTGTATTCTTCACTGTTTTGGAATATGCCTAGATAGCAGCTATGAATTAAGCTGGCTGAAGAGAGATCACAGTGAAATGGACAGAGCTTGTTGTATGTCCTAGCCATTAACTGTTTCAAAGCAGTACTCAGGAAATCACTGAAGACTTGCAATTACACTGAAAAATTAAAAACAAATATAGAATTCAATGTTGGAATCAGAAATCAAATAATTTAACTTATGAATCTCATTTTTTTATTTATTGGCAGCAGTCAATGTGTATTATATGTGTTGCTGCTTATTTTTGTCTCTGGGTAATGCCGAAAGAGCAAACCACTGTGGCTTTTGTTTTTAAAAAACGTTAAAGCAAAATGTATTTCTAAGTCAATATTGTCTTTGTGTCACTTCATTGGAATGCTACTGAAATGAACTCATTCAATTATATGATGACCAGAGCACATATAATTTAGATGCACATAAGATTTAAGCACACATGAGATTTGCTGTCAAAGTTCATTCTGATTTGTTAACATTGTTTGATTGCACTCTAGTTCATTCTTTTGCGTTTTTTTCAGTTGTGCTTCAGTATTCCAGCCCCAGTCAGCAAAGCTCTGAAGTTAATGTTTAGTTTTAAGTACGTGCTTAATTCCCGGGATACAAGCTGCAGTGTGAGCTTGAGCTTCTGAGCTTTTCTCATTAGGAAAAGATTTAAGCAAATGCTTAAGTGTTTTGTTGAACAGGAGCCTCTGCAAGTACGCTAGTGAACAAATTTCTGGCCTGTGATGTTAAGGTAGTAAATTTCTGAAACTGAAGTTTTAAAGTCAAGTTGTAATTTTTATAGTTCCCATTTATACTTATGAAAACAGCAGAAAGAAATCTGGGATATTTATGTAACAATAGAATTTTTGAGTTTAAATGAAAGTGCTTCAAACTGAGAGTCATTCACGAAAAAAATATCTCAGAAACTCTGAAGAAAACAGCAAGCTGAAATTAATCAAACAAATAATTTGCAGCTACTTTGGCCAGGCATTCTGCAGCTGTGCTCACAGGTTTGGGTTTTGTTTTCCAGATACTTGTAATAAACAAATGAATTTGACAATGACAATTAATTTGAAGCCAAGTTTCTTCGATCTGTTTTGTTGCAGGTGTTTCAGCCCAGCTCACCAGCACGCGGCTACGTAGGAACACCTCAGTGGGAACACCCTTTTGGATGGCACCTGAGGTAGGCAGATGTGCCTGTCTGGGTTGTCTCCATTCATTGCAATACACACTTTGTTTCCACTTCCCCATAGTAGGAGGGGATCTTTTCTTCTCTCCCTTATGGCTGTGTTTCTGCTTTACACCTTGTCCTCTGTTCAGTAAAAATAATATACTATTAGAGTATACAAAATGGATTTCTAATAATCATTATTTTCTTCTCTGTAGTGTTTCCATAAAAGTACAGCAAATCTACAAATAACTGAGGGTCCTGAGAATGTTATGACTTTCCAGTCAAATACTATATGTTTTGGGGTGCTCATCTGTGATATAAATAAGGACTGAGGGGAGAAAGAGGAATTCCTTCCTTCCAGTCTTGCTGTAGTCTTGCACACTGCAAAACCCTGACTGACCTATGTGTTCTTTAACCTTAATCATTGACTGGGGACCTTTAAACTTAGACACCTGGGCTAGCATAGATTAAAAAATGGAGAAAAATAATATACAGGTATCTTAGCCCATATCCAAGTATCTTAGACCATGCTACTTACTTGCTACTACCCAGACATAACCCTTTGCCTTCTATTTCATGAAGCTCTAAAAAGTTTTAACACATTGTTGAATAAAATCTTGTACTTTACCAAACTTTGGAGTAAAGGATACCAATCTTTGTTCTCCCTGCTTTAAGGAACACAAAGTACTTCTGAAAGATACAGATTATGAAATTTAAAAACAAGGATTGAAACAGGAGTGGTCTGTTTATTTGTAAGTTGTTCAGCCTTTGTGACAGTACAATCCTCTTTTCTGTTAAAGGCCATATGAATTTTGGGGAATTTGGGATGGAATTTATATCTATTACAAATACACACAGGTCTATTTCTGTATGTCAAAGAGTTAAAAGTATTGTACAAACATTTGTTTTAAAACATTTCATACTTTTTATGCATCTATTTTTGTTGCTAAGGAAGGCTGATTATAGCTGAGCAGAGAAAAGACGCTGCTGTAACGGGTCTAAAATTGATCTTGCACAGTCTCACAAAGAATGGTTGATATTTCACCATCTCCATAACAACCAGTTTACGTCACAAAGGAGACACAAGATACCTTAGAAACCACTGTGCAAGCATTATTTGTGGAATCACCTTGGTTGGAGACATTTCTAAAATGAGACCTCTATAAAATACTTCTCTAGATAATAATGGACATATTATAAAAGATTTTATTGAACATGGATTATTATAGGTTATTTTTATGGTGGTGTTTTGCTTGAATGATTGCTGTCAAGGGCAGTTCATTCAAGCAAGTTCATACCAAATTTATTTCCCTGCCATGCTGAAGATATTTATTCTCGTGGCAGAAAGCCAAAGAGATAAGCAGATATTTTGATCTGAAAAATTTTGACCTGAAAATACAACACACATATAACCAAGATGTGTTATGCACATAGCACATCAAACGGGAACAGGTGTGGCTTTGAATACTTCCCATTTTGAAAAGATCTGTTGAAAGAACCAACCCAGTACCGTAACCATGGTAACCCATATCACATTTATATGCCTGTGTGAGACGTGCCAGGCTTCATAGGTGTGCCAATCTCCCAAACAGCTGTAAGGTGCTTAGATATCCATTATGCTGTTGTTGAAATGGCTTTTAAATGATAGGTTGCATAACATGCTTGCTCAAGTCACTGTAGTTGCTCATATAAATGACAGGTTTCCAGTGATGTGCAAGATGCAATTTACTTTATTTCTCGGGAGATCTTTCTGGTATTTTTAAAATATGCACACAAATTTTTATGTGAAAGATGGAAGATTAGGACTGCAATAAGATAAAAATGTGTGCTTGAATAACAGTTTAGTAAGAAGAGTGTTTTCTAGATGAGGCTGTGGTAAGATCAGTAAACACTAGAAAGGCACTTAAATCACTTTTTTGCACTCATTTGCAAAAAAAAACTTCCTGCCTAAAGGTTTTTGACATAGGATAGAATTTATGTCAAACCCCAAAATACCATAAAATAACTGAACAGGAATGAAATGTTACTCGTCAGAGAAATAGAAAGCATGAAGACTTCTTTTTTTAATTGGACTTTAACTATCTACATGTGAAACATAGGTACCTTAGTCAATGCATAAGGCAGTCATGGGATCTCATCTGGCAGTGAGAAAGATGGATTTAATCTGAAGAGGGAGTGAAGGGGGGAGGTGAAAAAGCTTGACTTGGAGGAAGAGACTACAGCAGTGTTTCAGAGTAGAATAAAGCTGACAGAAAATATTTTCCAGTGTAAACCCCGGGAAAATAAAACCCGGAGAAGAATGATGCAGGATGTTTCAAGCTGACAGATAGGAATAACTAGATATAAGGAGGAGACAAATGCACACTGGAAACTGGAATCACTAGATCAGCCTGGGTCATGAACAGTCTGTAAAATGAAGAAAACCGTATTTTAAGATTAAGTTTGCAAAACATGTCAAAGGGATTATATGGCTTGAAATAGCAAAAGTTCATAGGAAAATTGCAGTGACTGAGGGTGGTATAAGGAAGATGTTCAACTCAGTGTTCTTACTGGCAGCACTCAAAGTAGCAGCTTAACATTTTTGAGTGACTTGAGCATCTTGCCTCCTTTTTTTTTGATGACTCTGAGGCTTGTTTAGCAGTATCAGGACAAAAAAGATCTGTCCTTGAGCATTTGTTTTGAGCAGAGCTTGTGAGTCACAAAAATTTTGCTGAAAAATGAAAATACAGGTAAAAATTAGGCTGTGAGGAAGCAACAGAGGAACATGACAAGGATAAGTCAGCTTTAAAGTAGACTCACTGAAAAGGAATATGTGTTATTTAACCCAATTAATATTGTTTCGTGCTTACGAATGTAGGCTTTCAGAAACTGAAACACCAAATACAAGCATACCAATAAAAGATAAATAAGGGAGGATAGTGTTAGTATATTTAAAGCTGACTGTTACCTAACACCTAAGTTACCTAAAATCTGCTTCTATTGTGCTGAAATAAATTGTGTTACATAAGCAGGATGAATCAGATTTGAACTTTTGTACTGAACTGCCTTTACATCTGTGGTTCTAAGCATTAACATGTCTTGTTTTCAACTTCCAGTGTACAACTGAACAAAACCTAGTTCAAATAGAATTGCAGATTTCTTTTTCGACACATATGATTAGATTATCATGATCTAGCTGAAAACTTGACTCTTGAAACAAGCTCAGTTAGAATATCACAACATAACAGAATCACAGAGTCAAGTAGGTGGAAAAGACCTCTGAGATCATTGAGTCCAACCTATGACCAACCATTGTGTCAACTAGACCGTGGTACTGAGTGCCACATCCAGTTTTTCCTTAAGCACCTCTAGGGATTGTGCCTCCACCACCTCCCTGGGTAGTCCATGCCAATGTTTAATCACCTTTTCTGTGAAGAAATTCTTCTTAATGTCCGACCTAAACCATCTCTGACACAGCTTACGACTATGACCTCTTGTCCTGGTTCAGGTTGCCTTGAAAAAGAGGCTGACTGCCACCTGGCTACACCCTCTTTCCAGGCAGTTGTAGAGAGCGATAAGGTCCCCCGAGCCTCCTTTTCACCAGGCTAAAGACCCCCAGCTCCTTCAGCTGCTCCTCAGGGCTTGTGCTCCACACCCTTCACCAGCTTCATTGCCTTACTCTGGACCTCTTCCAGCACCTTAATGTCCTTCCTGAACTGAGGGGCCCAGAACTGGACGCAGCACTTGAGGGGTGTCCTCACCAGTGCCAAGTACAGGGGGACAGTCATTGTCCTGGCCCTGTTGGGCACACTATTCCTGATACAGGCCAGGATGCCACTGGCCTTCTTGGCCATCTGAGCACACGGTGGCTCGTGTTCAGCTGCTGCTGGCCAGCACTGCCAGGTCTTTTCCCATTGGGCCACTTTCCATCCACTCTGCCCCGAGCCTCTAATGCTGCTTGCTCAATTCTCTCATCCAGTAGATCATCAGTAAAGATATTAAACAGGACTAGGCCCTACACTGATCCCTGGGAGACACCACTAGTGACCGGGCACCCACTGAATGCAGCACCATTCACCATCATTCTCTGGGCCTGGCCATCCAGGCAGTTCTTAACCCCGTGAAGAGTGCACCTGTCCAAGCAGTGTGCTGCCAGCTTTTCCAGGATTATGCTGTAGGAGATTGTGTTAGGGGACCATCAAGTCTGGGTAAACAACATCCACAGCCTTTCCCTCATCTGCTAGACAGGTCACCTGGCCATAAAAGGAGGTCAGGTTTATTGGGTAGGACCTGCCCTTCCTGCTGGCTGGATCTGATCCCTTGGTTGTCCTATGTATGCCACGTGATCACACTCAGGATGATGTCCTCCATGTACAGATATATGTACATGTTTGGCCCAAATTTAGTTTTAAGAATGGAAATAGAAAAAGATACCTGAAGTCAGAAAGAACTGGAGAGATGCTGAAGATAATTTACAACTGCAGGGAATATGCTGTTACATTTTACTGGTAACTGCTTAAAAAATGACACTGGTGAACGTGCACTTATGTTTGTAAAAGGAACATGATTAAAACATAGTTGATCCTTTGAAGGATTAGGTGTTGAATTATGACTTACGAACACGTGAGTAGGAAAGCAAACGCGGTGACATTGTGGTAAAGGTACATGAATCCTGTAGTAATGAATTAACCGAAGGTAAAATCTTATGTCTGTTTTCCTATTTTCAGAGATATTTCAGATGTCACAGTATTATTTAAAGTTGTCTCAACTCTGTGTTTTGAATATTTGTTACCATGCTGGCAGGAGGAAGTAATGATCAGTAAGATTGCCCCAGACACAGTTTCCCTTACTCCTGCTGAATCAAGACATTCTCCTGGGATAAAAAGAAGTACAACTGAGGATCAGAATAAATTTCCAAAGTGTTAGAACAGCAGGTGACTGCCTTAAATTGTCTTTCTTTTCCCAGTGTTCTTTTGTATTCTTTTTAAACTTTAAATGTGATCATCTGTGTATGAAATAAATCTAATCCCGAAACAATGAATAATATTTGCGTTGTTTCAGTATGAAGCTGTGTCTCTGCATAATCTAATGAAAAATTAACAAAACTAGCTGGTTAAAAAGCACCCCAACGAGTAACTTGCATTAATGTAGTTTAAAAATATACAAAGAAAAAAATGTAATTTTGGAAAAACCTCATAGCAACTTTTCTACTGAGGTTGCTATTTATTGCAATAAGGGCTGTATTCAGGTCTGAGAATTTGGGGAAAAAAATCATTTAATTGTAAATACTTTTAATGTGTACTTAAGTACTGAATTGGGAAAACAGTATGGAAAAGATAATCCCATCACTAATGTGGGCTTAAAGAATCATAGGTTTGGGTTGCAAGGGGCCTTAAAGATCATCTATTTCCAAGTCCCGTGTCCTGAATAGGGACACCTTCCACTTGACCAGGTTGCGCAGAGCCCTATCCAACTCGACCTTAGACACTTCCAGGGATGGGGCATCATCAGCTTCTGTGGGCAACCTGTTCCAGTGCCTCACCACCCTCACAGTAAAGAATTTTTCCCTAATATCTAATCTAAACCTACTCTGTCTCAGTTTGAATCCATTCCCTCTTATTCTGTCACTACATGCTCTTGTAAAAAGTCCCTCTCCATCTTTCTTTTCATGTTTTTAATTAACTCTAAACAAGTACGGTGATACATTCCTGTGAAACAGTTTAGTATAGTCTTATCTTGTCGTATTCCAGCCTATTGTATTTGCCAGCCCTTTGCTTACATCAAGATGTTCAAGGTCAATTAGTTAAAATTAGCTTTTCGCATATGCACATTTTCACTGTACTTTTAATTGCCAGCTAAGCAGGGAATTTTGTACATGCTGATTTATAATGAACTGTAGGAATCTGCCACTTAGTATAAATAGGATATAGATTTCAAGAATGTATATATGCTTACTTTTCTGCCTGAAAGCCATTTGAAGACAGCTGTACAGTGGAAAAGTATGCTTATTTTGTGATGAATAATATTATGCCTTCTCTAATAAGGAAAGTTTTGAAAACATTTTAATATCTTCCGTGAAAGTATAATAACAGTTCTTGTATAGCTAATGATAAGAGGTTATTAAAATAGCTCCTATTACAGTTTTTCAGTTTTATAGTCTTTTTACCTTGTAAATGACGGTAAATGAGATAAGATTGAAAGCATAATTTACAGAAAAACCCCAAATGACTGTCCTTAGAAAAAACCTTTACAGATGGAAATAGACAAATTTGCTGCTGCTTTTATAGAACTTGTGTGTATCTGGCATCATGATTAATTAACAGTGAAATGTTTGAAAATTCCACACGTTTAAGGGGCAAAAATAATAAATGCAAAAAATAAATGTTAAAGATAAAAATAAGTAGCATTAAGTAATTTGTCACATAGGTGATACTGTATTAAGTCTAGGGTGAAAAGGAATTTCCCACTTGACATACATTATGAAATTACATCCTGTTTTTCAGGAGGTTAAAGATGCTAGGACACTGCAGTGTACTGGGAAGTATTTTTAGGGAATATTAGCTGTCCTCTCGAAATGCAGCACTGGGTTTGAGTGCAGTGCTGTGGTTCATGTGGAGCTAGGTATAGGCATGCCAGAGAGGAACTACTGAAGTGTAAGTGTGGGAGGGCTTGGTGGGAAGAGTGGGAACAGTTGCTCTAAATAGATAGGGTAAGACTGCATGGAAGAACAGAGGGACATAAAAGTGAGGTGATTTGCTTAAGAACTTAGAGCAGGTCAGTGGCAGAATGTGGGGTAGAATTAAGTCTCTGAATGGCTGCACATGATTGAAATGCCTGTGACTCTGAGATGCCACCTTCTGAGAGCTGACAGATGATTTTTTCAAAGATTTCTTTTTCTGAATACAGATTTTTATTTCTTTAAAGAAATGAAGGAAATTGCCGTTTCTGTCCTGGTTTTTCCCGTGCTTTCTTCTTTTTCTGTCACTCTCAAACCGAAGCTTTAACAAAATGTCGTAATAAGGAGTTATATTGAAGTTGCTTAAAGTCCAGAACAAAAGCAGTGCATTTAGAAGGCTGAATTGGAATACAGAGGTTTCAAACTTTAAAGGACATTACATACATGAGAGGCAGAGGGCACAGTGGGACAGCACCAGCAAGCTCTCCCTGAAAAGCGGAGTCTGGCAGAATGCATCACCTCCTCTTTTGCCTCCAGGAGAGCTGACCTCCACCTGGGCTAGCGTGGCAGGTGAAAAGTACATGGCAGCTGGAGGAAACCTCAGGGGACATTGCCAGTAACATTGATGACATAGCTGTAGTCTTCTGAAGGGATGTGGAGGAGTTGCTTCTATTTTGTTTTAACAGCTATAGAGGGGTTGTAAAGCTTTCATGTAGAGTGTTTAAAGATTTAAAAGACAAATCAAAACGACAAGCCCAAAACATCAGAGAAAATCAGTTCAATACCACGTGGGTCTGCACTGAGTTGCCTACATGGAATATGTTTACTTAGGAGGCTGGAGTAGGCTCTTAGTTTTTGCTTTCTTTGTGAAAGACCATTTGAAAATCTGTGTGAGGTATGTAGTATATATACTTACTGCTCAGGGGTAAATCTGTGGATCAGAAGCAAAATGTGTCAATTATATTATTATGAGCAGTATTGAGTTTGTGATGGTCTCATGGTATGAAAGCAAGATTTGTGTGCTCGAGAGCCTATCTGTTTTTCCTTGTTGTATTATTTGGCCCAATAAAAGGTATTGTGCTCCCCTACAAATGTAGCCTGTTGCCAGAGCAGTCTAATGGTCTCAGGAATATTTCCCATGGGTGAGTTAAAAATAGAAATAAGAAGTGATTACTCACAGCCATTAAAATTTGACTACTTGACATATAATTAATTTACAATGAATCAATATTAATTGTGATAATTACTTACAGGACTTGTTTTAAATGTCACTTACTACTTATTTTGGTAACATAACAATGCAATAATTTTCTGATATACCATGGAAAAATTTGTATGATAGTACAAAATAAGGGACTGAAATCCAAATAAGAAAATGCAGGAATATAGAAACAATTTCAAATCACAAAATTGCTTTTTTTTTAATATATGAATGTGCTTGAAGAGTGGAAGGAAAAGAGGGAAAGAGGAAGTGATGGAGAGATAGAGATAGAGATAGATAAGTATCACTTTGGTTTGTCTAATTCAGTATGCCCAGTGCTGCTAAATGCTATCATGAAAGACTTTTTTTATTTCGGTGCATAAGAATTAGAAGAATATTTAGTATTATATTTCCAATGTAAACAAATGAAATTGGGTTGTAAAGTGTCGGGTGGAGCCCAGAAGTTCAGTTGGTTTATTTCACTTGACTGGCACAGCTAGCAATCTTGTTTTCCTTGCAGCAAGGGTAGCAACTCAGTGCCACATTCATTTTCCATGCGCAGTGCTTCTCAGCAGTGCTCACACACCACATAAGCTGCTTAGCTGGCTCTGTCAGCTGAGCCCAGCGCCACCTCACTCCAGCAACAGCAGCCTTGCTAACTCCAGGCTCCTTCCTGCAGGTGGGTCAGCAGTGCTAATAGTGTAGCAGTCGTCTCCAGGTAGCACATCTGCACTGCTATTATTAACATGTGCTTGCAGCTCTGCTTTATACAGACACTGTGTATACTGAGGCAAAGTGAAAGTAAGTTCTAGTAATTCTTCTAGTAATTCTGGGTAAACTTAAAAGGGTTTGATGTATTTTGTTTCACCTAAACATATGTATAGCTTCCTCTCTCTGCACAAGTCAGTATGACCACTGTCCAAATAATAGGTAGTTCTCTGTATTACCTGGTTTCCTTCTTTTAAATGCACCTTTGATCTGCTACTGGGCTTGCTGAAGTTCAAAGAAGTATTTGTATTGATTTCAGAACAAGCAGAACTATATCCTTGAATATAAAGTTTCCTTGTCAGAGTGTAAGTCATCTTGTGTATCTCTGGATTTTTGTATTTCTGTACAAGTTATAAATCACACAGAATGCCTAGGGACTGACTTCTCTAAATTCCCTCCACTTAGTGCGACTGATTTATTTATGTACCGTTTTTCCAGACCTGTGAATTCCCCGTCCCCTCATTCTGTACCAGTATGACCCTCAGCACAATTAGTGTTGACAACTACCATCACACTTTCTGTTTCTCTGTCTGGTGTTTGAATGCTTTTCAACCTACAGCAGTATGACTGGGCATGGAATTGTGATGAAATTACGACTAAAACAAAAGGTGACAGCCTGTTTCCTTAGCAACCTGGGCCACTGTGTGCACGCAGCCAGCCCATGCTGAAGTGAAAGATTTGGTGCTTATTCCCATGATGTTTGCTAGCAAATCTCAAGATTAGCTACGTCACCCCCTGAAGCTTTCCGTGAACATACTTGCAGCAAAGCAAACTACTTCTTCTGTTTCACTTTTACAAGCAGGGGAGGATTTTACTGGATATAAAATTGGTACAAATGTGATGTCTTCCTTTTCTCAAGGAAGAGAAAGGGAGTAGCATGTTCTTCAGTTTCAGATCATTTCTTCTGGGCTCTCTGTCTTCATGCCCCACTGGCAGAGAAGGCATCAGCAGTGCTGAGTGGTACTCTCAGCTCTAGAGATGTTTCAAAAAAAAGCAAGTGTCTCTGAGTTCTTGATAGACACAGGAATATGAAGAAAGATAAGTCAATAGCATATTTCCCGTTTTGTATTTGGCTTTTAGAGATTTTTACTCTGCAGGGAGTAGAAATAGTTTCCAAGGCAAAACAGGACTGGGGCATTCCCAAGGACTTGGCTGGCTTGTAAACTCTGACTTAGAGAACCCTTTCTTCTTCACTTTGCAAGAGAGTGCTCTCTGCTAGCTAACACATAAAGCAAACTGGTGACGTGCACCTTTCATCAAGGAAAACTATAAAATTTGAATCTTCCTTTAAAAGTTAAAATTAGTGGCATCTGTGTTTCTCCAAGGGGTGCATAAATTGGTAAGATTCTAATAATAAGTTCCACAGAAATGGAACACTTGTTTCAAACCAAAGTGATTGTTAAATTAATGTACATTCTGCATACAGGGTGAAGAGTAGTTCATATTGTATCTTTTCTGTTAAGCTAATCTCGCTAAAATCTAGCTAAATCTCGCTTGTAAAGCTAATGGTCTATAACATACTGGTTTGTATGGTCCCCTGGCTGAATTTCTTTAAAAAAAGAATACATATTAAGGGGAATATTTTTTCTAAAATAATCACCATAGCCTCTATAATAGAATGGAGGAGAATCTAATGGTGTCTAATTCCACTCGGTTAGAATGCCAGTATTTTGCCCCAGTGTCATTATACTGCCACATACTGGAGGTGTAGCTGTTAGCTGTGGAGCAGAAGACACAAAGATGCATTATACATTTTTTCTCTTTGGTAGGTAACACACTATGAAGGTGAAAAAAGCTCTAAGACTTTTTTTTTCTTTTTAAAAACAACAGTTCCGGTATATTTTCTTTTCCCCACCTAATATGAGTGCAGTGAGTTCTGATGCTAATAATTTTAGTGTTAAACTTTCTAAGACCAAGATACACAGCAAAGTTTGTCATTGTCGTGTACTTAGAAGCAATTGTGATGTGCTTGTAGGGAAAAATCATGGTATCTTTGAATGTGGGAGACCAGCTATGTGTGTGGCATTGCTGACGAATTCCAGTGTAACCTTGAGCAGGTCCTTCTTTTCCTTCTCTTGAAAATGAAAATATATTTCTCTGTATCATAAAGTTTGAGAACAAATAGACAAGTATTTGCAAAGGACTCAGCATACTGATGAGAATCCAGGCAACTTCCAAGGTATTCACCTCCAGGAAATGGGCTCTAACAGATTTCATACTAAGCAGATAAATATTCTTCATGTGTTAAAAAAGGAAGGCGAGCACGGTGTTAGCCACAAATGGATAAACTTGCAAGTCATGGCCTTGGAAGCCAACTTGGATAATTTTTTTTGAGGAAGTGGTGTTGAATATACAGATGATTTGGGGAACTGTATAGAAAATCCCAAAAATAAACAAGAAATATAAGCTTCCTCTTCAATCTCTGAGCAAAATTTCAGTGATAGCCTCTTTAGAATATATTATTTAAGTGTCTCTGATGGATCTCTACACTGACTTTCCAAATTTTTGCATTTGATTTTTTCTCTCACAAATGAGATAAGAAAGTGAAATTATCATAAAGGCCTGTGAAACAGGGGTGGTGTTTTAAAGCACTCTGCTTGGGCTGTGTAGAAGCTGTCCACTGTACATATTTCAAGAGATAGAGTGATCTCTGTGATGAGATCAAGGCTATAATGAACGTTTTGAAAAACTAAAAATTATTCCAGAGCTTCCATTTAAGACATTCTGTTGACGAGAAGGGAGATGGAGAAATGATCTTTGTGTGACAACTTTGAAAAACACCAGATTAACTAACAAAGCTCTGCCTCTTCAAGTTGAAGAAAAAAATCTCTGAATCCTCTTTTGCGGTGCTTACTTTCATTTTTTGCCTTTCTCTGGCATATTAACTGGAAAAATTGAGGAGAAAGAGTGATCTCAACAATTGTCAAAACATTGATAAAAAATTTGGAAACATCTTCTTTTTTCTTGACTGATTTGCTCCAGGAAAAGAAAAGGAATTAACTGATGCGCAACTTTAATGCAAACCTCCCACCCGAACATTTCATTATTATTTTAGCTGTTCCAACAGCCTTGATTTCTGATAAAATGAGTGATGAGCGCACTACAGTGGGGTCATGACTCCCAAATAAGAGATGGACAAGTTATATGGGCCTGTTGGGTAGAATCACTACCAGAGTCAGGAAAGCCTTTGTTATGTGCAGCTTATGGAGAAAGTAACTAAGAGGTTAAGCTGGAATCAGCAGCTTCTCCAGGAAAGATTTTTTTTTATAGCAGATGACCCTCTGCCAGCAGCTGCTTGGGTTGCTGACTTGCATGTTGCAATCTGTGCAAAGTGTTGTTCCAAACTGAAGCCCTAACACAAGAATTCAGAAGTAATACAGAAGTTAAAAAAATATAAAATCTCTTCTGGAACATAGGTACAGCCGCCCTAGGACATGGTCTTTTTATCTTAAGTACAAATTGTTGAAGATACTTAAAAACTATAAGAAAAATAATGGTATTTGCTACTAGCAATATGCAGGGATCCTACAAATTTTCAAAGTAATTGTTTAATTGGTGAGATTTGGGAAGACAAATTTGAGATAGAATTCCAAATCATAATAAAATGCAGTGAAGCTGGAATTTTTGTCTCATCCCTTTTCAAAGATAAGGGCTAAATTTAAACTTTGGTTTGAATCTCACATTTAGATTCAGCTGACATGAATAGTTAGCATATTAGAATGTGATGACTGCGTTGACTGGAAGTGTGCGTCAAGTCTGTGATGTAAAACAGTTCTGATATCCAAAGAGAGGTTCCTGTTCACTTCCATTTTTCTTAGACAAGGTACGTGGTATGTTACCTAAGTTTTTTTTAAACTGCTCAAATTTAATAAATACAAAACAAAACAACAAACAAACAAAGAAACAAAAAGGCAGAAATTACTGATGGAACATCCTTATCTAAAAACCAGCTGTGCAAATTGGTCTATCCTCATGAATAATTATAGAAGTTAATAAGAATAACATCAATAGGGTTCTCTGCTATTAGGATAGGTTTCTGTAAGTAGTTCTCTCAAAAACAGAATTTAGTATTGATGTTCTTTGTCTAGATATTTGAAGCATCCCATGGAGCTTAATGTATTTTAAAAAAAGAAAGAGAGTGTTTTTAAAGAAAACAAACCTTAGAGGAGTTCTAATTTACTGTTACCTTTTTATGGTGTTTCTTCTGCCCGGTATATACAGGCAAAAATGATATGGATTTGATAGCTACATAGCATTTGAGAAATGACTCAAAAAAGTACTTTCATGTTATATTGGATGACATGAATTGTACATTAGGTTAAAGCATTGGTTTCTCTGCTTCTCTTCTGATAGGTCATCGCTTGTGAACAACAGTATGATTACTCCTATGATGCTCGATGTGACGTATGGTCCTTGGGAATAACAGCTATTGAACTGGGGGATGGAGACCCTCCTTTATTTGACATGCATCCAGTGAAAACCCTTTTTAAAATTCCAAGGTATGGCACTAGATGGCTCTCTTCACTCACTAGTTTGTCCAGAGGCAGTCTAGTCAAAGGAGAAATATTTAGTAAATGTTTGTGCTTCAAATCCTAAGAATCTCTTCTACAAAAAGACAATAAAGAGCTGTAGTGTTAAAGATTTTTTTTTCAGCCTGGCTTCTACAATAATTTACATTTAGAACTCCTTGAAATGATAAAGACTTATTTATTTTATTCTTACCTTAGATTGTAAAATCATATAATATCCAGGTACCTTCCTTCCAACAGAACTTTTCTTAGCTACTATTGATGAAAATGTTTATTTCAAAAGGAGAAGCCAACATTTGTAATTGTTAAATAATGTTTTCAAATGTTATTCTCCTAGAGTCTTAGGCTTGTTCCACTGTAAAAGAAAAGCATACAATTTTGACAGTGCTATGAAGCAGTCTCAGCAAACTGTAGTCATAATTTATTTTTTGATTTTCCTGAGAATGTTAAAATGTGAAGATTTGGGTTGTCATCCGGTGACAATCCAATATGAATGATATTGAATTGGATATGAGAAAGGGATATAAATGTCTTTCTATATATAGTCATGTAAATTAGCTGTATTATTTCATACTGTCTATTTTTGATTTCATTTGTTTTCATTTCATTGAGTCTTCCTGAATAAATTGAGACTGACAGTATAGAATAGAGTTTAGCAACAGAACAGTTTTAATAATAGAAGAAATATAGAAATTGTCCATCATTGATTAAACTGGCATGTACTAGTCTTTTCCACATTTTGGCTCATGAAGAATCACCACTGACTTAACAGTTTAAAACCTTCAGCAATACAAGTGTTTGACCTTTTGTTATCTACACGGTTATCATAGGCTTTTAAAATTTCGTCTGATTGCAATTTGCATTTCTGATTAGGTCTATTTATATGCAGATGCAGTTGTGCTGGGCTCTGGCTCATACAGTTATCTCCTTCTCCTCAGCTCAGACATGAACTACCACCACTCTTTCCAAAATTATTCATACTGAAGCAGCAGTTGATCTTGTTGCCTTTACATGAGTGTAAAACTCATCCAGGCAGTTAAGGCAAGGGAGGCTTCAGATTACTAAAACAATATCTATAAATTTTATCAGTGCTTAAAACAGTCTAAAAGGACAGAAGTGATACCAAGAGTAAGAGCAAGCAATAGAAGATACATAAAGTAGGGCGTGTAGAGTCTTTGATTTCTGTCTACAGTTTACCTCCTTCTCTCTGTGCTATTGCATCTCTGTATGACTTAGCAAAACAAAGGTGAATTATCTATCTGATTAATCAAATAACATGTACATTTACCAAATAGAATGTATCAGTTTTTAAGTTGAGATGTTTTCCTCTGCTGCGCATTATATGAGCTATAGCCCTGCTGCTTCTAACTATTCATTCTTATTAGATGAAGTGGACTGGGATGAGTGCTGGATGGCATAAGCACGTGGGGTATGGGAGACAGAGCTTCTCTCCTCTTACTTGTTTGAAATCAATTCAGAGGGATAGCAAATATGGCAAAAAGGTGCATTCCCCTCTTAGAGTAACTTGACAGTTCGGAAGTATTCTCAGAGCAGTTCCTGATAACTCTGCTGAAATGCACACATTTTTAACAGCATTTTCAACAGGAGCGTTGAGGCTCTTCTCAGACTGAAAGTGGTTCTTGTGAGCACTGGATGTTGAGTGTCAAGCAGTGACATATAGAAGCACTGGAGCTCACCTTCTGAGTCTGTTCAATCCAAAATCCTCTGAGCACAGTTACGGTGTGACTGTGGTTCCCTACAGTCAAGCTCCATTTTATCTGGAAGTGCAAAAAGCTTCTGCAAATAACAAACAATAAATGTAAAGGGTAATAACAAGCAGTAAACATAATGGGCTATTGATTCATTGATTTTTGTATGTGATTTATGTATGTGTTCTCCCAGGATAATTTTTTGATGATTGGGCTGATTTGACTGTAGTTTGGAGAAGAGATGACATTGCTATTTACAGTAAAAGACACTTAGACATCACTCAGTCAGAGAGTTATCAAGAATTAGTTCCTTGTTCACTTACATTCTTGACTCCAGTTGATCTGTATCTTCCTATTTATACTGCCTTCTGTGTACTAGACTGGTCTGTTTCCTTTGATGCTGTTTCCTTTGCATTAGCAGAAAACTTTGCAATGGTTTTCAAGTTTTGGTATCAAGCACTGTTTAATAATCTGTTCACATGAATATTTTAAAATGTTAGTAATGGCAAAATTGCCCGAACTAAATACGGAAATCTCTGTGTGTGTTCCTGTAGACTTCTTCCATTCTCAATTAGTTAAGTTTCTATGTCAGTTTAGTCATTGGCTTTTTTTCTAGTGAGAGCCAATTGTGCTTTTAACCTTGGCATTGTGTTTCAACATAGTGAGCAGCAGAGCTAAACCTTAGCCTTAAATGAGTATAATTTAAATTGGTGAGTCTATACTTTGACTTTATAGGATTTGAATCAACCAGTAGATGAATAATTTTGTACTGGCAGTCAGAGCAGTTGCATAGCCCCAAGGTCTTTGGAGATATCTTCTTGTGTAGAACTTAGGTCAAGGACTTCTGTTAAACTTACTGCCTCCAGCTAACATAGATTCACATCTGCGTTACGTAACTTGGACCAGGGAAGGACTAATCTCCAGATCAAATAGCTCAGAGGTCGGCAAAGGAGCACATCTGTGGATACACCATAGGGTCCCAAGATGTGTTATATGGCACTGTGGGAAGAGGAGGCCTCTTATGCCCATTTAAATTCAGATTTTCCATCATTGGGTCAAGCAACATAAAATGTGATTAGAGGCTGAATTTCTCTCAACAAAATAGCTGCTTTCTAGAGGACAGGTGAACCCTCAGAAATCAGCGAGTACTTCAACTTGGGCATGAGAAAAAAGGTGATCCTACTGTGCCGCACTTCCCTCAAAGCCTGACTAGTGTTTCACAACAGGAGATGCTGGATGCTGAGTGTTTTTGAAAACACAGTGGTTTTTTTAAGGTGTCTAAGTATTAACTTCACGCTTTTGATAATATGGCCTGAGCGATGAGCCAGATGTTTAAGCATCTTCCTGTGATTGAACACTTTTCTTGTCCTACAGAAAATGTAGTGTCTGCAGCAAATACCTGATAGCAAAAGTGGAGTGACAAAGAAAATGCCAGTTAATTTTTAAGTCAGATGTTTCATTAGACTCTGGACCTTATTTCTATGTATATTATGTAGATTTAGAAGAGAAGGGGATACAAGTTCCTGGACTAATGCAAATTTTTAAAACCTCTTTCATTCATGAACATTTTGTTGTATGAAGGTGCAGTATCTTGGAAACAGTTGTGATAGCACGTGCGTTATACTTTTCTTAAAACTGCTAATGAGAAGGAAGCATTATCCTAGAGCAAATGTTAATGTTCTGTTTTGTGATAATGCACATATTCTCTCTCATCAAAATGGATTCTTGGATCTAACTAATAAATCTCCTGAAAAGGGACCTCCAATGCCTAGAGACAAGAGATAAATCATACTGCGAAGACACTGAACCATGAAATTATTCTGTTAACATGTCATCTGCCTGGAATATATTTTCAAATCTCCAACAGAAGGGTCTAAATTATGAAAGGAAGGTGGCTTAGCAGAGTTGGTAATTTGGGAGTTGATACTTTTAACCTCTTCCATCTGCTGTCATTACTTAGGTGTGTCTGTTCTGGCAAAAGATTACAAAGTGAAAGATTCTCGAATACCGCTATACCTAAGCTTTTTAAAATAAAATAGGTCTTTAAATTCTTCAACCCATGTTATCTTGTGAGAAATGTTACATTGTATCAGTACTATAGCATAAGGTATCATGACAAATCACTGGCAATTTGAAATTTTGAAAAGTAATGACTATAAAAAGTAGTGTGGCAAAGAGGAGATAAAGATGGTATGTTGTAATCTGGAAAGGGTAGGTGGGGTGTATTTACCAGTGTAAAGTGAAGATTTCAGGTCATGTTGCAAAGATCCTGCTTTTCAGGATTTGTCTCTTTATACATAGTCTTTTTTACAGGGATGTGGTAAAGAGCAATTTTTCTAAGTTACACTGACAGCTGATACTAACAGAAACTAAACCAAAGTCTCCACTCATGTCCATCACTCAAGTGTTCTTCTGAGAACAATGGAAGGCACCTGTTTTAAAATTGATTGGTGATAAGAAATGGCTGTTTGATTTTCTAACTCACAAAGTCTGAGAATTAAGTGAAATTTCATTTAAAATTATTATGCTTCATTAATTCATGTTAACTAGCCAGGAGTGGAATGGAATTGAGCTTGTGAGTACTCGTTGGATGGTGCAGTTCTTCACCTGTGTTGTACTATGTTGAGACTTACAGCTCTTGGGAGTACTTACTAGTTTGAATTTACTGATGCTTGACTGCTTCAGCAGCTGACCTGCATCCAGCAAGATCAAACCACCTCCTACCCCATCACAGCTTCAGCTTCATAGTAGTTTGTACATAGGCAGTATCTTTGTACTTTGTAACACCATTCATTCACCTTTTATGCTGGTAAATAAACTCTGAAGAAGTTCTTCAAGAGTACTCAATTATTGTCATTTTTAAGGTATGATCATGTCAAGAGAGAGAATAGACAATAGAATATGCCTTCAGTAGATAGAGTGACTGTGGGACAGCCCATTGCACCTTCACCTTGCTTTGTTGTATACATGTGAGGCACCTGGTGTACTGCAGATAGTTTCATCCATCTGAACACATAAGATCCATTGCGGGGACGTTTTAAATACTAACATTTTCTAACACAGACTTTCATATTGCAGCCTCTCATATTCCAACTTTTCTGTAATTTTGCCACCTGCATAGGTATTGACATGATCGTGATATATCATGTAGCATATACTTTTACTGCTGTTTCTTGGAATGGTAAAGAAACACAAGTATGTGTTGTAGGACAATAAAGCTGAGAGTTGATTGCTTTTGTAAAACAAAATCCAAAAGAATTAATACAACTGTAGTTACTTAATATAAAGTGTTTAAAGTAATTAAAGGAATATGCTGAAAATAGTCTTATGGTAAATAATTTGACATTAGGAATAGAAGTTTCAGAGCATAATGTTGTTTATTTCTGAATAGGATTGTGAAGTGCAGTTACAGCAATGTGACTGAACTACTTCAGAAGACCAGATTCTGCCTATGGTTATAGGTAGGGCATCGTAGTGTCTGTAAAAGCTATGTGTAATTGTCTGAGGAATAAGCTGACTTTTATACAATATTTTATTGTCTGATACATTGGCTCTCCATTATTTTGCAATTGTATTTTTATAGAAAATTACAAACACTAATAATGTAAGGTGACATGTTACATTTAGTGAGCAGAACTAAATGTCCTGGAGATTCTCCTAGGTTGGTGTATGAATAGCAAAGCAATTCAAGAATAGTCTGTCTCTAGGTGAAAAAAGAGATGGGTCTGTGACTAGGTATTGGGAAGACCACTACTAATTCTTCAGGAGGTTAAAGACTTATCATACAATCTTGAACAAGTGAAATATGACTAGATTTTCAAAATTATTTAAGTCCGCAAATATGTTGTTGGCTAGCTAGTGGAATTTCCAAGAAGCACTTTGTGATTTCTTTCTGTTACGATGCTTTAAATCTCCATTCTGTATTTGATTGTTTCCAAAGAGTTCAGGATCACTGGTTTCACAGCAAGTGAAGCGTTGATGTGTTTTTGAAAATGTCAGTGTATGTACTTGGCTGTATTTTCTTCCAGCGAATCACAGAATGGTTGAGGTTGGAAGAGACGTCTGGAGGTCATTTTGTCCAACTGTCCTGCTCGACCTGAGTCATCTGTAGCAGACTGCCCAGGACAGTGTCCGTACAGCTTTGAGTATCTGCAAGGATGGAGATTCCACAACTTATCTGGGCAAGCTGTGCCAGTTCTCAGTCACCCTAATAGTGAAAAAGTGTTTCCTGTGTTCAGGTTGAACCTCCTGTGTTTCAATGTGTGCACATCAACTCTTGCGCTGTCACTGGGCACCGCTGAAAAGAGCCTGGTTCAGTTTTCTTTACACTCTCCCCTCATGTATTTCTATACTGATAATACCTGTTTTGAGCTTTCTCTTTTCTGTGCTAAACAGTCCCACCTGTCTCAGCCTTTCCTCATGTGGGAGGTGCTCCAGTCCCCTAATCAATCTTGGTGACTATTTGCTGGACTGTCTCCAGTAGCTTTGTGTCTCTGATGCTGGGGAGGCCAGAACTGGACACAGTGCTCTACATGTGGCCTCACCAGGGCTGGTAGAAGGGAAGGAGCACCTTCCTCAGCCTGCTGTCCATACCCCTCCTGAAGCAGCCCAGGATACCACCAGCCTTCGTTACCACAAGGGCACAGTGCTGGCTCATGTCTGCTTTGGTGTCCACTGGAACCCCCAGTTCCTCTGGTGCAAGGCTGCTTTCCTGGTGGTCAGCCCCCAGAAAATACTGGTGCAGGGCTCTGGAGTGCTTCTGCTGAACTTGTGAGGTTCCTGTTGGCTGTATCTCAAGCCTGTTGAGGTTCCTTCCCTTTGGATGGCAGCACAACCCTGTGGTGTATCAGCCATTCCTCACAGGTTGGAACATGAGCAAACTTGCTGAGGGTGCACTCTGCCCCATCATTAATGAAGATGTTGAATGGGACTGGACCATTTTTACCCCTGCAGTACTCCTCCAGTGGTGGATGTAGGTGTTTGTATGATTTGGCAGTACATGTGTTAAGTCCATGGGGAAACAGTTTTGTGCTATAAGGACAGGGTATTTGAGTATTGTTACTATCACATTGTCTCAGAGTATGCAGCAGTGCCAAAAGACTTCAGGGCAAGGGCTCTGCCCTTATAAGGATGTATAGGATTTAGTCATTACTAATTCATTCCTAACAGGTATATGAATTGATAAAAAGTCAAATACATCTTTGGGTTTGAATATCAGGTTCAAATAGATTTGTGCCAGGGTTTAACAGAGTAATGAGTAGCTTGAAGTACTGTTACCTTCATTGCATCATCTTTATTTAAAAAGCAGAGAGCTGTTTCTGTCTAAGACTGTACCAAGTATGCATATATAACTGGTCTTTTAAGTCTGGCAGTAGATCTAGAAATTGAAGTGTATGCAGTTAGCAGCTATATCATAGCAAAATGGAGTCTATTTTCCATTTACCTTATGGCATTTTAATATATTTGAGAAAGTGGTATAATATTATAAGTATTTTCATCTATTACATAAGACAAGAGGGAATCAGCTCTGAAATTAAATCATCTTGATGCAATTTCCCTCCTTTCCTTCCTTAACTGTTCAGTTATGACATATAACAACTTATCTACAACTGCCTAAGTGTTTCTCATTGATTTTGTCTTTCTCTTCCTTTTTGTATGTCTTATAGAGATAGAATTTGATTTTGCAAATGCATTCTTTGTTCATATGTATTTATAGCCTAATTTCAGCAAGTAATTGTAATTCGTGCTCTGTGGCTTGCTGTTGAATAGTCTGTTGTAAACATTTACTGTTTCAGCTGTTAAGGAGGACTTTGCCTTCACAGTACGTTTCTGATTTTTGATTCATTAGGAATCTCTCCTCCAGCTGGCTTACTCATGAATAGAAGGGTATTGTTTTATAGGTATATTCTTTGGTGCTTATTTAAAACAGACTGTTTCACCAAACATTTCCTGCCAGTATAGTTGTTGCTAGAACACAGAAGAGCTAAAATGTATGCACCTGAAATGAATTCATCAGGAAACTCGAATAATCATGAAAATAAACATGCTCAGCTCTCAGCCATTTTCTGAGTAAATAAAAAAGAATCACTTCTGAAGCTCTGTGTTGCTCTCCATGCTGCACTCAACTGCCTCTGAACCCTAGGTAGAAGCTAAGATGCCTGACAGATGTTTTTAGTGACTCCATATGCAGTTAATTTTGTGCATTAAATGCACATAAACTGTTTTAGTCATCCAGTTTCTAAAGTAAATTATTACTTTTCAAAATCCATTGCATGAGTAATAACAGACTGCTAAGATACTGTGAATGCCATTTTGTTTTGCTCTAGTGGAAAATTTCTTGCTGACAAGGTCAAGCCTTGCAGTCTGAGAGCAGTCATGTGATGAAAGGCACATCCAGCAGGAGGAGAGGTGGGAGATGGACATCTACCGTTGTCTCCTTCAGAAGTGAGAATTTGAAATGTGGTTCAGTTAGATTTAGATAGAGGGGATAGAGCTGACCTACAAAGTCTTGCTTTTATTATTGTGGACTAAAAATATGTTGGTTTTAGTGTGTTTTCAAAACTGCTGCCTGTTTCTTGACAGGACTACAGTAGTTAACAGCATTGTCTGTAGTTGTCCTTTGGCAGTAATACTGTCAGCGAAATCCTTACATAGAGTACATACTGATTTTTAAGGAGATTCAGGCTATGGTGCACAGAAAACTGGAGATTGCAATGGAGAAGATGTAGCATGGCTGTTTTTCATTTCTAGTGCAGCAAAATACTTGTGCTCTGCATTTAAAATGAGTTTGAAGATTGTGAGAAAATGTCACAATAGTTAACAGCTGATTTTCCACCATTTACCCCAGAGAACAGCTTCCTTTCAGGTAGATAGCTCATATGTAATATTGCTTTGCCCTAAGACATTTAATGTTCAGATATTTTTATATGACTGAATAATATACTTTGTTATAGAGATAGATTCTTAGGATAAAAATAATTAAGATAATCTAGGAGTCAAGTTGCTCAGTAAAGAACTAGGTAGCTACATTTTCAACATATAAGCCTACATCATTACCTAAGGTTGCTGGGAGGCTGCTGATGCCTTAATAGATAAGGTTTAGATAGATTACCTGCAGTACTAAACAATTTACTGGGAACAGAAAATGGGCTTCCAATACAGTCTAGAAATGAAACATCACAATTATTTGAGGTACTCTGTAACCTTGGAAACAATTGGGAGCAGTGACATCAGCAACAATTATGTGCTATTTTGTCTTCAGTTTATCACCAAGGTAACCAGAGCAGGTTTCCCTGCTTGAAATTTTAAGAATGTAGTGGTCTGGTATTAAGTGAACATTTGTGAAGCAGACTTCTTAGAGTCTGTTAAAAATGCATTCTGCTTCCCTTTTAAAATGATCCTTCAGTATTTAAATTGTGTAAACTCCTCTGTTTGTTTGGGGTTTTCTCCTTTTTTTTTTTTTTTTCCTTTTTTTCTATGGAACAGCTGCAGGCAAATAAAGCCTTAGTTACTGTGCTAAATTCTCTAAATACTGGAAAGAAGGAAAATCTATTTCCTTATAGATTTCTTTTTGTTGGCCCCAAATACCAAGTATTGCAGCTGTGCAAAAAGGCTGCAAATAGCACTATGTTGTTTTTGGGCATGGGATTTACCCACAATGGAGGACACATGATGTTCCCACACCTAACTTCCTTGAGGGGAGCTCTGCATTAAAGTCTAGTTTCACGAGAGACTTGTATTCATTGCTGCCAGAGGAAAATACTGGATAAGTAATTCCCTTAGACTTCCTGGCTATCAAACATCCTTAGTCAGCCTACCTTACCCTGTGCTTGTGCCACATGATAACCATCTTCATGCTTAGTCCAGAGGTTTTTTGCAGTGGATTTGGAGAAGGTGATGTTTGAATTAAAGTTTTGTTGCATGGTAGAAAAGCTTGTAGTCCCCTTTTTAATTGCTTTCTGATTGGAAAGTTGTGTGTTGTCAGAGCTGTAATGCTGACAGGCAGGTTACTCAGATGATACAATCTCTCGTGTGTGTGTGACTAAATTTTAGTGAGTGGTATTTTATATGAAATGGTGATAAAGCTTATCTGTCAGTCATGGAGGAAAAAGAGGACACTGCAAGAAAGTTACTCTTTTTGAAGTCTGGGACACTGTCTTGGGTGAAAGGCATATCCGTGCTATAAATTTTCATTAATAAAACTTTAATATTTTGCCTGCGATGCCTTACTTTGTCAAACATTTCCTTTTTTTATGTATGTTTTTATCCCTAGATTGCTGCACATGCGAAATACACATTTGCGCTCTGTTGAGTTATTGTGCATTTAATATATGGTTTTGCAGGGCTGTTGGTGTGCAGGCAACTTGCCATACTTGTGCCTTAGAAATACAAGTTAGAACTTAGTGTTTGGAGGAAAGTAGTAAAATTCTGTTCTGGTTTGTAGTGCAGTCCTAAAGAAGTGAAACTTCATTACATGCCATTAGCCTTGTGGGGTTCCAAAATAAACTTTATAGTCTATGGTTAGTATTGGAGTTCAGTAGCCCACATCGCTTATAATGAATTGAGCCAAGTAAATGAAATTAGATTTTTGCATGAAAAAAAGATGATCACTTCACATAGTTTGGTATTGCAGAGTGAATAAGACACCTTGTACATTTCACAGTTCCAGAGGCTTTCATAGGGTGTAATCAAAAAACAGATGCCTTTTGGAGAAATAGAATATTGATGTTCATATTTATAAAGGAATTAATTCACTGACTGATAAAAGCAGAAGAAAAAGAAAGTGAACTTTTTAGATACTAGTCACATTCTAGCAAAATTGTAATTATCCTTAGGATCATAATGAATGTGTGTTGGTTATTTTTTTGTAATAAAAAGTCACCAAATGCCTATGTGCTTTGCTTTCTAAAGTAATTTTCAGAAATATGCAATAAAAAGTAATCACACTATTTGCAAACATATTTGGTGAAGAGAAGCTGTGCTTTGAAAGGTATTGATTTGCTTGTTGCAGTTATCAGTATGATTAATGTTAAGATTTTATGCAGTATATTTAATCATTACTCATGATTAGTGCAGTATTAATGCACACCACATATCTTACACACATACTATTAACAATTAGTGGCTTGTATTTCTTTCCTATCACAGATGTAGTCGTAAGTTAGAACTCATAAAATTTTTAAAGAAATATTTATTGGACTAGGCATTAGTTATAAATCTTTATAGCTACAGTATTTAAAGAATTGATAATGATTTCAGTGGGTTTATTTCATGATAATGAAAGGCCGTTTAGATTTCTTTTGTATTGCAACTTCTCCCAAGGGTTTCCTACAGGAGGTGCAAGTTTTCACAACTGTCGTGAGGCCAAGGAAAAACTCTGAGGCAAGACAATAGATAGTGCATTCTCTGCAGAGAGACCACATTTTACATATGAACAAACTGGAATGTAGTTGGATAAAATGACTTGGTAATGCTAGGTTCCCAAATGTTACGGTGCTGCTTGAAGAAATAAAGAGCGGGGAATGGAGAAAGGAAAAAGAAGAGAGGGAAAGTGGTAAATAATGATGAAGGCCTGGTGAAATGGCCTGTAAGGTGATTCTGTGCTAAGGTTCAGTATTTGTATGTGGCTAAATGTGATCTTGGGAGTGTAGGGATACAAAGCAATGGCCATATTCAAGGGCTAGGTTTCCAAGTGCTGACGTTCATGATAACTAAAGAGTCCTTACCAAAAACTGACTGAAAATGAATTTGAAGACCTGAGAAAATAAAGCCTTGAGAAACCTGAGCTGAACTCAGAGATGATACTGCTTTGAGCAGGAGGTTGGAGTAGAGACCTTCTGAGGTCCTTTCCAGCCTGTATTAGTCTGTGCTGTGGGAAAAAGGTTACTTCATCCATACAGGTGTTTTAGGAGGAATTCAAATAGTAAACAGGATAGTTTGCTTACTTACCCAGTCTGAATTAACAATCACCGGACTAATTTGTCCGGTGTTGTTAGTAACCCTTAAAAATTTGCATTTAAGGCATACAGGTATAAAGGTATAAAACTAGGTTTGAAGACTGAAAAAAGACTTGGTAAAACTTACAAAAACCAAGTGAATTTTCCAGGGCAGATATAATTATTTTTACAGAGATCTATATTTATTTTATTTAAAAAGTGTCAGAATTTTTATAGTGTATCCAAAAAAAATTTGGAGGTAACTTGAACATATCCCTGCTTATCTCTAAGAAATATGATCTCTAAGTTATAAGATCTTTAAGACTGGCATTTTAATCTACTTGGCAAATGAATGTTGAGATCCAGTGAATGAAAGCTGTATTTACAAAAAAAATAAAAGATATGTCTGTGAGAACAGAGGAAGCAATTCTTCTGCACTTGGAAAGGGAGCACTCACCTTTTTATCTGAGCAAACCTTTCTTCAGTAGCTTGGAGAGTGACAGGGGAAAGGAACATTTCTCCTTTTCTGAGAGTTGGTATCTCTGCTTTGGCATCCAGTACCACAGTCTTTGAGAGCATTAGGAAAAAAATAGTAGTAACAGCTTTCATCTTTCTACCTGGCTGACTAAAGTGATTGACTTTATGCAGTTTAGTTTGGTTAAATTAGCTAAAATGTAACTGCTAGGTTTCTTCATTCTCAATATAGTTATATCAGATTCCTTCTTATCAGACTGTTCACATATTAGTACAAGTGCTGGATAAAGATGTTTTGAATTACAATAAGATAGATTCATTGGGCAAGTTGATGATCCATGATCTGTTGCCAGCTCACAAACGCGTCAGACTTTTAGAGCAGTCAGCATCTGCTTCAACTGTCTGGGGATGCAAACAGAACAGAAAACATCTTATATTACAACAAAACCAGAGATCTGACTTGATGAAAGTAGAATTTTCTTCTTTGTGTAGCGATTCTATGTGTTATTTAAAATTGAGTGCTCATATCATGTTAACAAGTATGTAATCACCTTAGTTACTCATAATTAATTACTGAGAGGAAATTCAGGAAGGAAGAACTGTGTTCCATATTATACCCTCTATATTTACTGTAGATGTATTTTTACTTCTCTATCCTAGTTTTGCCTTTGAGGATTTTGGTTTGTTTGTCTTCATCATCCTTTTTTCCTCTCATTTTTACATTTTGCTCTTCTCACTTTGTTAGTACTTTGATATTTTTCCCAGTCTTGGCATTGTCTTGACTTTCCGTTTGCCAAGATGTTGCTTCCTATCTTGAAAATGTTCCCTTGTCCTATGTCTGTCATTTACCATTGCTTCTTTCAATTCTTCATTCTCTCTAGATTTTTTAACTTATTCGGGAGATCCTTCTTTTCAGAACTTACCATAGAATATTCAGCATGAGGTGTGGGTTAAATCTTGCATTAAAAAAGAAAAATCATCCCTCTTGATTTACATGTGTTCCATGATGTTTTAATAGATCAGCTCTGTAGGGGTTGTTTTTGGTCTCTTATTGCATCACTAATTGCTATGCTACACATTACGTGCATCGTTAGCAGTTCTTACCTTAAATGTCTTTTAACTACTTTCATCCTTTCCTAGATCCGCTAGCTTATGTGAGTCAGTATTTTTCCCAAGATATTTTCCATGACCTGTCCAAGTGTTTCAAGGAACACGAGTTTTAAATTAGCATCTTTACTGGTTTATTGGGATACAGTCTCACTGTATTATTGTCATTTAGTTCTGCATAAGAGAGAGTTTATTTGACTTGCTGTCATGGCACTTTTGATATTGAATAATTTTTTTCGTGTTGATCTTACTGTATTTATTGGTCTTCATTCCAGTTACAATCTACGGGGATTCGTAAGCCATACAGGTTTGGTTTTTTTTAAAAACAGGCAAAAATTTAAGTATTTTAGAATAAAGCTTATTGGATGGAATAGGAGAGGGAAAAAATAAATTTCATTTCACGTACAGTCCTCTTGCTCAGAAAGCATATTACTTTAAATGATAATTCCTTTTTTAAAAAATGGTACTCTTACACATCTTGTACAATTCTTTAGGTTCCAGCATTTATTCAGTCTATTGCTTCAGAATGTTTATAATGATCTTCCTAATGGTCCATTGGAAATATGCCACCATTAACTAATGTATTCCCTCTGCAAGTGTTTATTTCTGAACTAGACTGGTAGAGCTATCAGAATGATATCACTTCATACAATACTAAACTGAAAACCGTAAGTAAAGTTTGAGTCATAGAATACAAAGAAGGTGTAATCTTAACTTCCTTTGAAAGTGCAGGTTTAAGTGCTTGCTTTTGCTGAATGTAATGATTGAATTGCATGTTCAGTACCAGCCACATCAATCATGTGGCAATAAACTTCTTTATGGGGTTACCGTTAGGTTTATTTGTATTTCTGTAGAGCCTCAACTAAGAAAATGCTCATCTTTGTAAAATGGAAGGATAAGAAGGTGTCTTCCTCTTTGAAAATAAGAATTAAATTAGACAAAGAAATTAAGGTAAAGAAGGAAAAGTGGAAAAACCACTTTTGTGAAGCAAGCCCCCCTTTTCATAGGAGCAATGTAGTGAAAACATCTTGTCAGTGATGGAAACAAGGCCCCGGAAAGCATGTCCTAGTGAGTTGAAAAATCACAGGTACCCTGTGTTACCTTGTGTCCAGGGCAATATGGAACCTACTGGCAGAGTCACTATGATATGACAGGGCCTTTGCTCTGCTTTGCTGCCCTCCTGGGCAGAGGGAGATCTCAGCAGGAGCACAGGACTGTGGTACAGTGTTCCATATCAGACTCCAAATGGTCTAGTTCTTCCCTTGGCAATCTTCCTATGCTTTAAAGAAACAGTTTGTAGCATCACTCTGTGTCTTTCTTGAGCCAACTTTTAGCTTTCCAAGAGTGGATCTGCTTCACTGGGCAGTGCCTTCAGGCAGGTGACCTACTCAGGCCTCTTAAACTGGCTAATGTATAGTGGGAGTGTGAAACACGTACAATTCAGGAATTGTCCTTAGAAATTTATCTGTGGGATTTTCACTTTCAGATGTAAAAAGATATCTTACTTTCCCATAAATTTGTACAAATATGCTGTGTAATTGCAGTATTTTAATATTCCAGCTACAGAAGTCTAGTGTCTAGACACCACCATATGTATTTCAGTCAGGCACAGAAGTATTGCTGTCCCATTTTCATTTCTTTGGCAACTGACTTTCTACTGCTTTGCAAATTCACAGAGCAATGATTTTAATAGAAAAGCAAAATACTACATTGCACTAAAGATGAGAGCTGGTTATAAATAAAAATTGTTACTATTACTTCCTCTGTTTCAATTGCTGTTAATTTGCTTGTGCTTCTTTAACTCTCTGAAACTTCTGTGAATAAATGAGATAACAAAGCATAATTATAAGTCAATTATGCTAAATTTTTGGTTGGAAGCTTGACCACTGGAATGCAAAGCTGTATGTTTTCACCTCCATCCAAAAATATTTCTGAAATGAAACACTTGTTTCTGTCTCAGTGAAGCCAGAAACTGAAACTGGAGACTGAAGAATAAATGACAGAAATAAATGATGCCTTGTCAGCTTCTGAAAAAGGCTAATGAAACCTCGCAGCTGCCAATTCTGACTGAAACCAGTGGCCTGTGAATTGCAATATTCAAGGGAAAAAGTCAAAGATAATCCAGATGTTCCCAAGCAGAACACTTTGCAATACTTCTTCATCCATTTTCTTTCTATTTGTATGGACTAAAGAATTACATAACCGAGATTTGGTTTAATACCAAAAGTTATTATCTGAAGGTTATTATTTGACCTTCAAGATAATTTAATGTGCTCAGCACATTATTTCTGTCCATACTCATTACTTTAAAGGTGGCGTTTATCAGATGCACACCATTTTGAATCACAGATTGTTCATGTGATGGAGGTTTCTTAGAAAGTTTCTTTTGACAGGCTATTAATAGTCTTCCTGAAGCACTTTTCTTTTGGCAATGAAAAAAGTGAACCTTGACAATCAAAAGGAGATTTGTGCATATGGAACTGATTACCTTTTACCATTTATTTTTGCTCATTATTTTTCTGCCTGATGAACTATTATAAGCAGAAGACTTGTAAATAAATCTTGATTTAAGTGTGCTTCAGAGAGCTAATTGATACTTTGTTCACTGGTGAGTTTGCATTTGTTTTGCAGCTGAGCCCATATTTCACTGTTAATCTGCTAAATCACCTGCTTAGTGGCAGCAAAATCATAGTCATGTAAAAACATAAGCAAAAAGAGGCAAATGTGTTACTGAATACATAGCCATCATTCTCTTCTGAGAAAGAGGAAAAACAGGTATCCAATTTGGTTTTTACTGGATCAGGAGCCTGTATTACAAAAAAAACCCTGGACCCTAAGAAGTGGATTACTACCCTTGACCTTTCCAGGTAATTAGAATCCTGCAGTCTGTTTAACTTTCAATTCAATAAAGATTTATCATATGCTGTTGGTTTGAGTCCAGACTTCTGTAACTGTGTATAGCCTATGGAAAATTCCAGTGAAGAGGGAATATCAGATAACTCTGTTTCTGTAATTAAAAGATGGTAACATACTTAAGCAAGAAGATTTTTGTTTCAGTAATGAGGCAGCAATGTCTTGTGTTCTGCTTGCTTTTAACCAATTCTTTTCCCTCAGTAGATTTTGGTCTTGGTTTAAAGCAGCATAGCCTTGTTAGAATTAAGGTGCTTACACATTATTTGAATAGATATATGCCTTTGATAATTCTGGAAGTTGTTGAAGTTGTATGGTAACACTTTTGAATTAGATATTTCCAGAAGAAAAAGAGTCCTCAGAGAAAAGGGAGGAGAAGAGTGGGAAAGGAGACGACACTGTTTAGAAGTGACTCAGTTGCTCATGAAAAGGTGTCTGGAGAGCAAACTTGGCAGGAGCATACTCCTTCTTCCCCCTTTCATCAAATCTTTACCTAGGATGTACTATGTCTTTCATTTTCACAGAATAAAGGTAATTTTACCAGTGTTCCCTAGGGGCTCAGACAAGGGACATAACTGGAAAACTTTCCAGTCTAGTAAGGACCTCTGATTGCTGCCTGTTACTGGTTGCTCAAGCTGGCAGTGATCAAATAACAAACAAATCTGAGGGCAATCAAAAGAGACTTCAGGGCCTTGGGACAATTGGTTGAAGGATCAGGAGCACAGGTAGTGATTTCATCAATCCTTCCAGTAGCAAGGAATAATATTGATAAGAATAGGCAGATCCATCAGGTCAATGCATGGCTTTGAGGCTGGTGTAATTGGAAAAATTGTGAGGTTTTTGACTATGGGATGAGCTGTTTAACATCTGGTCTACTGTCACCAGAAAAAGAGCTCTAGCACAGGAGCTAGCTAATTGACTAATCTTTAGTTTGAAAGACGGAAGAGGAAAATACCGGGCTTGCTAGTGATGAGTAATGGGATGATGTGCCAAAACTTGAGAAAATGAATACTAATGGAATCCCTCAATCTGCGTCATGAGATGTTGGCTACAAAGTACAACACCTGAAATGCTTCTAGGCTAGTGCACAGAGCAGGAGGAACAAACAAGAGGAGCTCGAAGCTTTTGCCTAGTCCTAGAGATTTGGCGTCACTGGCATAATTGAAACTTGGTAGGATGAGTCCTCTGACTGGAGGAATAGGCAAGCTGGAAAAGATGGGGGTTGGGGTGGCATTGTATGTAATGGAAAGGCTAGAATGAATGGAACTCACAGTTGGCAGTGGCACAGTTTGAGAGCCTCTAGATGAGAATCAAGGGACAAACAAATAATGTGGATGCCATCGTGGGAGGGTGTTGTAGACCTCCTAGCCAGGACAATGATGCTAATGAATTATTCTTTGAGGAAGGGACACTTCCAGGTCAACTGCCCTTGTCCTTACGGGGGACTTAAACTTTCCAGAAATCAACTGGGAGCATCACACAGCTGGTACAAACCAAGCCAGAAGATTCCTAAAAAACCTAGATGGCAACTTTATGGAACAGGTCCTAAGGGAGTAGACTCAGAAGGATGCTCTCCTTGATCAACAGAGAGAATCTCTTGAGCAAAGTGGAGATTGGCAGCTGTCTTGGCCACAGTGATCACAAAGTGAACAAATTTAAAATCTCTCTTGACAGGAGGAAAAGTGCCAGCAAAATCTCAACTCTGGACATGAGGAGAACAAATTTCAGGCTGCTCAGGGAATTTGTAAGTAAAGTCTCCTGGGAAGGTGTTTTTGCAGGTGCTAGGGTCCATCAGTGCTGGTCACTTTTTAAACATCACCTCCTAAGGGCACAGGAGCAGGCAATTCCCAAATGTTGCAAGTCAAGCAGACGAGGCAGAAGGCCAGCTTGGCTGAACAGGGATCTTCTCTTGGAAATAAGACATAAAAGGGAAGTGCATGCCCAGTAGAAGCAAGATCAGGTGATGTAGGAAGAATACAGAGATGCCACTTGCCACTGTAGGGAAAAAATTTGTGTAGCCATAGCTCAGCTGGAGTTGAAGCTGGCCGGAAGTGCGGGGGACAATAAGAGTTTTTTCAAATATATTAATGGCAAAAGGCAGTGTAGAAACATCATCCCATTACAGGATGAGGATGGTCAGCTCACAAACAGGAACATGGACAAGGCAGAGGTGTTTAATGCATTCTTTGCTTCTGTCTTCAACGTGGATGACCAAGGGGGTCTCAGTGTCCTGAGCTGGAGGACCATGACTGTGAGAATGATCACCTAACTCCCAGTCAACCCTGAAATTATGTGTGATCTGATGCTCCGAGTGGATCCCTACAAATCTACGGGGCCTGATGGGATTCATCCAAGAATCCTCAGTGAGCTAGCTGATGTCATTGCAAAACCGCTCTCAATGATTTTTGAACGGTCTTGAGAACCCAGAGAGGTCCCGTCTGACTGTCGTGATTTTCAAGAAGAGCAAGAAGGAGGACCCTGGAAACTAAAGGCCTGTCAGTCTCACTTCAGTGCCCGGTAAAATCATGGAATAGATTATTCTGGGAGGAATTGAAAAGTACCTGGAGGACGATGCAGACATCAATCACAACCAGCACAGCTTCACGAGGGGAAAGTCCTGCTTGTCAAACCTGGTTTCCTTCTATGACAGGGTAACCCACCTAGACAATCTAGGAAAGCCAGTAGATATAATAATTTTGGACTTCAGCAAGGCTTTTGATACTGTCCCAATATCCTTCTGGACAATATGTCCAGCACACAGCTGAATAACCTGGTTATGTGATGGGTGAGCAACTGGCTCACAGGTCTGGCACAAAGGGTAATACTGAATGAGGTAACATCAGGCTGGCATCTGGTCATTAGTGGGGTTCTGCAAGTCTTCATCCTTGGCCCAGTTCTGTTGAGCATCTTCATTAATGACCTGGGCACACAACTCGAAGGAATACTAAGTTTGCCAACAACACCAAATTCAGAGGAGCTGGTGACTCCGTTGAGGGCAAAGAAGCCTTGCAGAGAGACCTAGACAAATTACAGAGATAGGCAATCACCAAAGGTATGAAGTTTAGCAGGGGCGAGTTCCAGATTCTGCACCTGGTATGGGGCAACCTTGGTTGTGTGTATTGACTGGGGAATGAGAGGCTGGAGAGCAGCACTGAGAAGAGGGACCTGAGGGTCCTGGTTAGGTTGAATATGAGTCATCAGTGCCTTGGCAGCCAGGAGGGGCCAACCATGTCCTGGGGTGCATCAGACACAGTGTCACCAGCTGAGCAAACAAGGTGATTGTCCCGCTCTGCTCTGCACAGGTGCAGCCTCACCTTGAATACGATGTGCCGTTTTGGGCACCACAATATAAAAAAGACATTAAGGTATTGGAGAGTGTCCAGAGAAGGGCCATGAAGATAGTGAAAGGTCTGGAGGGGAAGCCATATGAGGAGTGACTGAGGTGTCACTTGGTCTGTTCAGCCTGGAGGAGTCTGAGGGTAGACCTCACTGTAGCCTTCAGCGCTGGCACGAGAGGTTGGGGAGGGGCTAGTACCAATCTTTTTACTCTCATGAACAGTGACAGGACCAGAGGAAATGATATGAAGCTGAGTCAGGGGAGGTTTAGGTTTGATATCAGAAAAAGGTTTTCACCCAGAGGGTGATTGAGCAGTGGAACAGGCTCTCCAGGGAGGTGTTCACAGCAGCAAGTCTGACAGTTCAAGAAGCATCTGGACAATACTTTCAGGCATGTGGTGTGACTCTTGAGGATGTCCTGTGTAGGGCCAGGAGTTGGACTCAATGATCCTGATACGTCCCTTCCAGCTTAGTATATTCTATGATTATATGTAGTTAGAGTACTATGATTTAGCATTAGTCTGTTCTCTTGCCCAAGAAAGTTTTATGCAATTGTGCTGAGTCCTAAGAAACTAAAGATGCTGTGAGTAGCTACCACTTTTTCCAGTTGTCTCGTATGCTGTGATTTGGTATGTACAGTCTTGTTGCCTGGATAGGTATGGGAATGCCATGCTTACAGATCTGGTTAAGAAGACTAAAGGGAGATTTGTGCCTGATACTGTCAAGAGTTGCACAATTCTTGGCATTATAGGGATGTTCAATTGCCTCTGGAGTGCCCTAGATCAACTCAATAGCCAGACAATTGCATTAGGCCTGGAGCTATTTTGCCTCAGTCCCATGCTTCTGATATAGCTTCCAGTTTTGTTGTAAATCGTGTATTCTTTCTGATCTCCTGGTCTCTTGAGCCAATTGCTGCTGTGGTTCCCAACTATGGAGGTTCCATGTAATAGCATTCAGATTGGTGATATCTTTCCACTTACCTAAAAAGCAACTTCAAAGGCCTGCGTCCATATACATGGAGGATTTTGTACTGATTCTCAGCTTCTGCAAGTTTCTACAGTTTCTATCTTTACTTCGCAGAGCTGATAACAGTACACTGCTTCCTGCTGAGTGGACTTCAGTAAAATATATTACTGGAAATCAGTTGAACTTCAGTGGACTTCAGTAGGAGATAGATGAATAGGAGAGTGTTTAGAGTCTGAATTTTTCTTTCATATTAGTGAACGCTTCTTATTGGTTTGAATGGGCCACAAACCAAGTGTATCAGGAAATCTTCTGAGCCCTTTTGAGAATTACCTGATTATTTTTGGAGGATTACCCAAGGTGGAGGGTCCTGCTCTGGAGCAGCAGGACTTGAAACTTGTATGAGAATTTATGAGGTATTAATTATTGTCAATTATTAATGTATTTTAATAAAAATAATTCTTTTTCTGTAACCTTTTGTAAGGAAATATTATTATTATTATACGTAGTTGAATTTGTCCTTTTTCTTTGGCTGTTTCACTTCCTGTTTTGAAATATGCATGAAAAGTGTATTTTCACATAAAAACTAGCTGTGTGTAAACCTAGGAAACTGTCAGCAGAACTATGGTCTCTTCAATCTGCTAGAAGAATAGTTCACAGCATGCTTGTGTGGGGTGGTGATTGTCAGAGCCTGTACATGGTGACAGGTGCTGTTGGTTGTTCATCTGCTAATTTCTCATTAGAAACAATGTAGTAGGTTGATCAGCTGCAGTTTGGTCATTGGAGGCATTGTCGTGTTTTTTGTTAATAAAATGTATGACTATGTTTACTGAAGTAGTTTAAAAAATAATAGACGTGTTTTCAGTTTCTTAAATTTTTTCATAAATGAAAATATTTGTCATCCCATTACCAACAAATATCTATTACCCATGATCTGTAATTAGGTTCACAGTTAAACATAAAGGATGAGTGGTGCTCACTGGACTGCATCATTGGCCTTACTGTGGTAAAATGACCGATTTTGTCTCACCAGCTGTGACTTTGGAGACAGTGACTTTGGAGGCAGTTTGATGGGAACATATAAAGCTCTACAGATTAAAATATTTCCAGCATACAGCTGTGTGTGTATCAGTCAGAATTCAGCAGCAGTTCTTGCCTGATAAGCTTGCTAATGTCTTCTTGTCCTTAGAAGGAACATTGTTGTCCTGAATGGGTGTCTTGTACGGTCTCAACCCTGCATTCTTTACTGAAGCAAAACTCCAGTGAAAAACAGCATTAGTATGACCACCGAAAGCACTGAATACAAGGATAGAAAAACTACTCACAAGGGCAATGCATTTGCCTAAGGAAATAGAGCATGTAGTTCTGTGACTAATTGTGAATTATAGAAAGAACTAAAGGAAAAAAGACTAAGTTGGGAAATAAATGGTTGATTACTCGTCTTGCATCAAAAAAAGGACATTTTCAAAAGACAAACCCAATTATAGCTGCTTTTTCCAATAATATTCATATCTACTTCTCACAATTTCCATCACATGTAATAGAAAATAAGACTATATTATGCTTCAGCTTCTTATATATATGGCAAAGATGATTGAAAGATTGTATGCAGAGTGTTCTAATTTTATATGAAAAAAGTAGAGTAGGTTATGTCAGCAAGTTAACAAGAGGTAGCTTTTTACTTTTTCTGTGGATGTGTTTTGAGTGCTGCAGAAATAGCCAGGTGTTGGCAGAATGCAATGATGTTGGCTGGTGCAAGTACACAAAAGCCACAGAACTCCGTATGATGGAATTAACATAGTCTGGAACCTCAAATGGCCCTAATTTGATCCTTGAGCTGAAGTGGTCAGGCAAGTGTTGTTTCTCTGCGGTTTAGCATCTGATGATGCATATGAGTTGTTTTACCTTTTCTCTTTAATGTGATTTGAATCAAGATATGAATTTCAGGTATCTTAATGGATTATTAATTTCAAACTGCAAAAGACCAGGTGTGCTTATGAAAACAGTTTAGCATTACCTTTACATATCTGCTTTTTCCTATTACCCTAGAACTTAGAGTCTTTATTACAGAAGTCCCCCACCGGAGGTGCCATGGAAGCAGTGGTGTTTTCTGCTATCACAATGAAACATTTTCTAGTGTCTTAGGCAAAGTGAAGGTAGGAAGCTGACACTCTTATGCCTGTTTCTGGAAATCATTTATTCACATGATGCCAGAAAAGGATGGACTGATTTTTTACTTTGTAGTTAAGGTAGTGTTTTTCACCAAGGGGAACCAATGTAATTTACAGATGCTAATGAATTAAGATTCTTGTTTTGTTTATCAGCTCAATTTTGCAGATGAGGTAGCTGAAATATCAATTTATAGTGGTCTAAGTACAGAATCGAATGGTTTTGCTACAAAAGCACTGAGAGTAGTATAGTATCTTCTATCAACAAATACAAAAGTATCAAGCTTGACATAACATCTGTAGCATTACTGCTTCCTTGGTTGTGTTGATTTGGGTCAGCCAAGTAGAGTAGCTATCAGTGAGAGCTTGGAGGCTTAGTAATTTGTTAGACAAAACATGTTCTGTATAATTAAAAAGATGGTTTTCTTCATTAATCATTAACCTGCACATGACAAACTGTATTTCCTGAATGACGTCTACTCTGCTGATCTGTTTTTCTGTGATGAAATTCTGCTCGTTTCCATCATAAGCTCTGCAACTAATGTAAAAAGTATCTCTGTGTCTTTTTTCAGAAAGTTCTTTGTGAGATTGTTAACAAAGCCTCCAAACCATATGCTTTTTGTCAGCACCATTGTTACCATCTGGAAAGCCTTTTGGAACACTGTGAACAGAAAAGACAAAACTGCACATTTCATTAATAGTAATTGAGCTTTTGAAAAAGCAAATTATTTTGCAATGAAATTCAAAATTTCACAGTAAATACTCAGTAGACAGTGCTAGTATAATTCTGAAAGGAAATACACTGTACTTCACAGTACAGTAGAACCTGGTTGTTCATCAAAATCCAAAATGTCAGATAGAGTACCATTCCTGCAATATAAAGATTGAAACATACACTTACCCCAGCTGGCTGTTTCTTAAAGCTGTTTGCAGAGGTCACATATGTGGGATGTCTGGACTGGTAACCATTTTTATTATAGACAAAGATATTTTTAAAGTTTACCTTTCTTTGATACAGGATTTTTTTTCTAGAAGTATACCTAGAAATAGTCTTTTTTTTNTGTAAAAAAAATCAGATTCTGTGATGTGCATGAACATAAAAGCCTGGTAAAGCAGAGACAACCATGAAATGTTATTGTCATTGAAAATAACCAATCATATGGTTTTTTTCCCTAATAATGTATTTGCTAAGTAATGCACATCTCAAACATTCTGGATTTCTTCACTTCATGAAGAAAATTGTATTCCATTAGTATTCTGAAGCAAAAGAGAAAGGTAATAAGATAGTAATCTCAGCAAACTTGTCATCCTGCAATGTAATTTGATGGCTGCATTTGTTTTGAAAAAAATGCAGATGAGCAAAAGTGGTCCATCTATTACAAAGCCACATTGCAATTTTTTTTCAAACCTATTTGCTTGTATTTTTTAGAGTAATTCTTAAATGGAACACATTTTTCAATGAATATGCATGAAAAACTCGTGACTATTGAGCAAATCAGCACTAATTTATGTTGCTTATGCTGTTTTTCTTTTTGTTTTGTGAGATGTTTCCAAGCAGTGTTATTCTGTGGAATGTGGCCACAGTATAAATGATGTGATTCGTGATACAATCCAGTATATTATTGTGTCTCTCTGTTGTAGAATAAGTATTACTGTGATTGTTTTTCCTTGCCAGTTCAGTAATATGTGACCCTCAAATGCAGCGAAAGATAAATCATTAAGGTTTCATAAAACACAAGTTTAATCTTAAAAAATTAAATTAGGCTTCAGTACTTAGCAAATTTAAGCTGCAGAGGAAACCTCTGGAGGATAACATAGCATAATATAGTATATGATTTTATGAACAATTCCTGCTGTAAGTTGGTCCTCTTAAATTTGAGCCTCTTAAAATTTGGTTCACTTAATATGACCTGTATGTCTTGCTTTGTATGTTTATGTAATTAAACTGTAACAGTGAAAATCAGGAAGGAAAGGAATTGTATGTCAATTATCATGGAACTTATCAGTGTTGAAAATATTATTTTTACAAAGGCTGTCTTACTATGTAATGTAAAAACACTGTCTGCTAGATGTCAGTTTAAAAATACGGTGTATTTTTAACAGTTTAAGAGTTTACAGCATTATCCAAACCAAATATAAATTGAAACTCAGACTGAAAATTCTACGGGTTGTTCTTATCCATACTTTAAAAGTTTTGATCAGAATAAGTGATCTTGGGAAAGGGTTAAAGGGGTTTGATGGCTAGGTTAATATTGCATTTTCAGTCAGGCTGAATTGAAAGGGAAATGTTGGCAAGTACACTGTGAGCCATACTGACTACCAACCTCAAAGGTATTGACATAAAAGGAGAAGGACATGAAAAGCGAGCTGTCAGTGAATAAGCAACAGCAAGAAAAAACCAACAAGTATCTGAAGGCAACACGTAGACAATTTGACTATTACTTTCTCAATTATCATTTTCTCCCTGGTGGAACCAGGAACATCTTTGATGACTATCTGTGAGATAACATTAACGTTTTAAACCTCAAATCTTTGTTTTTCAGAAACCCTCCACCTACTTTGCTACATCCTGAAAAATGGTGCAGAGGATTCAACCATTTCATTTCACAGTGAGTTTTATTTCCTTTTAAAAACAGCTTATTCAGCAAGACCAAAGTGTGCCAGTCTGAAAACAGAATATTCTATTATTCTATATATATATATAGAATTATTCTATTTACTTTTTCTTAATTACTTCCTTATCATCAACTTTTGCAGGTTCTCAAATCCTGCTTTTCATTTTTCCAGTGATGTGCACAATGAAGTAAGGAAATACACTCATACAGGGTTCTCTTAACATGGAGAAATGCAACAATTGTAATAAATACCCTATGTTATAGTTGCCTTTAAGAGAATACTGAAATTGAATTCTCTCTGACATTGTATTCTTGGGCATGCATTAGTAAAGTTTTTACGATACAGAGGTTACAAGATGTTTTTATGGAGGCTTAGATTTACATTAGTGGATTTTCTAGCAAAATTTAGGTAATGAAACATTGGATCATACAACTGCAAACCTTTTAGCCATTACTGATAATTGGCTCATTTATATGCATTAGTTATGCATTTGTTGATGCCTGCCTTGTGACAGCCTAGTTATGATAAATTAAAAGCAGTGATTGTAGAAATTCCATACTGCCTTTTATCCATATGTTAGGACCTTGCCTGATGTTTCTGTCACCCTTGTGATGAGTGGTTAGCTTTTGAATAATTTCATTATCTAGCTCCTTCTTGATGCTAACATCATTTGCATAACAAGCTTATCTCTTCAAGTTGCAGGCCAGACCTGTGTGCTGGCCAAAACTGAGCATGTAGCTTTGGCTAAGCTTTTTATTTCAGTTTGGTTTGTGCAATAATTTTGTTTATGCCAAGATTGCCAAACCTGGTCACTGTAGCTTTTTTCACCCCACTTTGCCATCCCTTGAAATACCATTGTCTCGAGAGGCATTTTTTCATAAGTGGTCTCTAACATATTATAGTGATTTACAACATGCCTGAGCTGGAAGTTTCATTGTTGATAACTCTTTAAGCTGTTAAAATAGTGATCATATATTTTTCAGGAATGATGTCTATATTTTTAAAACCAGCAAAACCAGCACACTATGATAGTACTGCCCCAAGAGATGCTGATTTTGCAGCAGCATCAGATGCAATGTTTACAAAATCTGAATGGAGAGTGTCAAGATGGTTTTTAGCTTGTTGAATCTATGTTTCTATTGCCAGCTCTGTTGACCTTGTCTTGAGATGAAGACTGTAACGTGTTGTTCTCATAAGGATTTTTACAATGAAAATAGTGAATCTGAGTTAGATATTTTATTTTTAAAAAATACAGAGAAGACACAGTTTCGGCTCTCATCTCTGGCAGCAGCCTAATTTTCTATTTGGTATCTGCTAAGATACAGGCAGCACATACATGCTTCTAAAAAGTCAGTAAATTTCTATGTTTGTGTATTTATCTGTACTACTGTGATTGTGCATGAAAAATTTGGCTCTCCAGTCATAATGTGAGAAATAATTAATTATCTTTATTTTATCTACGTATCAATAAGGTTTTTACTATTTCTGTAAGACCATGTAAACTACCACAGAAGTGACAAATAATTTTCTTGGCACGTTAAAGCTTGACTGATCTCTAGGGATAAATAGAAGAGTTAATATGTTCTTGTAGCAGAAGAATGCAGTAACTTTTATTTACATTACATCACAAAATGGTAATTTTAATTAAAATTAGTAGTGGTATCTCCAGAGACAGACATTCTCCTTTTAAATTTATTTAACCAATGATTAGCTATTATGGTTCTTTGAATTAATTAGTCATTCTTGAGCTGGAGGGAATTAAAGAATTAAGAAATTCAGGAAGTAACAAAGTCAAAATGTGAACTTAAGGATTTATGGTCACATTTATCATCAGAATGTAACTTTTAGCAATGACATTGCAAATACAGTACAAATATAATTTTTTTTGTCCTGATAAACCCACTTTTTTGTAGTCAATTTAAACATGGCTTAGCGAGCTGAATTTTATATTGATGAGTCTACATTCAGAGTTATTCAGTTAATAAATCATCTAGATTATATAGTTTTAAGTGGTCCATTTATATTTAACTTCTCTGAATGCAGATAAAGTTTTCTCACAATGTAAGCAATTGTTTAGTGACATTCTGTTCATATTACACAAAGAACATTTTACTGTTTCTTTAATGAGAACATAATGCGCATTTGACATAACTTATTAATTTCAGAGTGTCTAGGAAGGCAAAGAGGTTTGCTAATGTCAGAAAGATACAGATTGCGATGTGTAAGGTTACCATCAAATCTGTACATTTTTGCATTTCATTCATGGATGTAGACTCTCAGAATCTGTCTACAGATGAACTTAAAATACTAAACTGTAGTACCTGACAAAAGATCTCCACCACTTTTGAACGTTGCATGAAACATCTGTATTTATACAGAGGAATGGGCATATATAATGAAAACAGTTATCTTCTACTTTCTAATGAGCAGTTGTAGTAAAAAGTCTGCCTCAAATCAGCTGCGTGCTGTAGTGTTAAAGTGGGATAGGCACCTAAGGGAGAATATCTGGTACACATGCAAAACATACTGTTTCTAGTAAAAAGCTTCAGTTGTATGAGGTTCCAAAGAGTTTTTGTTTTTCTGGGCCTTCAAGGACAGACCAAAGAAACAGAGCAGATGAATTCCTGATGAAAAGCTATTCATCAATTTCATCATACAATAAATAAATGTATTTGGTGGTTTTGAGATCCTCCCTAGAGTTGTTCTGATTGTACTTCTGTTGTCACTGGTAAAATTTCAAAGATTTCAAGATGAGGAACTGTCAGACCCATGCTAAAGAGCTGCAAGAGGTGCCACTCCGTTGAGTTTCTGTTGTTTGTTCTCTAAACCATATATATGAGCCAAAATAAACTGTAATGCTTACTCAGCCCAAATAAGGCTGGGAAACGTGTTGTAATTTTTGAAGATTTAGAAGAGGTAAAGGTATTTACTACACCTAATTTTACAATTTCAGTATCGTAGAATCTTTGTTATGTTTCAGGTGTGTGTTCTAAATTCTATTATATGGTGCTTGATGTTGAACATCAAACTGAAAGAAGATTTATTAAGAAAAGAGGTGATGGTGACATTTCAGTGTTTGAGTATTTGTCTCATTCTTCGGGAGGATTAGTAATTTACAGCACTTGCTACCAAAAGGCAGATCGATAATGTTATAAATGTGTTCTGACCATCAGAATTTATGCCATGCATGTGATGATTGAGTTCTTTGTCGTAAATTCAGTCTTTCATCCTGATACCTGATTGTAGCAGAATGAACAGTAAAATCCTTATTATTTATCGTGGGATGCTGTGCAAGATAGGAGACCTGTTTAACCTACACACATATTCCCAGTGCCCAGCATTTACTTTTTGCAAAGGGACAGCTATATATAGCCCTGAAGATAAGGTTATTTCTATCCTGTGAGTCCTGCTGAATTAGGACTGGAAACAGAAATGCTGTTGGCAAAACTGTCACAGTTTTTTTTAGTTCACTTTTGCAAATTAGTGGCCTGCAGCAGTGGGGGTTGGGCAGGCCTGCAAGTGGAAAGTAGAGAAGCGTCAGAGAACCACATTCCTGCATCTTATTACAAATGTAGTTCATGAAATGTCTTCTCCACCTCTCGGCTACATGTAACTGACCAGTGCCTGCCACAGCTACATATGGTACAGAGGTAGGAGAAACATTCAGTTACTGAGCATTTTAACCAGCTAAAAAAGTCTCAGAGATTGTTATTTTTCCTTCCTTGACTGGAAAGTTTCTGACCTAATGTATCTGGCCTAGATGATCCTGCTTGTCAGTGTCTGTCCTTCCATTTCTCTAAGCAGGGAGAGTCAACCCATTTGAGGTCGTGGTCTTGATTTCATTGATCTTGCATCATGAAGCGACCTTGTGATGTAAGTAATCAGGCAAGTATGTGGAGTAAAAAAAAGTCTCAGAACCAAGAGAACTCATTCTCCCTGCTTAGGACAGAATGCTCCCTCCTTTCAAGAGGATATGACCTTACTCTTTCTCTTCTTGCTCTGGGAAATTTTCACTCTAGAACCTCAGGTGAGCCACTCTAGAACCTCTCTATATTTGGGGGCAGTGTGGTATTTTCTGGAACTGGGAGGAGACGATCTTAGCACATCGGGATGACCTGAAGTCTGGTTCAAGACCCTGGAAAGCAATTTTATCCTAATAGCAGTGTCCTGGAAAGACTCCTCACTGCTAGACAGCAGGTACTTGTGCAAGGAGTGAAATATGTGGAGGGCAGGGGAGAATGTTCTAGAGCTGTGAGAGGAGCAGGTGATGGGGAAAGCACCCTGATGAGTCAGGGAGTGGCAGAGAGATAGGGGCCAGAGGAGTGGCAAGGAGGACTTTAGCTAACAGATAACAGTTGAACAGCACAGAGACTTTGTATCACTGTCACACAGAGGCTGTTGTCTGAATTCTCCAGCTCTAATACAGAGTCTGATACACAGTCATAATTTCTTCCAAATATTAACCTGTATATCTTCTGTGCATGTAGATGTTAAATAGTTGCTTGATGTCTGGTTGGATATTTGGGTTATGAGGCAAAATGAGTTCCAGCAATATACTTCTAGCAGATAAGAAATCATCAGAAAATGTAGCATTTACAAAATGTAATAATTGAAAAAAACCAAAATACTGGTAATAAATCATAATGTAACTAAGCTAGGAGAGCTGCAGCTGCTAGATTTCTTTCTTTGTAAAGAAAGTACTTGGGGTCAAATAGATCGTAACAGATCTGATGGAAGAGAATTTCTGAAAGAAAGAACTGTTGCTGCTCTACTTATGTTTGGCTGCAATAGTGAATGACATTAGTAATTATTTTTCTATTTCTGAACACACAGGAGACTTAGACCACCACTGCAGTTCTTATGAAATCTATTTCTTTCCGTTTATTCATTAGTAAATATTAGCTCATGAGTGCTGATAAATATCTCTCCTTTTCAGCCATCTGATTCGCTACTTGCGAAATGGCTGTTTACATTGTCTCGACCCAGCTATTCCAACAATGTTATCATCCGAGTGCAAGCAGCCAGTGAATTTTTAGAGGCTGTCTCAGATGGGCATATGTGGTTGGGAGGCTGCTCTTATCCACTGCTAATAAATGCTTCATCTTTGCTTGTAATTGTGGCAGAATGGAAATGGTGCTTAGGAGCCTGGCTGTGAGATTGCAGCAAATGGCTGCAACCTATGTTTAATGTAGTGACGCTAATGAATTCTGGGAATTAATTTTCAGCTAAGAAAGCATGATGGAAGATACTAGAATTTCAGATTAGATAATGGATTGACTTTTGTCAAGGCAAACGTACTTTTTTTTAAAATCTCTACTTAATTAGCCTTTTTATTATTTTAGATCCAAAAAATAGCAGACCAAATGTGATGCTTTCATCATACCTTATTTGAAACCCATCTTGTAGTAGATTTGCTAGTCAATTTGCTCAGTTCAAACTAATGCACCACCTTTTTCTCTTTTATTTTTTTTTTTTAATTTCCATAAGCCAAACAAATTGGCTGAATTTGCAGGTGCAGCACATTTACTGGTTTTATGAATAATTGCAGCATGATTGATGTTTGACAGTGCCTGAGCTAACTGTCCAAACTGGTCTTAAATGAATGCTCAGATGAGAAGCTGAAGATGTTTTAGTTTTCTCTTTTCCTCAGAAGCAAATCCTTCATTAATAGGGCTTTTTAATGTTCTTTTTCACTTGTGCAATGCACACACTGATTTCAGAATATCTTGTGATGGGTGAAATTGTAAAAGCTGTTTTGTTACTGTGCTCTTTCAAATGTTAATATTACTGAATTTTTGTTTCTTACTTCTTGATTTCTTTTTTTCTGGCCTGTATTTTCAATACATCTCCTCACTGAATTTGCTGGCAACTTTGAACTCAGACACCCATATAATTAACTTTTCCATGCATTATAATTCTGTGTCAGAGTGCAGGTCAGTAGAAAACTTCATGATAGTTCTCATCTTTGTGCAGGCTTTAGCATTGTAAGAGCTGATATTCTATATTAATTTCTTTTTCTGAAGAGCATTATAGTGTCAAGACTGCTTCCAGTAGGATGAAAATGACACCTTATTGAACACCTGCAGTGACACTGGCAGTCTGATGCATCATTTTTCATTAGCACTTAGGTGGTGGCCCAAGAATTTTTATTTTACAGATGATGTCGACTAAGAACAGCAGCAATAGCAGCAGCAGCAGCAGCAGCAGCAGGCATTCATGTTGCACTAAAAGCAACACAGTCTAACTGACAGTGTGTAGAAACAGAATATTAATAGGTCTTTTCTACATAGAGAGGAATAAAGACAAAGGAATATGCACTGAGAAACATAAGGGTTATGTTTTCAGTGTCACATGACAGCTTACCATCCTACATTCCATCACAGCAATTTTGAGACATTGAATTGGCATTGAATATTTGAACCCATAGTACTTACAGTGACTAAGCTGCAAGCTGTTTACTGCATTTGAAACACAGTAAGAAGTAATTTCTAGGTTGGTAGATGTCAAAACTTACGCTATTTAGAGGTAAAGGGACGCGTGTACCATACACACTTTAATTCCCTATGGCCTGCCTGGTCTTTCTGCTGCTGTATTTTTAAACTGCTCGGAACATGCCATTTGACTTGATGGATTAAACCGACTCCAGTGGAAATGTTCGTTCTCCTGTCACTCTTCCCTGAAGCTGAAGTACTCACACACGAAGTTACAGACATGAATTTAAGCAGCTCTCCCTCACCCTTGCGCAGCTCTTAGTTACTAGCTCTCTGCTTTGTTGTGTCATCTCGTTAACCATCTGAAAGGACTCTGTTCTTCTGATGCAGGCACAAACTTGGCACAATAGGAGGTGTGCTCTGTCTGAGCTTGGAACAGAGAGTTTGATCACAGAATCATGTGGATGTGTCTTGTGTCATTAACTTAGTCATTCTGAGATTCAACAAAGTTTTGGTTGTGTTTCAAGCGAAATCCTACATGAACACAGACTGCAGCAATATCCTACTACCAGAGAATGAAGGCTGCATTTAGATGAAACAATAGATAAAATCGATTATTGCAAAGGTGAAGCATGCACACAAAGTGAATAGTCAGTGGGGGATTGGCAGGATTGTGCAGCAGAAGCAAAGATAATCCTAAAGGTCTCCAAGATCACCTCCTTCACAGAATTTACCTGTGCTCATTAAAACATCTGCCAGGCCTAAAAAGCTCACATTTCAGACATGCAATAGAGAAGCTAAGATTATTTTCTCCAAAATGTCTCTTCTTGTTGGGCTTCCACAATGAGTGCAGCATCCTGGACATTTGGATGTTACACCTAGGGGCCATCTCTGTGGAAAAAATTCTCATGCAACTTCTGTATCCTGTCTGTAAAGTGTCCCTGTGGGTGCATTGCTCAGAGCTCAGAGAATTCATATTAATAACTGCATGCCACCAGGTCAAAGGTTTGTATGTTCTTTACACTTTTGATAAGCACAAGATTTCCTGTCTGGAACTGTGTAATTTTTTGAAGAGAATCCATTTAAACTCTGATGTTATTATCTGAAAGGCAAGTGCCTTTTGTGACAGGACAAGATGTAATGGTTTTAAAATAAAAGAAAGTAGATTCAGACTAGATATCAGGAGGATGGTTTTTACATTGAGGGTGGTGAAGCACTGACACAGGTTGGTAGATGCCCCATCCCTGGAAACAGTCAAGGTCAAGTTAAACAGGGTTCTGAGTGACTCGATATAGTTGATGTCCCTGTGCATTGCAGGGAGTTTGTACTAGATGACCTTGAAAGGTCCCTTCCAACACAAAGTATTCCTGATTCTATGATGTAGATTCACTTGGATTCAGTTATAGTACTGAAAAACTCCAAATGTTGTCAAATTTAATAAGAACATTTATATATCAACAATAAAACCTAAATACTGAACATTTGGAATTATTGACAGAATGGTGAAAATCATGAGTGCATGAGCTTTTCAGACTGAAATCTCCACTTCGGATACTTGCCATCAATCTGTGAATTTGTATAATGCATAGCCTTTGTTGTTTTGTTCTCTTTTCCTCTGTCTTCCTGATTAATGTTGTCTTTCTTTTCAAATGCTTTTTTCCTTTTTCTCAGGAAACATGAATTTAAACAGGACTGGCATGGACCATATTGTCTGTGTGGGTGTATTGACTTTTAAAACTCCCAGATTACAAAAAAGAAAAGGAGTAGGGGGGATTGTCAGAACCTGTTCAAGGCTAATGATGGATCTTTTCATGGAGGGGAAGGACGGGTATTTATAGCCTTGCACTCAGAAGGATGGAGATAAAGCAGGTTGTTTAGCTGTAGTGTTTCTATCAGGAGGCTACGGTTCTAGCCTATAGCAGAATTCACCAAAATAGTTCCAAAACTGGTAACACTTTTTACAGACTTTGTTTTCTGGACTAGATGTACAGAAGAGGTTTACAAAATGGTTTTCGGGAACCTAAAGTATTAAAGTTACGTTCAAAGATATTTCAGGATCATTTTAAGATCAGAATTTAGTCTTCAGTGAAGTCTTTGAGGTGAGGCTAAACTTTAATAACTTGCTAATGTGTTTGGTAGTATTTGAAATCAGTTAATGTGTATGATTTTTTGTAATGTAGTTTAAATTTTGTACATTGTTATTTTTATTACTAGAATATGAATTCTAAAAGGTATTAAAGTTTCACTGAACTTTTGGCTAAAATGATAGTCTTTATTTGTGATATTCGGCCCTGCAAGCGAAGTATTTTAGGTACTTACTCAGCAAATATGAAACGAAATTGTGAAGTATGTCATATGAATGCATCTCATCAAATTAATTCATCTTGAGTTATAATTTGCAAAAATTATGCATACTAGAAGGGAGGTATATACTGAATTGAATCACTTCTTTTTCACATTCTCAAATAATGTCAATATCATTATTATTTGAGCAAGATGAACAGAATGATTTAACATTATTCATTAGAGGATATTTGAAAGCAGTCTTATCCTGTTGGACCATTCTTCCATTTGAATGGTATTATTTCAGCTTTCTTATGCAGAAAATAATTCAACTTGAGTGATGGCTTCTCCAAATTTAAATCTTGATTATATAAATTAGCATGGTACTTTATTTTATGCTGATTTAATAGGACGTATTTCTCTAGTCATTACTAGTTCACCTATTCCTGTCACAGAAAGAACGTTGGTACTCTGGCTAGCATTTAATTTTGACTCATTCCTTTCTCTTCCGGACTGAATTATGCAGGTTTGCAGAATTTTTTATAATTCTTATGCTAACGTTCATCATTGCAATATAGAATATCTACCCGTAATATCCATTTTAAAAACAAAGCTCTATATCAAATCGTTCTGATTAGTGTTGTACCACACGTTTCAGTTGTGATTTTTAATAGGCTATATCCTACAGTTCATAGTCAAACTCTCATTGGAGAATAGGTAGAAAATTAAAGTGAATGAGGTATTGTCTATTCATCTTAATTTTTATATGTATTAACTCTACAGCTGTTACAGGATACAATGTCATTTTTTCCTGGCAACCTAGTTAGAGTTAAAAAGAGAGATAAGCTTGAATTTGTAGCCTTTATACTAGTATACTTGTAGAGTACATTCACTTAGCTAGGTATTTTATGCCAGATTTATTGCAGTGTGGAAGAGTCTTGTTACATATTGAGGAACTCAAATTCGTGGAAAAAGAAAACAGAGTAACAGCCACACTGTAAGCTGATTCAATTCATGCTGTAATGAAATAAGATCATTGTCTGAGACCCCTATTTCTCTGTCACAGGTGTCTAATCAAAGATTTTGAAAAGCGTCCTTCGGTCACCCATCTTTTGGAACATCCGTTTATTAAACAAGTACATGGTAAAGATATGTCTTTGCAGAAACAACTGGCTGAGCTCATCCAAGAACAACAGCAGCTAGGCTCCATAGGCAAAACAAGGTACTGTACAAGGTACTGTATGTAGCAACATGTATGCTACAGCCCTCCTTCTCCACACTTATACTGGAAGCACAGATTGAAACTCTGAATGTGACTTTTACTGTTTCAAATAATAATATGAATGTGTTGACTGGCAAATTATTAGCAAGAAGTGCTGCTTGTCGTGTGAATGTAAAAGTCGTGTTTTCCCTTTGATACTTTTTAAACCTAGTTTGATCAGCCATAATGCAACCTTCTTTGCTTTTTTTTCTCCCACTGAACTCTGTTCTGTACTTGTTCTCATTTGGCTCAGTCAGAAAGATGTTGATAATTCCAGAATGTTCTGATTTGTGGAAATAAATGTTGGCATGAAAAATTATATCATGCTTTGGTAACAGATCTTTAAAAATACAACTGTGAGCATTCAAGTGACTACTTGAATAGAAAAAATTAAGAACAGAAAATTTTGAAGTTTGCTATGTGGTTAAATCCTATTCGTAAGAAGGCTGTTCAGTACTGAAAGTGGTTGTTTGGCATGTAGTTTAATAATAACTTCTATTGTTTCATTCAACCCAGTAATTAATTTTAAAATGTGCTTAAAAAGCAATGCATGTTTATCAGCAGAAGTGGCATCTTTTGAGGCTGATTGTAAATATGTCTTAGTTTAGTTGTTGTCCAGAGGGTGGCAGAATTTCACTGTTTCAAAAGAGAATTAAATGCAAATGAACACCCTGTCCCAAGCTCAGCAATCATTCTGTAGTATGAAATTCTAGAGTTAGATAAGCTCTGGCCCATCATTAGAAATAATGACCTACTAATGTTGATGAAGTAAATTGGATGTTATGATTCATAAGTCATAAACATGTATATACTTACATGCCATAAAACTCTGTGGCTTAACTGCTAAAGGCCCAAACTAAAATGTACAAGTTAAAATAAAGGAATGGCTGTTAAGTACAGTTTCAAGGTGAAGCTGACTTCTGTGGGTGGTGGGGTTTTGTTGTTTGTTTTTGTGGGGTGTTTGTGTTTGTTCTTGTTGGTTTCTTTGTTTTCTGGGAAAACATACCTGGAAATGCTCGCTGTGGGTGAGGGAGTTATGCCAGCATTACAGTAGAAGTTTCTGCTTTATCTAGTTTCCTAAGATTCCTTCCCTTATAGCACCTCACAGATGGCATTGCCTACAGCTACGGCATGGCTGGCCCAAGAGGTAGAAGAATTTTTCCAGCTGTTGACCTGATTGCACATATAGACAGAGTGAAATGGTCCTTATGCTAAGAGGAGCTCTGAAATGGATTCATAATGGTATTCCCATACATTCTTCTGGGACTGAGCTCCATAACGTGGAGTGACAAAGAACCAAGACTGAGACAGCACTTCTTTCCTCAAGCCTTTTCATGTATTAACTGGGTGTGCTGTGACAAACAAACTTCTGCACCTTACACATGACTGGAATGTAGGAAGGATTTTGCTTCCCAGCACCCTAGTATGAATCAGTGCTCATCTAAGGGAGTTTAACTCCTTATCTGTCCTGTCACCACCTAACTCAGCTTAAATATTTTATTTTCAAACAAAAATATTTCTGATTGTTTTAGCATTATACTATGGTATCCTTACTTGTTCTGTGAAGCCCCAGCCCACTGTGATCAGGGTTGAGAGCATGCCCAGTGAGGACAAAAATCTAGTTATTGTTTACCACTGAAATCTACAACATATTGTTCAAAATGATATTCTAAAGATTTTAAACTTGATCAAATTGGTACAAACTTTAATGAGATAGCAAAAGCATATCCCTGCAAAATATTAAATCTGTGGGCCAGACAGTTAATACTGGACTAGAAACATAAGATTATTACAAAAGAACCAACCACCAAGAGCATCTAATTATAATTTTCCCCAGAGGACTGACATAGCCTCATAACAGTAAAAAACTTGGCTCTGTAATAGGGATATTGTACCCTCTAGAAAAATTGTTACTCATTAAAAGCCTTTAAAACCTCTGTAATGCATCTACAACATAGTTTTCAATACAAAATTTGACGTGCAGAAGAACGTATGACCAGATGGTACTGTAAAAAATTTACTGGCGTTCATTTGTAATGATCTGTAGAAGTCATCTGAATGTATAGTTACCACTTTGAAGTAAATAAGGCCAATTCAAACCCATGTTAGGTAAAACCTTTCTATTACAACACTGAGTATAGTGCATTCTTTTTCTGTTTATTGATGCTCTCATGACAGGTACAATGAAATGTACGTTAATTTCCTGGTGTTCAGAAATAAAGAAAAATAGACACCCATTTTTAGGAGTAGAGCAACACTACAAATCAATCATTTAAAAGATAAGTAAGAGAAAATGTTCTCAGAGCACAGGCTGAAAATTTCCAGAAACTGGAAAATCATCAGTATGCTTGTGTTAACAGCACTTCTTCTTTGAGGGAGCCCAGGGAGTCACTGGTGATGACAGCTGATCAGGAGGTGTCTGTGTTTTGTCTCATGTGAAAGTCTTCCAGAACGGTGCTTTGGATTTGTGTCTTTTGATTCTGTACTGACTCAGCACCTGTGGGTTTTTTCATAGGATTCTCTTTCCAGTGGAGCCATGCCAGTTTTCCCTATTTTGGTACATCATTTCAGGTCATTGTGCCTGAGAGCAAGCCTGCAGACTTGAAAGTCGATACTAATGACTTAGAGCATGTGAAGGAGAGACATGGAGAGCTGATCGAGCAGTGCCCTGCTAGTGAAAAGGAGAGAACTGGCTTCTTTCTCTCATTTTCCCTCAACTCCCAGAAACAAACTCAGGGTGTTGTTTTTATTGCAGCTTCAGTGATTGTCAAAAACCTCCTGACCTTGAACTTCTACAGTGAGAGAAAGAAACTAAGCCAGCAGAAACACAGATAATCTTCTACTCTGTTAGTGATTGTGGAGAGGTGCTTCAGGTGATATAGCTGAAGTGAGGGAAGGAATGCTTCACATGACCAGGAATAAGTGGGAGAGTGATAGAAAGAAACAGGCTGGCCTCTTTTGCCAGGATCATCTGGGTTGGCCTCTGGAGTCACAGACTGAAACATCACCTTATTTTAGTTTCTTTCATTCTTTTGTCAGCTTCTTTGTATGCAGTATAGCTAGACTTAACTTCAGTACATTTCTTCAGACCTCTGAACTGAAGGGGCTCTGTATTGACCTTGAGCTCAAAGAAGTCTGTTAACACACTCTGTTAACACAATTCTATAATTGTCATCAGTTTGCTGTTGATAAACATACCGTTGTTACTTTTCTATGAGGCAACTTACTAGAGAATTTTATATTCTATGATTTCCTTTAGGTTAAAAATTAATAATAAAAAGAAAATGTTTATGCTAGTAAAAGACCATTTTTTAAATTAAAAATGACATTAACAATTCATCCTGCTCTTTTTACTGAAAAAGATACTCTTTGAAACTTTTCTACTAGTTCTGGTTTTCCCTAAATTATATTCATTGGTGAGATGCAGATATCTTCTATCCTTATGCAGATAGGTGTTTTCAGAAAACCCAGCCAGAATACCCCTCTTTCCACACTTGTAATGAGGAAGAAGATTCTTTTTTTCATCCTTTGGCATCTTTTAGACTGAAATTCTTGTGATTTGCCATTTCAGCATTAGCACTCCACTCCTGCATTACCTGTGTCTTATACTGTCATGAGATTAAACTTGATGTGAAAGTCTAATGTCACAGCTGTGTAAGGATGAGCTCTGGGTATTATCTTTCTTATCTATATCCCTTTTATAAGCTATCAGTTAACTGTATGTGTTTTCTAACAATACCAAAGCATAATTGCTAATTAGGATCAATACACTTTCCATTAACAGCTTTGACATAGTCACAATTATATGAAGTTTAATTCTAAGAAATTTATTCAGTGTTAAGTAGTCCACTACTTCTATTTTTATAAAAGTTCTTCAATCCTTGAAAAAGAAAGGTTAGTACATCACACCATTGCTTCACATGTATTTTTTCCAGCCATGCTGAATTATTCTTCCCCATCTATTCTAAAGTCAAATCAAGAATTCCTTTTTAACACATGGATACTGATTTCTAGTTCATCTTGGGAGTCACAGCAGTCTTATTCCTACTAACATATAGCTGGCTCTAGGCAGGAAGCATTTCTTACAATCAGAGAGGATGCTTTCATGGGCTCTCACTCAGTTTTTTCCTATTTTCCCTTCTTTTTTTTTTACTTTCCCACTTCTGTATTCACACAAATACTGTAAGATGGTTGTTCAAATAATTCCTTATGCGTAGTAACGTTGTGAGAACAAGAAATGTCATTCATTCCTAATGGCTTGTACCTCATGCAGCATAAAATTGGAGAATGGAGGAAAAAAGAAGGAATCAAAGTTACAGCAAGGTGTGGACAACAGAACAAGCAAACACTGGTCAGGAGTGATAAGCAGAACTATAAAAATGTTTTTGGTACAATAATAATAACTGAGTGTTGATAGACTCAGTGTCTGAGTGTGATTAATACTGTATTCTCTAAGTAAAAAAGGGTACACAAGTCAAGCTTACCATAAACTTGCTGTATTTCAGGCATAGCTTCTTCAAGATGAAGATTTATATAACTGCTTGTCAGTAAAATACCAAGAATGTTTAGGCACCCCCTGAATTATAATGAAAAAACATAGTAGAGGTTTGTTTTCTGTTCCTCATTCTCGCTCTGATTTGCTGTGTAATCTCTGTTCTATCACTTACCCTCAGTATTTCTCTTTTCCTTTCACTTACAAAATGGCTATTGATAGTTTTACTGAATATATTATACCTATGAAAAAGAGACAGCAGTTTGTCTGAGACGAGAACTTCGTCTTGCTCTGTAAAGCCATACTGAACTGTAGTGTTAGGTCGCTGTAAACCTGTTAATGAAGAGAAACATGTATAACGCCTGGAGCTCTGGCCATTTTTATTTTCATTCTTCCTGCTCTAGAGTCTGGGGAAGGCTCTGGGAAGGCTCTAGGCAAAGATATGTTACAAATTATGGATATTATTAATTCTCACTAAACAGTAAACATTTGCTTTGTTTGTGGAGATTATATTTTTGTTGTGTAATGTTTGAGTGTGTTTGATTATCCATTAAGGGAGGTTATGAGAGAGCTGCTCACTTTCAAAATGCACCTTTTGATCTCTTGAACTTACTCGTGTGGTTGGTTGCTTTTTTGATTCATAGTACAAGAGGTTCCAACGTACAGGCTGATAACCAGCCTGCTTAAGGAGCAAGTCAGAAGAGATTTAGTCTGTTTCCTAATATTGCTAAATTTTAAATGACTCCTTGTGCTATCTGCACTGGCAAAATGCATTGCAAAAAGTGGGTATATTCTCTGGTGTTTGTTTCTAAACATCAAATATTATCCCCGTTTTTTTGTCCTTGTCAGGACTTTATCTCAAGCTGGCAAAGCTGGCAGCTGCTTCAGTGTTGAAAAAGTTGAAAAACAGATGTAAAAACTTTCAAAGCCTTTTAAGCTAGGAATTATACATAGTTCCATAAATAATGTTTAAAAATACAACAGAGCTTGTCATGGAGACGTTTAAAAGGGAAACTTATTTGGAACCCCAGTATTCTGTCTATTGTCCCAGCCTTTCCTTGCATAAACTATAATGATAAAATCTTGCATCCTGTAGGAAGACTTTCTCAAAAAAAGTAGACTTTCAATTTTATTCCATAAAAAAACAAAACAAAAAATGCTTCGGGGCTTGTGAGTAGAACTAAAGGAAAACTGTAGAATTTTAAATTTTTAACTGAAGGCCTTGAAAAGTCCTGACCATCAGCAAAAGGGAATGAAATTAAAATGTTCTGTTTTCTTCTTTTCCCATTTGAATGTGGAACAACAATTCAGACATTATCTACTTATACTCAGTCTTAAAATAACAGATTGCTTTATTAGCATGTAGAAGAAAATCTAAAAAAGAAATGTCATAACAGCACATGAGATGGAGAAATTGAAATGTAGTAACAGATCTTTTAACCCACTTTTCACTGTGGTGGAGAAGCAGAACATCAAGGAGGAAAATACTTGATTAAAAGCATGGAACTGGAGGCAGGGAAGAAGAGTCTTCACGGAATGCATTCTAAAAATTTTGCTCTTGGTAATACTCTTTGAAGCTATTTTTCAAAATTTCTCATATTGTGGGTTTCTGTGAGGCATTTGGCTGTCAGAGGAGATAATGTGGAGAACCTATATGAAGTGCAGTAGATAAGTCTATATTAATTTTAAAGTAACAAAAATATTTAATAATCACCAGTTGGAATCTACATTTATTTTGTTAGCCTTGTATATCAAATGTCACTGGAGGTGAAGTTGAGAAAAAACAGAGTCTTCTGTATTTCCTCAATAACCTAACAACACCTGATGTAAAAGTTATATAATGATTTGATGTTTGAAAGTTAATGTTGATCAAATATTGAATGGTTTGGGTTATATGGTTCAAAGTATCAACTTCCCAAGGATCAGCAGGTTTGAAGAGGCCAGCTCCAGACATGGATCATTTTTCTCTTGGATGTGTTCCTGCAAACTAGATATCTTATGTTCCTGTCTGCAAATAGGTTTCTTCGCAGGAATCAGAAAAGATCTACTAACCTCTGGTTTCAATTTTTAAGAGAATGAGGAAACTTCAGCATTTACATGAATATGGTTTTAAACAAGTTTAAAGTAGACAATAAAATGTTTAGTGTTTACAGTTTTGTGTGATGCTGGGTCAGTGTGCTACTGCTGGTCACCATTTAGAAGTTTGTTTCTGTAATGGGGAACAGACATTACACTTGCATTTTGAAGGATAAAATGCAAATCTGTACATCAGGAAGAATCAAACTGGAAGGAGCCTGGGGAAAACATAGAAAAGGGGGAAGGGAGA
>VZTF01004507.1:219615-347115 GCA_013397755.1 Cnemophilus loriae
CAGTTTGAGAAGCGTAAGAATGTTCAGGCTACCTTGTGAGATATTAGAATGACACTTCCATGTCTTGGCAGCTTCTCCCTTGTCATGAACCAGCTGGATTACAGCAGCAGCCCATCCAAGGAAGTAATTCTTACTACCAGATATCAAGCTTCTCTGCCAGCTCACATCTAGATTTGAAAGCAATTAACCGCAAGGAGCTTGATTGCATCCAGCCGGTAATTTTCTTTGGACTCAGAGATAATAACAGAAACAGAACCAGAAATAGTTCTCTGATGCTATACACAATGTAATTTAAGGCAATTCTTCCAGCCTTCTTCTATACGAATATTAGGCAAATGAGTTTAAAACTCTTTTCCCCCCTTTTTAATATATATTTTTTTAAAATCTCAAAGCTATTGTGGCCCCCAAAAGTGATCCTGTTCTGAGTATAGTGTATGTGTTTTTACTGAAGGTTGTGAACTATAGCTGTAGCATTTATATTGTAATTAAGGCTGTGTCAGTGTCTCTATTATGACCTTGCTTCAACAAATTACTTCAGGCTGAAACTTATGTAAAGGAGCAAAATTAAGTCTTTGCAATGCATGGGAAATAGGCTGTGTATCTCTGTGTGGCAGTATCTCACTCTCCCCTTTTTTCTTTCTCACTATGTTGAATATTTTTCTTAAATCTCAGGAATTAATTTTAAAATTGGCAATAATGTAAAGAAGACCAAATACAGAAACCATTGTGCATTTGTGAATCCTAGAAACAAACAAGCAGTAAACATAAATGCTTAACTGCACCAAGAGGCTGAAGTAAAGGCCTCTTGAAAGGCCCTAAGGATGTTACGGGTGGAGGGAAGAGAGATTAGAGAAGAAGCTTCCCAAAGAAGGCAAAAATTCTTGGTCTGTGTTGCTTTGTTGCTCAGGTTGGACCTGCCAGCAAAATGACTTTTTGATCTAGAAGTCTGTGTGGTGCATCTAGCTTTTCTTTCCCCATCCCTTAATAGCAGGATATGGGAGTGTATAGCTATTTACAGTGCGTTTTTATTACTATTACTGGTTACTTTCTTTCAAACTGTATCTTTTCCACAAGTAGAACAAATGAATGCTTCCCACCTTTTCATGAAATGGTTCTCCCAAGGGAGAAATGCTTCTTGCCGTTTGCTCCTCCTCCAAAATCCGAAAAAACTGTCCCTTCCGGCTATTCCTGCCTGATAAAATGGTAATGGGAGGGTGCTTCGGAGCATAGAGCCTTTTTCAACAGACAGTGCTCATCACTAGATTTCTGAAATCAATCTAATGGTGCTCTTCAGTTCTCTTCTAACCCAAACCATCCTGTGATTCTATAATAAAGTTAGGTACCTTGGGTGACTGGCCCTTTGCACCCTTTACAGCAGTTCTTTTGTTTTGTGAAGAGACTACATCTTGCAGGGATTGCTTCGGGAAATTGCTGGAAACTTAAGGACAATAACATAACATCTTTGATTTTCCTTTTGCTTAGAGTTTGTACTTTTTATATGTTGCCAGAAAGGAAGGATATTTGAAAAAATGGCTGATAATTCTACTTTTTATGCAAAAAATATACTGACAGTTATTTCCCCAAATAAGAGTGTTTCCTTCTGCTTTTTAAGAATTTTTAATATATGTTTTAAAAGCAGATTGTATTTCTGATGTAAAATTGTGAAAATAATTAAAGGTTACTGTCTGTATTTTTCCTTCCCGCTCTATCAATGCACTGGAGGACACAGGGTCAGTAGAAAACTGATGAGGCCGGCAGGAGATTTGAAGCTAATGTGATGTTATGCTCCTAATATCCTCTTCTTAATCATGTACTTAGTAAAACAAATTAAGTGCCGGAAAATACGTGCACAAAGGTATATATGTTTTACTTATATTTAACTAAGACCAGTTTCCTTATTAATTTACATAGGCTTAACAGGAACCCTTTCCAATAAAAAAAAAAAATTGATTCGTTTATCACTTAAGGTGAACAAACAGCAGGAGTTTAATACACAATCAGATAACAGATTAGTTTACAAAGCCATTCTGCAATTAGACGTGCTTAGGTTTGAATGTGCCCTCTTCCCCCTCCTCCTTGCACCTCTGGTAGATGTGTCCCTACTTGCAGTTTGTTGCAATTCGGTATTGTGATAGTTACATCTTCATGAAGTAAAGCAACTGTTAAAATATTTCCTTCCTTTGGTTTGTAGACCGAGGGGTGCTCCCATCTCTAAATTATTTACTTTATTTACAACAGCATTTTTCTATGCAGTAAAATAAGAGATTACATTCTGGTTTGAAAGGGAAACAACACTTAAAAACCCTAGTGGTACATCATACATTCTTACTCCTTTGAGGATCTAGCTTGTCAGCAAAGTGTAGTGTTTTTGCATATAGTGACTCAAAAAAAAAAAAGACAGAAAGAACCCACAACCCAATACCTAATCAAAGACCAGGAAATGGAAGATTTAATTGAATGGAATTTTGAACAAATTCAAATGATCACCATGCTGCCCACCGGTAATAATACCCACTATAACAATTTTTCTTTCGTAGCTTATTTGTCTTCTTGTGTCCTCCTTTCGTTGCTTCATGTGTACAACATCAAGCAAACTACCATCTGTGAGAATGTAGTGGGACTGTCAGCAAAACCTGCTGTCTTCCCACTGTTTTATTTCCTAGCTGACAAAACAGTTTGCACAGTTTTATTTAGTTACGATTCAAATAAACCATTACAGAATAGTTTTCTAGAACTCCTTGAGTAGCCAAAAGGAGATGAGGAAAATGAATAAAAATAGACATAAGAAAAATAGGGTCTTTAAATGTGATTCACAATTATCAGGGAAGCTGTACTCATGGCTAACTCTCTTCTCCTTCGTCTTTGTTAGAGGCTTTCCATGCAATAATTCTTCTGATGATGTAATAGCTTTTGGATATGAAAACATTCTCTTTACTGAATGAAAGCTGATCAGCTTGAAATACAGAAGTGTGCATAAAGGGGGAGAATGCAAATGCCTCAATGTTAATTTTTGAAAAAGGATTCCAAGAGCACATGAAGATATGATTAAAGAAAAAAGATCCGCTACATCTTCGTATTAACCTTGAACATTATAGATAAACAAGTGTTTCCTGCCAAGTTACGGTACTGTTCCGTTAGTGCTTGATATAATATTTAGCCTTGTTTTGGGATGCTTGATCATGTGATTCTTACTTTCTACATGGCAACCAATGCAAAAACAATCTGTCAAGGACTGTCATTGAGGATCAATGCTAAATGTTACTCAGCAGGATGCAGACTGTATCTCAGTGGGTGTCCTTCTACTATGCTTTGATTATGTTTGTTGTAAAGAAAAGCCTAGTTGCGCTTACAGCATTCATATTTCACACCCTCTGTGGAAGGCATGTTGCAGCCTCTTAACTTGTTCCCGTTTCAACATGATGTGTTGTTTAAAAACATATACACTGCATTTTCAAAGATTCCTTCAGTATAATCTGATTATAAAGGGGTTATGTGACAGTTTGTCTCTGCTGCTTGTTGTGTGGCTTAAATCTCTGGAGACAAGCCGACTGAACATCCATACAATTTAGAGTCTAATGGCAGCTGTGGTGCAAAAATGTTGTTTTGGGCCACATCTAGGGTCATCTGAGGAGGCACTTTGGCATACATCAAGGTAACAGTAGGATTTATACTACTTACTGCTTCTTATAACTTCTTTAGATGACAGTACTATGGCTGGACACATGGGGGTAACATTTAATTAGACTGAGTGGTAGTGTATTAACTTAGAGCAAGGAGGGAAGGGAAAAGAGGAAGAATTTTTTTATAGTTTACTGAGTGTGAGTGAGGAGTAGTTAAGTCTGTAGCTAAATCTTAGCTGAACATTGATAAATAGATAGGGTTATATATTGTGAAAGAGAAAACAGGTAGTACACTGGACAGCAAGCTGATCTATTGCTTTTATGAAAGGATATTGCAAGCAAAATTATGCATTTCAGAGAGCATGTCTGTGTTTCTGCATGACAAAAGCATTCACTCATGACTTCCTTTTGCATCTTAATGTTTGCTGTCTCTAATACACTTTTATAACACTGGTGCTCTACTTCCAGGCATGACCGAATACCTACTAGACAACCTTACCATGTGGACAGAGCTGACAAGTACTCTCTAGATGACGATCTGGTAAATCTAGAAGTTCTCAATGAGGTACTGTACTGTCTGAGTAGCAGTTTCTGACAATTGTACCTCACATTCTTGCCTATTTCTGCTTTTTAGGCCTTTCTTAGCAGAATGAAAATAATTCCTTCTTTCAATCTTTTGTCTCACCAAGGTGAAGGAATTCTCACCTGACTGATCTGCTGTCCTCACTTCGTTAATCTATATAGTGGCATAAAAGTAGTAGCAGTGAATACTGTTATGTGGAAAAACTTAATTATGGATAATGCTAGTTTAAACTACTTTTGTGAGTTTCCTGAAATGTGAAGTTTTGTCGTAAAGATCTAGATTTAAGTGATTTTTTTTCTAAAATAATTGGTTTATATAGGATAATGTATTATCTACAGCTTCTGGATAAAAAGCGATAAAACTATCAATTTCATATTTCACTATATCACCTATTTGCAGAGTATCTGTAAATTTTGGTGTTAATAATCCTTAAATTACATGCCAGCAAGAAAAAGACATAATACTTAATTGTGCTAGTGTCCTGTTTAAACAGTCTTTTACCACTACTTAACATTTAATCCTTGAAAAATTATTATCCTTGTTTCATGGCCAAATAAAAAAATTAAATGGACATGTACTATGAAGTGCGGCAATAATGTGTACCACCATTTTCTCTTCAGAAGATTTGCTTCTCAGGCTGATACAAGAAAATATTCTAATTTGCAATTAGGCGTAGCCATTTAACTTAGTTTTATGACATTAGCAAGAATTTTGAAAACATTTGATTTTGTGAGTTTGGCATTTAAAAAATAATTAGTAACACTTACAATAAGTATTTCTTAAACACTGTTCTCAGTATATTTACAAAAATCTTCCCAAGTGGGAAAATACTGCATAACTGTAAAACTTTTTGTAATCTTCTCAGGATACAATTATCCATCAGCTGCAGAAACGTTATGCTGACTTACAGATTTATACTTATGTTGGAGACATCTTAATAGCCTTGAACCCCTTCCAGAATCTCAGCATTTATTCTCCCCAGGTAAGAGAGATTCCAAGCTGAGGATGGTTGTTGCTTTACCTTTTATATTAACACCACTAGATAAAATACTTACGTGGTGCTGGAATTTAGGAGCATAGACTAAACCTCAGCCTTTTCTTTTTCCAGAACAGTGTGGCTAAAAATTTATTTTGTTTTGTTTTGTTTGTTAAATTTGGTTTCATTTGATTTCATTCACTTCTCGGAGGCACAAATGCCACAGGAGGGACAGAGATTACCCCAGGCACGGCTGTGCCTCTTGTCCAGCAGCTAGAGCTTTTTTCTGGGAAACAGAAGATGGTTATATGAACCTCCTCATGCTGAGGTTTTTGCTTGCTGAAGAATTGCTCTGACTGAGGATTATTACATGTCCTGTGCCATCAGCTCTGGCGTAAAAGAAACAAATGAATCAAATGCTGTAAACATAAAGGCCAGTTTAATTCCCTACAAATATGAAGAGAGATGGAGCTGGAAATAACTTAGTCTCCATGGATGCCTAAATTGGGGCTTCAGATAGGGGGCCAGAATTCATATTCACTGTAAGTTTCTTATGTATAAATTGGTTATTTCCTTGATTGAAATTGTGTTTGAAATTCTCTTTCTTGTGATACAGTTCTCTTCATTGTCTTGTGCGGGAAACATCAGAGTGCGTTCTAGGTGTTGTAATTTGTATTCTGGAAATTGGGCTGTGCCAAGAATTACCACTCCTCTTCCAGGTGATTCAGTGGAAATTCTGTGGTATAACAGGCAACTGCTTTCTGTTGAACAGGCAGATGATAGTCACTGTCCTCTTTTCAGTTCTTAATTATGTGGCTAAGTTGTGTATTTTGACTATTGTGTGTATTTCTTTAAATTTAGTTCTCCAAGCTTTACCATGGTGTGAAGCGTTCATCAAATCCTCCCCACATATTTGCCTCTGCAGATGCTGCCTACCAAAGTATGGTTACATTCAGCAAGGATCAGGTAAGAATCTGTTCACTTTGGTTTAGATTTTATATTAATCATACTGCCACTGTGCTACAGGGCTGTGAATAATGTTCTGTTATGTCGTATTTTGGGAAATTTTTTCTTTAAGCCTTTTATTCTTATATCAGCAAAACCAGAGTAGAAACCTGGTCAGATCTGGGAGTTCTGAAGAGGACACAATGATATAAAAGAGACTGAAAGGTCAAATAACATGATGGAGGTACCTGACCAATATAGTTTCCTGGACACCCATGAAGTCCTGGCAGTTGAGTCCAGAAGCAAAGTGTTGCTGCACACTCTGATTCTAGGCCTGTCTTGACTTAGGTATTTCAGTAATTTACACTTGTGTAAAATAGGAGGTTCTCAATGCCATAGCAGATTAACAGAGTTTTAACCACTTTTCTGTTGCAAAAAGACGCTAAGTCACAAAAAATAGGAACCATTAATGAATTTTTTAGTAAAATAAATTAAAGATGGGTTTATTATAAATGTAATAAGGACAGAAATCCAATTATATAGCAATTATTTTAATGAGAATAAAATACCGTGCTGTAGAAGATTTTACTACATTCTTAAGATTGTAACTTCATACTCTTTCTGATGTGCTGTGCATACATGAATATTGAAGGCTGATGATTATTTTTGTTTATAAAATCCTTCTGATTTTACCCTGCACATCACAAAAATAATTCATAGAAAATGTTTTCTTAAAGTCACAAAAACAGAATAAAATAATAAAAAGCCTGAAATCAGAAAATGCCAAGAAAGGAGTCAAATAAAAGGGATATTGAAGATGGAGAAAACAGGAATTTTACTGATTATGTGAAAGTACACTGGCCTGAGAGATGATTAATACTTCTTTAATGACTTACATGTTCTTTGACATATTCTTTGATGGAGGCATTAAAGAAAACAAGTACTCATGTAGAGTAACTTATGTGAGAACTTTTTATCTGAGGGAGAAGATCGGTGATTACATCAGCTCGTCAGGCTAACTTTGTGCATCTTTGTATTACATGTTTTGCGCCTCTTTAGGAAATAATCTTCATTCAGATCTAAATCAGTTTCCTGTTTTCTGTTTGCAAAGTATTACAGGAGCTTGTTTATCTCCGTTACCTGGCCACTATTATGTTGGTTCTTCACGTAAAGGTGCACCAGATAAGCTCTGTAGCCATACTGAAAATGTATCGATTCTGTTTGTTTTATGCATTGAGCTTTCTCTTGGTGTTTTTTTCCTGTGAGGCTTGAAAATTTACTTCAGCCTAGTATTTCTCCTGAAGCAATAGTCAAATTCTGGCCAATTCTGCAAGGACTCATGGGCCTGAACAGTGTAAACTGTTGTGCATGACTTCCCTAGTCACACAAAAGCAATTAAGTTAGGTAGTGTAATCAATGTGTTACCTATTTCCAAAAGCAGAAATAACTGACAGGAAGCAAATAAATGATCTGCAAATGTCATATTGCATACATTACTTAGAGTTGGTCCCTGCACCTGCTGTCAGGCACCACAAGGTACCACCAGAAAACTGCTGCATCTTTCAAACCTTTTCACAAGGCTCAGTTCTATAAGAAGTGGCATTGCATCAAGTATTTTAGGTCCTTGTACATTTTCCCAGCCAAGAATCTTGTGTATTCACAGTATCATGTAAATAGTTTTCAGATGTTTGCATAAAAACATATGAATCTGTGCAGCTGCTCAGTGTTAACATTTAAATTATGTCAGTTGATACCGTACCTTAAGTAGAATAATGTTTGTACAGGTGGTCTGTAGAATACATGGGAAAAAAAGGGCAAATAATAAATGCTGCTGGAATTCAAACTTTCTGTGATCTGTATTCTTCAGTGTTCAGGTGAGAACTGGCTTTCAGGTTCCGTTTTGCCTGTGAAGCATAACAGCAGAGAGAAGGAAAGGGATTTAGACCATTCTAGGTAGTCTCTTGAGTCTGGAAGCCTTTTGAAGAGCATATAAAATACTGTGTGTTAAGGACTGCTGATGCAGGAAGAAGGTGGATATGTCCTCCCAGAATCATCTAGTGAACAGATGCACATTCTTCTGAAATGTTTAGGTGCTAGCTTGCTGTTCTAGCTTGAATATCAGCATCACCTACAGAGTAGCCTCTCTACACAGGACCTATTATTTAAGATTATTTTTCGGAGCAAACTTTTGGTCAGCGTGTTAAAAACACCTGTACCCTGTGATTCGTGTTAATTCATATGAAGTCAATGCAGTGAGCTCAGACATGGTCACTTGTTTACGTGTTCTAACCCTTCAAAATTCAGTCACTGCTTCACAGATGCACCTTGCAATCAGGCATTGCAAGGTGCATTTTAGTAATCTAGGGAATAAATCATTACACTGAGCCTTTGCTGATCTCTCCTTTCAGAAGGGAGTTGACCCTTAAAGTATTCTGTAGTTTTGGTACTAGACATGAAATAACAGGTAGGAGTGGTATTAGCAGAAATCGATCCTGTGGTGACTATGCACTTAAATATCTTGTTTTGTGTGTTCAGTGCATTATCATCAGTGGGGAAAGTGGCGCTGGAAAGACAGAAAGTGCCCATCTGATCGTCCAACATTTGACCTTCTTAGGAAAGGTATTTCCTAGCCAATTATGTAGAATTATGAAGAAGTCCTCTCATCCCTACCCCAATGTTCACTTTATTTAATCTTTAATATTTAAAGCTGTTCATGTGAATTGTCACACTTGATTTAGGGACATAATAATCATGCATGTGAGAGTACTGAATTAAAATGCAAGAGTATGACTCACACCAAGCCAGTCAATAGTTTTTTAAAGAGAAGGTGCCAGCTTCTGAGTGTTCAGTACATGTAGTTGTGTACAGTGTTTATCACATATAACATTATTTATACAATAAAGAATGACAAATATTGCTGTGGCTCTAATCTTAGAATCTCTTACACATTTAAATGTTATGAGTAATGCTATTAGCACAATATAATGGGAAAAATTAACCGTATCAGGTTAACCTTAAGTAGACATCTTTAGTCTACTGTGGTTTTGGTACCGTTAAGTAGTTCTAAAATGAGTCAGAGGTGGAACAATTGCAGAGAAAGAAGAATTTGTATTTTGCTACCTGTGGGAGATTTTTTTATCAGTTTGTTGAACCTCTTGTTGTATAAATAGAAAGCTTAGCACAGTACCTAATTCCATACAAGAGTGAGAAAGGGATTCTTTGCTTCTGAAGCAAGAATTGGATTGTGAGTAAGCATTATATTCTTTTAATTATCCTTCTGATTTGTATCTCCTCTGTCGAGGCCAATAACCGTGCTTTGCGTGAGAAAATTCTTCAGGTGAATCCTCTGGTTGAAGCATTTGGAAATGCCTGCACTGCCATCAATGACAACTCAAGTCGTTTTGGAAAATATCTGGAAATGATGTTTACACCTACAGGAGCTGTAATGGGGGCAAAGATTTCTGAATATCTACTTGAAAAATCAAGGGTCATAAAACAGGCTGTGTAGGTATATTAATTGTCTGTCCTATGGCATTTATATAGTGTTTGAACTGGTTTAATTTTTGAAAATTCTATGGTTTAGATACTTTTCTGTCTTCTGCTAAAAAAATAATCCTTTGTACTGTGCTATGACAACAAGAATAGTCAGGTTCTTTTGGAGTAGAAGCCAGAGCCACTTCATTCTTTGGAGAAGTGTTGTGTTCACTGGGTTTTCTGTGTTTCACAGCTGCTGATCCTACACTATTAAAACAAGTGGACGATTTGCTACCTTGCTTCAGTGAGCTTATTATAAGAACTACTTTTACATTTATTGTATAAGATGCCACAAGAATAAACACAGGTGCTTTAAAAGAATACTTTTTTTTTTCAGGGGAGAAAAAAATTTCCATATATTTTATTATATTTATGCTGGCCTTTATCATCAGAAGAAACTTTCTGAATATAGACTTCCTGATAAAAAGCCTCCTAGGTAACTGTCACTCATTTGTTTTAACTGCTCATTGTAATTAGCTATTGATCAACCCTTGCTTTCAGTGTGATGCCTTAAAATCTCTCTTAATCCCTCTCCATCCCTTAAGGATCTTTTTTAATCCTCCCAACGCAAGAAGAAGATGGACACTAAGGCATTATATTATTTGTATTTGTTTGAGAAGTTGAACTATTAAAAGAGGAGGAGGAAGAACCAAGCTCATTATGTAGATATTTTGTCATACTTTCAAATGCAGACAACCCACCTTGTGATTTCTTACCGTAATGGTTCGGGAAGAACCCAGAATATGCTTTGGAGGGTTTTAATTGGTGTTTGTACTTTGGGTGCATCTGATCTGTACTGGGTGAGGGGATGTGTATGAAATGTTGGTAAAATTAATAGACATTAACAAAGAATAAGCAGATGTTAATGCAACAGAAACAAAAGCTTCTTAGGAATTAGCATCAAACTATATAATTAAAAGTTACTGAGATTAATGTTCTTTCCAGTTACTGAGGTACTTGCATTTAAATCACTGGAGCTTGTATTGACATATGTGGTAGTGTGATGCTTTCTTTCTCACACTCTGTTTAGATATATTGATAATGAAACTGGAAGAGTAATGCATGATATTGTTACTAAAGATTCCTATGGAAGACAATTTGAAGCAATTCAGCATTGTTTTAGAATTATAGGATTTACTGATGAGGTAAGAGATTCAGTTGCTAAACAATTATTGACCTTCTTTATCATAACCACCTCCACTGCTGCCCTTTGGTTTTGTGGATGTGCAAAATTTTGTGAGCCACAAAATCTCTGCTATAACAGAAGTGAACTGTGAAAGCATAAGCACACACTCAGAAGGCAAGACCAGCCTGAGGTCCCATTTAGTACTCAGGCAATTCTGTTGCACTATTTCTTGTGTAAGTAGAAGCTTACTTGAACTTTTAGAACTTGGTCTCAGAGAAAGCTACAAGCTTTAATAGCCGTTCCAGTGCCTATGTTTTCCTTTCATAGCCTAAATATGATGAGTGTATCTAACTGAATTCCTTAGAAGTGCTTCTTGTCATCTTTTACAGGAAGTGTACTCAGTGTACAGAATACTGACTGGAATCTTAAATACTGGAAATATTGAGTTTGCTGCTATTTCTTCACAACACCAAACAGATAAAAGTGAGGTTCCTAACCCAGAAGCCTTAGATAATGGTATATACTTTTTAACATTGTCAGTTCGTACATGCAATTTGACTCTATTTGTGATAGTCTCTAGCTCATGGTAGCAGTTGGTCAGTGCTGGTGATTTCCACTGCATAATAACAGTTGTGTGTCTTTTTCTACTGTCTTTTAGCTGCTGCACTACTAAGCATTGGGTCAGAAGAACTTCAAGAGGCCCTAACCTCCCATTGTGTTGTGACACGGGGAGAGACTATTATCCGAACAAACACCGTGGACAAAGCAGCGGACGTGCGAGATGCCATGTCTAAAGCACTTTATGGCCGGCTCTTCAGCTGGATTGTAAATCGTATTAATACGCTGCTTCAGCCAGATAAAAATATATGGCAAGTTACACATCACTGAATCATGTGTACTTATTGCGCATATGTCTGATGGGTTCATCCATTTGTATATTTTTGGTTTTGCAGAAAGAGTGCTGTGTTTATTCTGGCTAAGGCTTCAAAATGGCTTTCATGCTGTGATACTGAATCCTGTTTCCAGGACATTAGCCCCATCATTTTCAAAGAGCTGAACAGAATTTAGCTACTGAAGTCAATGGAGATTGGGTGGTTGAAGTGCTGTACAATTTTTTTAAAAGATGCTTGCTATGTAGTGAACATGAAATCATACAAAATGCAGATAAATAATTGAAGTACACTGAAAAACTTAAGTATGTATTCACAGTCCTTACAGTCCCCCTGCTTTTGTAAGCAAGTAACAAATGCAGATTTCAGATTATTATTGTGCTGCTACTTGAGATGTGATGATTTTTAAATTTTTTATAATTACTGAAACATTATATTGTGCGTCCATATGATTTCATAGCCAGGCACTGATCTGGCTGGTTTGATCTTTTAAAGAAGCTGTAGAGATTTTAGAAACAAAGGAACCTCTCAGGTCATGTGAAAATGCTTCTGATCTGAGATCTCTACTTGCTACTTCACTATGTCATAAAGACTTATTCTCATCCATTTCATGCAGTTCTGGTGGTGACTGAGTGTAATTGAGTTAGCACATGGACTTTTAACAGTCCTGCTTGTAGCAGCAGCAGACTTGGTAATTACCCTTTTGAATGAGTGTAGCAAAAACATACCATTAAACCTTGACACCTTTTGTCTGCCTGGAGGAGCAGACAGTAGGTTTTATTTGGGGTCTGCCTACTGAAACCCCTTGTTTCAATATGACTGCTAAGTGTCTGTTACTTTGTACCTATGATTTTCCTGCCTTCTTCATGGAAATTTGCAAGAAGCAAGTGGAAAACAAAAGTCTTAGCAATGCTGAACAAATGCACGAGTTGTCTTAGGTTCAGACATACTTTTTCGCCTTTATTTTTGCAGCAGAGTGAATTAGTTATGCAATTTCAGTTACCAAGTTTATTTTTATAGTAACTTGGTGTTGCCCATAATGAATTTTGTTTGTATTTTCACATGCAGCAATGCTGAAAGTGGGATGAATGTTGGGATACTAGACATATTTGGATTTGAGAACTTCGCAAGAAATTCTTTTGAACAGCTGTGCATAAATATTGCTAATGAACAGATCCAGTTTTATTTCAATCAACATATCTTTGCACTGGAGCAGGTAAATTCAACTCTATTGAGGTCTAGATAAATCCAGTGTCCTACATCATAATCATATTCAGGAGTACTTTATAAAATGGGTATGTGATTTAAATGTGAGATAATGACATCTTTCTATTGAAGTTTTGTAAATAATGTTGTTGAGGCCTATAGAGCATTGCTGTGCATCATAAATGCCCTAATGACAATGTTGCTTTTGCTGGTTCAATATTAAAACTGTGCCGGTGACTTTTGTAGATGGAATATCAGAGTGAGGGAATTGATGCTACTACGGTGGAGTATGAGGACAACCGTCCACTTCTAGATATGTTCCTTCAGAAACCCATGGGTCTCCTGTCTCTGCTAGATGAAGAAAGTCGATTTCCTCAGGCAACAGACCTAACTTTAGTTGGTATGTGCAAGCAAAACTCTGGGAAAGGTCTAGGAAATGACAAATGTATTATAAGAGGGTGCAACGTCATCTTTATTCAAGTTTTCCTACACTAGTTGTTCTGAGGCTGTGTCATTTCATTTGACATTCTAAGTATATTTTTCATTGTCCTTCATCATTTTTCTCTGCTTACATGTTTTCCATCCTATTCAAATTGGAAAAGTTGTCCTAAGTATCAGGTGGCAAGGGCGTATTGTTTTTCCGACTTTACAAGGAAATATCCTGTGTCTTGTCCATGTATGTGAGGTACATCAGGCAGTATTTATCCCCATTTTCTGAAGGGAAGGCTGAGACATAGTAGAATCTTGTATCTAGGACCACCCTGTGAGTAGCATTAGTGTTGAAAGTAAAATTTAGACCTCCTAGGCTCATGTTTATCCAATTAGAAAATATTGCTTCACTCCAGATTATCTCATCATAAATAGGAAGTGTGTGTTATTTTTGGTGTGCTATCTGGCTGAGTATTTCCCTGTCTTCATGCATATTTTACATACATTTTAACAAATCTTGGTGCCAACTTTAAAATATACAGCGCATGCCATGTTTAAAGCTGTTGTCTTGTATTTATTTACTAGAGCTGCATTTTTCCCTGCGATATGAAACAGATTTCCATTTCCTTCAGAGGAATGTGCTGCAGAGACTCAAGCTGTTAGAGAAAAATAACAGTTTCCAGTTAAATTGCACAATACATGTACAAGATTTTTCACTACTGGTAGGCTGAGCTGAAACTGGAATTCAGGTCACAGATAGAATGAGTGCTATGGTTTCATTCTGCTCCTTGTCTTGGTTTGAAAAACAGGTGTCTGCCAAGGAAGGCGGGAACCTCCTTCGGAATGGAAAATACGACCTCTTTCTCCCTGAATAATTATTATTATAACTTTGAAATCAAGGGGCTTTCAGGCAAAGATACGGGAAAAGGAATAACAGTTCTTCATTAATGTAGACATACACATATATATGTGTATAACAAGACAAACAACAACAGTGGCAGCAACAACAAACAAAACAGAAATGCAGTGACAGCCTTCTCTCGGCCGCAGGCACTTTGCCCTTTGGTGTAGTTACAGTCACAGCCGGCAGGGGGCGCTGGTGGCTCCTGGCCGGGCAGGGCAGGTGCGATGATTCTGCCGCGCCTGCAGGGGGCGCTGTGGCGCGAGCTCAGCCACACCTCCCTCAGGGGGTAGTGGCGGGTGGGCTGGATGGCGAAATGGGCTGCAGCAGGAGCCTCAGAGCGGCGGCTGGAATGGCAGAGGCGGGCACACTCTGGGGTGGCAAGCAAAATGTAACAGAAAAGTTTGCAGCCTTAGCAGGAGCTGCAGGGGGTGGACATGAGGTGTTGGGTTAGAGTGTAGCAAGAAAGCCCAAGGCAGCGGCAGAAAACAGCAGGGCAGGGCAGCGGCCTCCGGGCTTCTCTGTAGCAGCTACTGCACGCAGCCAGGGAGACGTGCCCTCTGGGAACGGGGTGGGGGGGTCGGGGTCCCGGGCTTCCCCCTGAAGCACCCAAGTAGAAGGTGAGGGTCTTTTCCACTGAGGCAAGGTGTTCCATAAGGTCTCAGTTCACTGGCTGCTCCTACGAGCAAAGCCTCACTCACGGTAGACACAGTAAAAAGACGGAGCTCCGCGGTGGCAGTGAATTTTTCTCACAGCAACCGCAGACCGGCCGTCTCTCTCTCTGATCCCAAGAGCAAGAGAGAGCTAGGAGCGGAGCCCAGCCCCTCACCAGCTAAAATCTCGGTATCTTTGCCCTTCCCAAGAGAAAACCCCTCAGGTAAGAGAGTAGCCCGCTGCACCCTTCCCCCTGCCTTGGCCACTTCTTTCGTCTCTCTTAAGTACTGGTCATTATCATCTCCTAGGCGACAGATGGGACAAAATTCCCTGAGAGAAAGGAAAAAAAAAGGAAAAATCTTAACCTCCAACACTCCTCCTCCTTTGTGTACTAAAGTTGTCTGCCTCCCTGCGGGTTGTATAAATCAGGTAATACTGAATATTGAACTTCTGCTTCCAGAGGCAGTTTCCTTGGTCCAGTGCTGATTGACCTTACTGCTGGTCTGTACACAGTACAGCAGGATCCCTTGATCAGACAGCAGAGTGGGATATTTTGTCCTGTCCAGATGTGCCAGACAATCATGAATTCCACCACTCCGTCGCAGCCCCCAGAAATTCCAAATTTAGTTATTTTTGCTTTAAATACAAGCTCAATTAAGTGGTAATAGAAAGAAAAACCTAACACGAAAGATTAATGGATTCTAACATTGGAAAAAACATTTTGATAATATTTTCTGATGTACACAGCATGACAGAGAATTTTATCAATTGATTCTGGTCTCAGGTCTCTAGTTGCTGGTTCAGGTAAATTAGTATAATAGCAAGTTTCACAGTATAAACACTAATTCTTATTAGCATGGGTTCCTTTGGATCCTGCTCCCTTCCAAGGGTATTTCCTTGGGTCAGCAGGCAAAAATTGCTACCTGGGCCCTCAGTGTTGGACAAACAGCACTAATTTCATTACAAAATATTAAAGAGCCTCCAAAATATCACAGGACATAAAAGACATTTTTCTTAGAAAGTGGTGTTTCTTTTTCTGTCAGCTCTTTAGGGGTAATCACAGGAAACAGAAAGTCTCCTTAGGGGAGGTTTTATAGAGAAGCTTCTTTCTTTCTGTAGAAGTCCAAAGGTACGTGAGAGACAGTGCCAGACTGAACACATTAACATATCCTTAAAACAGATGCACAAAGCGAAATGAATGCAGGAAAGAAGACAGAGAAAATACAAATAATAGGCATTTAAGTGAGCATGATATATTCACAGTTTTGAATATATGTGGTTGAATTTAACTCACCCCAAACACTGCATATACATAAGTAAATCCATTGCAAAATACGAGAAATTGTCGCATCTTCTCATTCGGTCTTCTTCCTTACTATTTTTCCGTGCACAAAAGCATCCACAAACAGTGGTGTTTGAAAGACAGTCTTACTGGGCTAGTTTAAAATGAACTGTTCCATTCAGATGTGACAGGTTGGTATTTCTGAGCAATCTGATAATATGTGTTTATAGCAGTTCTGACTTCTTGAGCAGGGATTTAGCAAACTAATTAGGATGAAGATTATAGTTAATCACTCTGTCACTTAAACCAACATCTTTTCTCAATGTCTAGATAAATTTGAAGATAACTTACGATGCAAATACTTTTGGAGACCGAAAGGAGTGGAACTGTCATTTGGTATTCAGCACTATGCTGGAAAGGTAAGGTTGTGATTTTTATTTAGTTCAAATAATAGTGGTATTGTCATTATTTGTTTTTATCCAGAGTTTCTGCTTTATGGTTTTTTCCCTCATTTTAATAGAAAAAAAATGATAAAGTTTATGCAAACACACAGTCTACAATGAAATTTTCATGTGTAGTCCATCTTGGAGCCTGTTCTTACGGCTCTTACACAAATTGTGTAGACAGTAAGCATCTTTTTCTGCAAGAAACCTGGCCTCAGAAATGCCAGTACTACAGTCATTTCACAGGAGCGACTCTCTGGAGCCAGAGCAGGCTAGGTAACAGCCTGTGAATGCCTCAGCAGTTCTGTGTGAGAGTGTATGTAAAGTATATGCATAAAAAGCAATGTAAACCAATATCTGTAACAGAACTTAAAATTCTATAGAATGCATTGGAAAGATTGGGACTTGCTAGCAGAGATGTTTTCTTGTACTTTGTAACACCTAACTTCTTTTGTTCTCAGAGGTTCTCATTCACATATTATTTTATATGGAGAGTAACAGTCCAGTTTTCACCATAACATGAGCTTTGCTTGCGATTTCAGGCCCAAATATTTGTCCACAGACAAAATCAAAATAGCCGTGTTTCATTTAGTTATCGATGAAGTCTCATCTCTGGATCATTATAAGACTCCAAAATTTTAAGATATATTCTAGTAAGTTCTGTCAGGCTTTCTGTCTTGTTAAGAATAACTATTAAAATTCACACAGTTTTAGTTAGTTCTTTGTACCCACATGGCCAAATAATAAAAACACTACTGGCCAGTTCTCCATGGCAGGAGAACATTCAGTTTCTGTGTAAATTAATGGGCTCCAGGGAAATTGGGCTAGAGAGGAATATTGCTAGTGATAATGAAACAGCTCTAAAAAATTATTGCAATTAAACAAAAGGCAAAGTTAACTGATTCTTATATTAATACAAATATCCAGGCATTAATTTCTAATCGAAACAGTTAAAATAATGGAAATAGAGGAACGTTTTGTTTTCCTAATATGATTTTCAGTGCCATGAGAAGCTGTTTTAATGTACCTACAATGTGTCCAACTTACTCCTGTTCCTCCAACAGGTCTACTTAAAGATCACAGGTTTGATGCAGACAACCAATAGAAAGTGACTACCTGAGAACCATTTCTTACATCACATGTAAATGATCAACTTAAGCTTTAATGAAGTATCTCTGTTATATCGTGTCATGCATAGAATAGTTTGACATGGCAAAGCATAGCACAACAGGATTTAAGCCATTTAACCCAATTTGATGTGCAATGGCATTCTATGAATATAGGTACTCTGTATAGCCAATTTACATTCTGAACACACTGCTGTAGTTCACTTTTAGTCGTTTGAAGATAATTCTTTTGCTTGTCAGACCCAAGCTAGCTGGTCTACTTGGTCATCCTGACTGTTCATGTTTCAAAGAACGTGGTGGGTTTCGGGTAACCCTTTTCGTCAAAATTTCTGATTCTGTTTTCCCACACTAGGTATTATATGATGCCTCTGCATTCCTTGAGAAGAACAGAGACACTCTTCCTGCTGATGTAGTGGTGGTGTTGCGAACTTCAGAAAACAAACTTCTTCAGCAGCTGTTCTCTAGCCCATTAACAAAAACAGGTATTTTCTGCACAGCTTTGCTAACATTGTAACTTCTTCAGCTTCCTGTTCCTCTCAAACTCTTACTTGATTCTGGACAATTATTTTTTCAATTATTTTATCATATCTTCTTTCCAGAGTGTTTGTTCCACTTTGTTCACTGATTTCAAGATTTCATTTCCTTTCATGAGTCTTATGCAGCAAAATTCCTCCCTGACTCCAGAGAAAGGGAGATTATCAGATGTGTAGGGCAAGAGCTCATTCTCAGAGCAGGATAAAAATACGGGAGTTTCTATTTCTTAGTTTTTTACTAAGATCAGTACTCGGTTGATAGATTCTTGTGTACCATGTCTTACAGTTTATAAATCATGTGATGTACATCAAGGTGTTTTGAAGATAATATCCATCTATTTAGAAGCACTGATGTAATACATAGTTTCTTACAAGTTATAAAAGCCATAAGCTAATAGGCTAGAAGTAATTCTGTTGATTTAAAGCGTGTTGACTTTGACTTATATGAAAGTGCCAGATCTGTAGCTAAATAAAACAGCACCATGAAATTTGATTACTCCATGGATAGATGCCAGAATGCCAGTACCGTATGCAAATCATAGTTCTGCAGTATCCATGCAAACAAGCCAGCAAATGAATACTTCTCTCAGTACTTTCTACACTCTTAAAGCATCTTTTTCATGAGGGGTAGGAAAAACATGTAATACTAAACCTAAATACAAGGGATTGTACTAGATTGCAAAATTATTGTGAGCTGACATATGCAGGTGAGGTTGTACGTTCAGGTAGAAATACTTGGTAGATGTTCTAGATAGTGCTGTGTAGGCTTTTTGTACGTGGGCTGTAGATGCAATTCTGTGCCTGTGCAGCTGCTCTCTGCCTTGAATTTCTGGACTGTCGGTAACCCAGTCGTAGCATCTGGTGATGCATTTAACCTCTCTTGACATTTCTGTGTAGAAAAAGAACATCTGGAGAAAAAATTATATTGGGGCTTTGCTTGCGCATGTAAAATTGATATCATAATACCTGTTTATATACTACAGAGAATAGATTCCTGTTCAGTGTTACTTTTCCTGTAATTGGAAGTCTTTTGATTACCCCCCTTCCAATTACACTTTTAGAGGTCCCTGAGAGGTGAGGATCCAATGAGGAATCTGCTTCTCCTTACAGCTATAATGAGTTTAGATGGAGGGGAGTGTAGTTTATGATGGAGGATTGGTTTGTGCCCAAGTGGGGAAAAAAGAATCTTTCTGTCTACTACTACTCTACATTTGAGTCTGTGTTAAATTGATAAAAGAGATTCTGATCAAGCAAAGCAAGAAAGAAAGCTCACACACGGTCAAAGGTGTCTCTACACCCCTCTTTACAAGCTGTTTTCTACCTTGGAGCTATTGTCAGAACAAAACCGATCAGGTGCTTTGTCCCAGTTACCAGTCCAAATTATTGTAAATATTATACTTTTTATTTTATTTATATTTTTAAGTCAGAATGCTGATGCCTTCATGCAAACTCATCTTTTTCTGGCCTTATAGAGGTGTTTTCAGTAGCAGCAGTGCTCAACTTGAGTCTTTTGCCTAAGAAGCATAGAAGGTTCAGTAAGAGATACTTCTCGTTGTAGTTAATGTATAGTTATCGTACTGGTGTATTTTACCTACTTTTTTAGGTCTCTTACATTCTCTTACATAGGTCTCTTCCTTGTTTCCTATTTATATTAATTGAATGCTTTTTCCCTCCATTTACCTTTCTGTGAACAGCACACAGCAAGTTAAGTGTGGTCTGTATTTGTCAAGTTGGTACAGGACATCCTGATAAAAAACGTTATTGTGCATATGCATTTGTGCATGGTGTTATAAGAATAGCTTTAAGCGCTTATATCATTTTTATTTTTTTAAAGTCTTTGTGATTTGCTCTTTTTTTTCCAGCTGTCTGATATAATTGGCATTCACATCCTGTGTTGCGGCCTCTGTGTTCTAAAATCAGATTGTTGCCAGGTTTAGTTTCGGCAGTTTGCAAGATAAATGAAAGGTTTGGCTGAGAACAGAAGACATTCCTGGCAGTGCCTTCATCTCTGCTCAGTGAAGAAAGATAATGCTATTCTCTTAACTTTCTACAAAGATGGTTTTGTAAACAAAAGAATAGTGAGTGTGCTTTATGTCCCATTGTAGTCTGTCTCTGTCTCTTAGCCCTCTTCCCTCCTCTCAACATGTGCTTCATTCCTAAAGCAAAACAGAAAAAATACAGATTAAGATTCATAATCTTGGTACAGTTTTCTCCAGCTTTTGGTCAATTGCTGACTGGTGCAAAAGTTAAAAATGTACATGGGAGCCATATTCCATCTTTCCAGGTAACCCTGGCTTGAAATGGGCCTTCTGCCAGTATGTGTGGTGTTTTGTTTGAAGATGAGTGACAGAACATTCTCACATCTGCTTGCAGCTATCTCTGGAATGTGCAGCGTAGGTGGGTTTTGCCGAGCAGCGGTCTCCCATATGTGTCGCAGCCACTGGGTGGTGCTATCCCAGAAGCGAGAGGGAATGCGAGACTGGAATCGTGGGTCTGACAGGGACTGAAAATGTAGTTCTTTAAATACCAAAAGGAACAAAAAGATGCCTTTCCCACCCTGAGATGATCCTCTGTTTGAAGTATATTTATATAACTGTCATATCTTCCACTGTCAAAAACTGAGCGGCATCAAGAAAATAAATACTAAAAAGCTAAATTCTTTTACTAATTTAAGATCATGTTAATCCCTGTAATTTATCAAATACATTTATCCCCTCTTAACAAATGCTTCTATTTCACAGTAGCGGTCTGTGCAGTTTGAAGGGCCAGAAATTAACAGCAGGACATTAAAAGTACATTTGTAATAGTAATTTATCGTTAATAGAGTATGCAACTACTCATATGAGACATTGGAACTTAAACATTCTGGAACTAATTTTGTAGTGTATACAGCTTGTTTTGTCATCTTTCAGTGGAAACTTAGTCACGTTTGGCGTGTTTTGAAATCTGCGCTTTCTAGGGACCTTTAACTTCAAAAATGAATGAACGTGTTCTGATTTAACCTAACAGTTCTCCCAATTGCTTCCATATCTGTCACTTTTTTTTCTATAGACACAGCTTCTTGTGCTGCCACTAGTGTAGTTGAATATGCATGTTCCCATTTAGATAGAATGTATTCCTGACTGTCTCTGGTTTTAGTTTATCACTGCTGCTGCTAAAGCATCAGAGAGAAAAGGAATCACATGATCTAGCAAATAGAGTCCCCTTGTAAGAATAGAGGATTTTGGTTGGAAAAATTAAGGACAGCATTGGTACATTCACCATTGAGGAGTCAGACCATTTGACTCACTGTCCTGATATTCGAGAATTTTTGCAGCTTTACCTATAAGGGGTGGTACTGTTTGATTGCTTGGGCAAAGCACCTCTGGGGGGTTTTGAGACTGCAGGGTTTTTATCTTCTTAGAAAAGCTGCATCACAACAAGATTTTCCACTCTTGAAACACAGTCTCTGCAGTCCTTGCTATGACTCACAGACCTTTAGAACTTCTATCAGGATTGCTCTGCTCTGCCTTAGGTCCATACTTTAGATAGGGGACAAAGTCTTCTGCAGGGAGAGAAAGGGAAATCCTCCAGCCTTCCCTCCAGAAGTAGAGATGCTGAGAAACATCCTTGTCATTGCTCTGAGGATCAGTAGGGGCTGTGTTTGGTTACAGAAAAGAAATGGAAAGCTGAGTACCACTACAGCAACATCATGTCTAATAATTCTAGTAGCATTTGGTATTGCTCATGCAGTAGGGTAATGGCGTATCAATATATCATTGCCAATAAACACTCCTTTTTTGTGGTGCCTATATATTTAAGCATAATCTGTCAAAGAGAATTGGGATGAAAGTTTTCACAACTGGGATGAAGGGTTTGGTTAGTCTGTTCTAACAAGGTAAATTTTTGTCCAAAGCAGAATTTTTTTCCAGACACAAGTTATTTATAATTCACCTGTCTAAAGGTCATTTCTCCTCCTCAATACTGATTTTTAGTCTGTGTTCTTTCTGCCTTTGAGTCTCTAACCTTGCTTCCAGCACTCAGATGAAAAGTAGTTGTAAACAGTGTATGTCTCTTTACCAACCAAACCAAAACAAACAACTTACGGACCATGTGCTAAGAGAGAAGGCGAAAAAAATGTTTCAGGCTAGCTTAATGCACACTAAAGAGCAAAAGAACTAGGGCCTTTTGCAAAATCACTTCAGAGAACTGCTTTTCACCACTTCTTGGTGGCAAGAGTACTATCTCCAGTATTAACTTGTGTGTAACTGTGATAGCATGTGATTCCTCATGACGAGTCAGAAACCCAAGGAAAGAGATTTTCTTGCATTTCAGTCCCATGAACAGGTACTACTGGGTACACACTGAATGTAATCTTGGCAAGTTGAAATTGTAGGTGCTTTTCCATTGTTTTCAGTACAACTGTGGTTTGAGCTGTCGTGTTTGTCACTGTGCACTCCCATTGAGCACAGGCTCTTCCTCTAGCAATAAGTAGTGGTGGGTCTCTTGGTTTGGTGTGTGTCGTTCACTGAAATATAGCATGTTTCCGTTTGGGTTTAGTGTATTTTTTCCCTCTTAATTCCATACTTCACAATAGAACAAAAGGCTCAAATACATTTTAATTTTACTAATTTATTCCACAATAAAACCTTTTTATAATGGTACTTTTGTGTTAGTATTTTCACCTTTAAGAGATCAGGCACTCTTAAGTCAAATGAATTGGAAACAAAGTCATTGTAATTACAGTATCTCTACTTAAAGATGAATCAGAATTTATATTTTGTAAGAATTTTGGTAAAGTTAATGGAAGCTGTGTATTTCACTCAGGACATGGAGGCTTTCATACTTCTAAGTGGTCTGTATGTTAAAAACACAGAAATAGTTTTTGCTCTGCTGCCAGTGAGTTGTGTGCAAAGAGAGGCTGTAAACCACAGCTGTGCAGCGTAACAGTCATGAACTTTAGTGGGTTGCAGATGTGGGACATCAGTAAACTAAATTAATTGTAGCTTAACTGAGCTTGGGAGGTAAAGTGATGGATTACTTTTTTGAGTTTCTCACTTGAGCATTTTACAGTTCAGTATTTATTTTTCTTCATATCCTGAGGTTTTGCATTGTAGGACATACGCAGCATGGATACTCATAATACTTGCTAGCAGTAGGATCCAAAAAATGCTCTAAAATAGCCCTAAAAATGGAACTAATCTAGGAACAGAACCATCAATCAGATCAAAGTTAAGGTCTCAGTCCTGCTAAAGCTTTATATAAAGCATAACAATTATTTACTGTTGAGAATAACTGGCTATAAATAGTGTCAGTGAATCTCTGGAATTGCACATGGCAGTAAGCACAACAGCTGAGAATTGTCAAGTTAGATTTACCACAGTTATGTTCGGTAAAGGGTGTTGCCCAAACAGAATTATGCTGTTTTTTAATCTGAGACTTCACAGATTGTATTGTACTGAAAATGACCAAGGGGGCATAAATTTTTTTGTCTCCAAGTGCTCACAAATTGAACTCTAGTAAAAGTAGAAGTGGACAAGTTTAAGAATAGATCTTAATTAATTTACTGATTTGATTTATAATAGACCATTCTCTCTAGAACAAATCTTGAGAATAATTTTTCTTTACCTCTTTCTCAGAAGAGAGGACATACCTTTCCCAATTTTCATGTTTCTGGCCTAACTTCTCAATCCTATAATGAACATAATTTCACAGTAGTGAATAATAATTAATCTTAACACTGCATTGTATACTAATTAAATTCAAAATCTATTGATATTGAGGAAACAAAAGATACATCACATGAAAGATGTTACTGTTTTTAATATTAACTAGTAGACTGTGGGATTTCACTGTGCACCATATACAGAATTTAAATAGAGAAATATTCAGAGAACATTATACTGTTGTTTTAATGAGTAGCTTACGTGACAGTTTCTACAGGCACTGTGTGCTGTAAGGTCAAACTGTGTCAAAGATGCTCAGTATGTCATTGGAAGCATTCAGTAGCTCTCAAGATCAAATCCTAGAAGAGTAATTATTTTAAAATTTGCCAGTGAGTTTCGAGAGCAGATAACTTTGTTGAATATTCAGATAATCTTACTTGTATGAATATCCAGAATGTATTTTGGTCTGTCCTTTACAAAGAATGTGCTTATGTTTCCCACTCTTTCAAAATAATTGCATTAAGGGATTAATATATCTAAAGGATGAATTTAGTGGGTGGAAAATAAATCTCTGAGTCTGTGCTAGGTCTTGTATATTCGTTTCAGAGTATTTTGTGCAGTCTTATATGATTTTGTACTTTTATCATTTTTCTTTATTCCTTCACCTTACAACAAGCTGTAAAGGCCAGTATTTTACTGAACCAGCATTATCTATTATTATTTGACTTTGTCTTCCTTATTCCAACCTGACTTGTCTTGATGCAGGAGTGGTAAATTGAGCTGCCTGGATAGCAGGTCACAATGTGTGACAAAGACAGAAAATGTGTTTGTGGGTATTTGTATAAATAAGTATTTATTTCATTAAGAGCTGAGATACAAATGTAATTAATGTTTTGCTTTACCACAGAAGTAACTGATTTTGTGCCAACTGTGATAATATACAGAAGTGCTGACATCCAGGAGAGCAATGGTTCAGTTGAGAAGCCTTTGAGACTTGATTAAATTAGTTGTCAACATCATTAATGCCTAGAATTCAAAAATGGGAAGGTGTGGGACTTTTATAAAGTTCTGTAACCTTGTTTCATCTTAAATTAAGACTTTTAAAAGACAGTTCTTGTCTTGAAGTTTCAAAACCTGGTTTTGACAACGTTTTTTAACCTGTCTAGCCCTAGGTTCTTGATGACTGGGGAGAGTGATAGTCATAGTGAGGTCAGAGAAGATGTTCCATAATTTTTTTTCCATGTGCTTTCAATTGCATCTTTATACCTGAATTTTTGCCACTGAATTCATTGTGAATCTTCACTAGTTTTAGTAGGATTTTGACCCGACTGTGTATGTATGGATCAGCTTCAGCAGCAGGTCCTGAGTGATGGAATATATACTGTAAAATTTTCAAACGTTGTATGGAGAAGGAACATACCTGGAAATACAAGCAAAGGGCTAGAAATCACAGTTCTTGACTTGTTCTGGATTTCCTGTTTATTCACTGTTGTCGTAGAAACTTACTTTGGCCTCAGTTAAACTGAGTGCTGTGAAGCTTAATAGATAGAACAATGAGATAACTACCATGTTCTTTATAATCATACTTTTACTTTTCTGGATAAAGCATATATGATTTGGGGGAAAAATTTCTTACATAGCATGCGAGAGAAAATGTATCAATTACATACAATGAGGGAGACTAGAGCTGAATCAAAATGTAGGGTAACCGTATTTCCAACCTGTGTATGGTTTTAGAACTATTCTTCCACATACCTCTGGAAGGAGAAATAAACTTGTCCAGCCTGCGTAGATGTAAGTAGAACAAGGTTATTTTAACCAATGCTTAAAATCTGTGAAGAATTCCTCAACAATGAAGTTTCACAGAAAAGTCACCCCTGTAGTTTTCTTCTGATCTCAGTTATAGATGTGGTACAGGTACCTGAGCAATCTGCTGGGGCAGCAGAAAACCTTGTATTGATGGTGAGGTACTGTCCTGACAGGAGCAGTGTTCTGGCCTGTCTGCTGTTCCCCAGAGAATTCAAGTTTGTTGTACTGAGCTGATTACATACAACAGCATCAAACCGTACACTGCAAGAGATGTGGAAGGAAATTGCTAAGGACCATATCTGAAAAAAATGGCCCATGTCTTCTGACGACATATAAATCATAAAAAAGGCAAGCCAATATGTTCTGTAATGCACCAGCTGGAAGCCTGACTGGATCAGGCTGTGACCAGACTCTCTTCAGCCAGCCAGTTGGTCAGGTTTCCACCTAGTCAGACTACAGACCTGACTAAAGAAAACTGTGAACATCAAGCAGCAGCAAATTGCAGTATTGTTTCTACAAGAACTTTGCTTTTTCCAAACTTTCAGAATGTATTTCGTTTTTGTTTAGATGCAGCTTCAGATAGTTAGCATTCACTGTACTTAGTGTGCCACTCCTATCATTCGTCTTGTGTTTGGACAGAGATGCCCACCTGTGCCTTCCTAGCTGTGACCAGATAGCAATCTACTCCCCGTTCTGCAACTCTGTTTTCCAGAACCATGTGATCATCCCTTGGCCTGTGCTCAGGAACCTCTTTAATATGTTGTTAGGCTATACCATATGTGTTTTGCCTACTGTCTATAAGTTTGGTCACGTCACAGGACTATGAGAATCACGTAAGGTTTGCTTGTATATCCTGGCATCATGTACTGTGCCCATGATACTTCAGGAAAGGTCTGTGTTTCAGTGAACGTACTCCCAATTGAGTAGATGACTACCCATTTGATTCAGTTTAGCTTGAAAATTGGGCATGTTGCTTAAAGCAGCAATTAGTACTCAAGGTTGTGTTAGAAAAATATCTTAGGCACTACCACTAACTAGTTTAATTAGTGCCATAATTTGTTCTTCTTTAGTAGGTAAGGATAAAAGTTAAGGTGTTTCTTACTGGCATCACACATTCACATATCTATAGTATGTATACATACTACGTATGTAGATATGTATAGAGTACAGTAGGCAGTTTGACCTTCATTTCGTCTCAGCTGCTGTCAGTGTCTTTGTTCCCTTCCATTCTACAAGAAGCCTACTAACCTACTGTGTTAAAACAATACTTAAACATAGCAGTGATGGTGCTTACAAGCAAGGTTTTATTTGTTGCTGTGTAGACATGATGCTGTGTGTTTGCCGGTGTGTGCCTTCCTGATGTGGGAAGGGACCACTGAAGTGTCTCCAGTGTATGCAATAGAAAGCATGACAGTACTGAACTTATACTCAGGTTCTTCAATCTCAGCCTAGCAATGTAAAGCTTTTAAGTATCTGTAAATATGATTGGTGTCTATTTCATGCTAAAAAGACTAAAAAAATCCTTTATCTAATTGAGAATTGATATCAGAATTCCTCAGTTCACTATGGCATGGATTTTTCATTTCAAAAAATCTGGGCCAAAAACATGCATATTTTTGCTCCTGAAGCAAATATTCATAATTAGATTATTCCCAGGTGAGCTTCACTATTAATAAGCTTTTATGCTGATCAGATTCTGTTTGGTAATATGTATCTGATTTTGGAAATACTATTTCTTGAGTTTATTTTGAATAGAAAGTAAAGTAATTCTCTTTTCAGAAGAAGCAGTAGTTGAGGTCTATCTGTATTGATAGTTGTGCTCTACAGACAGTATTTTTATAAATACATTCTTGTGTAAAATGTGTAGTATATGAGAAAATTGGATTCTTAGCTATTTTATTGCACAAGATTAGCTTAAATGGCTTCAGTGACTCAAAAGAATAGAGTTTAGATAGTCAGTGACCAGATTCAAATTAGTACCCAATAAAAAAAGTACAAGTATTCATTTGTAGTTGAGCTAAAAGCTTAGTCTTACAGTAGCAGAAGATGAAAATGCATTATGGAGATAAGCAGTCAACTTCCTTTGGCTAGATAAAATGTACTGAAAGGAAAGACAAAGAAGAATCTGTGTATGTCAAAGACATTGTCTGGCCCTGTACCTCTTCTGGAGTGTGAGTGCTTAGCTCTGATTAGAAGTAATGTCAATGAATGCATTGTAGCATTTCTGACCATATTACACTGTATCTACATGGTGTTTGAAGTAACCCCTCTTTATCTGAACCAGAAGCATGAAAGAAATTAATAAAATATATGAGGATAAGGAAAGAGCTTTTGCTTGCCCTCTATAGAATAGTAATATCCCTGGTACGACATGTACAGTAAGGTGACATTGTCATTAGGCTTTTTCTCTGTAAGTCATTTGCACTTCACAAACTGAATGTTGTATCAAAGCTTAACGTATTTCTTACCTGGCATGCTCTTACTTTGGGAGGAGTGATTTATTGCAGACATAACCAAAATGAGGTTATAAATACAGTGCTGATATTGTTAATATTTGCTTGATACTACTTACAGAACCCATCACCTAAAAATAAATGAAGCACAGGCAAACCATAGGTAACATCAGAACATCCAGCAAGAGAGTGTGCTTTTCCTAATTAGTACATAAAGTCAACAGCTGGACAAATCATTAATTCAGCCAGATCACACAGTGAGTAACTACCAGGGATGCAAATGAGAAGCCAGGAATGCTGACTAGTCCTTTTTGAGATCTGGAGACCACTTCCAAAGTCCAACTTGAAAAAAAGAAAACACATTTTTTCTTTGTGTGTGATGTAAATACTTTCAGAACTTCTCCTGCTTGGCTTTGCATAATAGAGGAGATGCAGTTCTTTGATAATATCGTCTTTCTCACCTAGCTGAAATGAGGAATCGGCGAAGAACATTTTTGCAGAGATGTGAGATCTTCTAAACAGCTTCAAGACAAAGGGAGGTTTGCTGAGCATTGACACTTAGCCAGTGAGTGCATAGATTTTGTGCTGCTACTTCTTTTTCCCTTGAAACCTCTAAGAGCATTTCACAAACTTTAATGACTGAAACTTCTCAAAGCATTAAAGACGTTCTCAACTTTACTGAACAGAGGAAAAAAAGAGAAACATTAGATCTGACTGACTTCTCCATTGACACAGTGAATCCCAGAGACCTGAGTCTGTGATCCAGACACATAGGTAGGAGCCTTAATTGTTCAGATAAGCAGTCCCATTGAACTGAAGTGCACGTGAGTAAAATTAAACATGTACATGTTTAAAAGATTAATCCTAGCTTTACCATTAACTTCTCTCCCCTCCTGCAAAAAACCAAAAACCTTGAAAAATGAAACCCCTAAAACCTGAGACAATTTTGAGAGGATTTTATATCACTTAGTTGGTCCATTTTATGGACTTGGATTTAATGTATGTAGTATTTGGTCTACAGGGGTGTCATTTGTATTGTCTTTAAGGTTTTGTCCATATGATTGGTGTGGAGCTAGATGTCTGAAAGGCACAGTGCAGTCTTTCAACCCTTAACTAGTTTAACCTTTCAGGGAACCCATGGCAGTTCAAGCTGGTGATGTTATTATCTAAAATCATTTGTTCTTCAAATATTGACGCTTTTCACTAAGTGGGATAACATTTAATTATTTTTGATGTGCTAAGGTATAAATTACCTTGTAAATGAAAATCAAATGCAGGGATAGGTACCAAGTTTTACTGACTGTGAACACCATGCTAACCCTGGGTGAAACATTTCTTGTTATGTAGACTAATTTTCAAACCATATTTATTCTGTTCAATAGTTTTAATTGCTTAGACATGTTAAAGATTGGTAGTTACTTTTCCTGAGCATGAGCTACATGAGATGAGTAATTCAGAAACTTTTATTGAAGCATCATTTTGTGTTTCAGCTGAAAAAGAAAATCCTAGTAATAGTTTTTCCATGGATTCAATCTAATGCTACAAGTAATTACATAGGAATTCACTTGACACATGAAATAAGCACTAGTAAGAATCCATTCCTAGAAGCAAGTAACTACTGAACAAAGGCACGATAGGTAGAACATTTCTTTTTTAAGTGGGAACTGAACACTTTGTGGGTTGGGGTTTTTTTGTTTGTGAAGTCATTAAAGATTTTTGATTAATGAAAAGATTTATTTATTTGCTTGGCTTACCAGATCAGAAATGTTTAGTTTTAGTTTTGCATGAGAAACTAAGGGAGACCTCAGGGGTATTAATTATGAACCCTAGAAACCTAATGCCAGCAGTGAGTGTGATGAACCTTGAGCAGCTATAGAACCGTTTTAAGTTTTATTTGGTTATTAGAGTTTTTTAAGCTGTTACAAAATGCAACAAAATTTTAGTCATTTTAAACAATCTGATTCAAAGTGATTTCTTCTCCCAACTCCCCTCTTTTATCACATGTTGTGTTGTCAGTTCTTCAGTGCAAGGCTTTCAAGCTTTAGACTTGCTAATCTGAAACCTAGCCAAAAACAACCTTTCCAGGCTATTTTAGCCAAAAAAGGCCCAAAAGCATAATTTCTAACATACAACAATAGCAAAATTGCAACTAGGAGAAAAATTATTTCACTATTTACTTGTTCATTAAAGTCCTCATTTTAACTTTGGAGAGAGAGATGTATTTACAATATGTACCATGTATGTGCATAGATATTCAAGATTTCCCAAACAGTTGCGGTCCTCATTAACATATACAGTGTAATAGCCTAAAGCAGTTTCCAAAATAGTGGACATACCTTGTGTTCTGGGCTGTGATTTAGACTGTCAGTAACATACGATGTTACATCTGGAAATGACATGCCAGTTTTGCAGCATTGTGTCAATACCAGTGCCAGCAGCTTAAAAGATAAATACTTCTTTAAATGAATTCAGAATGTTTGAATGAAGAATGCTGTGTTTGAGTGTTGGCCCCCAGATTGTTTTCAGGGCTTTGGTATTTTTCTTGTTCAGAGGAAAGTAAGAGCAAAAGTTCCTTTCAGTGTTACAGTGGACATTGGATTTGCTCTTCTCTCTTAGGGAATTATTAACAGTGATTGGTTTTCTTTACCGGTGATTTGGTGTTCTTGGTTTTCATTTTTCCCATCGTGCCTCCTTACTAATTATGTAATACACAGTTTAGCAAAACTCCGAAGACTGTTTAGAGTTACTGCCTTTCTGTAAAGCAAACAGCTAAACACCGGAGTTGATGCAAACAAGTCATTTAGCATCTGAAAGAAGTGTTAACACTTTATTTACATTTAAATTAAAATAGACACTTATTTATGTGTTCTGGTTCTGAAAGGTGTGTGGTACATCTGCAGAGGCCTATTGTTTATTCATGCTGTAAATCCTTTGAAATGTGTTAAAATGCTTCCCACTCATTATAAAAATCCTGCCACCCATGGATTAGGGCTTTGATGTCACCAATCCTGCTTCAAAGGGTTCTTTCAATGCTATTAATCACAGTTTAGCCTCTGAAGATATAGCCAGAGAAAACATTTGGACATCTTGTGCTAGACTTGCTAAAACTTTGAAATATACAGAGTGTCTTGCATATGCAAGTCCGATATCACTTCCTCTCTCTTCTCCTAGGCTTTATTTTGAAAAGCTGTTTTGTGATGACTTTGGCTTTCTACAAGTACAGAAGAAAAAGTTTAGGACACATCATACTTTACATTTTTAAAAAGGCACTAGTCTTTCACTTGACACTACAATATATTTTTGCCTGGGAAATTGAGTCAGTCTTTAAAAACCCTGAGTTACGATAAGATTGAGAATTATATGTCAAAAGTTCAAAAAATGATTATATCTTATCATTTTCTCATCTCTCGTTAGTTTGTGAGTTTAAGATACTGTCCTAGCACTTGAGGATCCACATGATTTCATAGAAACAAGATTGTTTCTGTAGTCTTTTTGCTCTTTGAAATCTCTCAATGAATCACAGAGAAATTGATTACTAGTGATTGAGCTGTATGCCTTTGTGCTGTCGTTTTCATCAGCTCAGTAGCTAAGGTCAGTGACATACCACCTTATCACTGACTTTTTCCTCCCCTCTAAATCAACACTGCACTCTGTCATGCCTGTGCTGAATGCTCTGCAGGCACAATTGGTAATGAGAGGGGTGTGGAAGAAGTGTGGTAGTGTCTGCTATTTTTAGTACTATTGTAGAAACTGATTTTACACTGTGCGAAATTTTCCCTTCTAAACTTCTTGAATAGTTTTTGCAGTATGAATTTCTTTGTGTTTGAACAGGTAATTTGGCACAAGCAAGAGCCAGAGTGACAGCAGCATCTCGGTCTTTGCCTCCACAGCTCAGTGCTGGGCGTATCAAGGTCAGTAGTGTTCCCTTTGAGGAGAGGCAGTTGTTTATAAAATACTACAGTGAGACTATGTACACAATACTTAGCTGATGTGGTATATAGTGAGGTTCTTACCAACTAAGAGTCTGCCTTTACTGTCAGTAACATGCACCTTGTCTTGGAGCGTGGTTTCCAGTTTTAGTGATGAACCTACTGTAGAATTCAGTGAAGAACTGATTTACTACTGATTAATCTTTAAACCTTTGGAGTGAAATCTCAGTTACATCAATATCAATAGTCCTCTTTATTTCAATGGAGTCAAGATCTTCCTCTGACAATTTTGACCTAGAAAAAGGTCTTATTAGGTAAAATTTGAATAGTGCATTTAACAATATGAAAGGCAAAATAAAATCTAAAAAAAATATCTATTTCTTTTTTATTCAACTTGGAAGTGAAAAACCAGGAGATGTTTGTGACTGGTAGATAACCGGAAAAGAACGACTCAGCACAATCACTATTCTGTAAAAAGAACTGTAGAATTTAAATGCTGCTGAATTTTGCCATGAAAGTATGTGGCATAACTGCAAAAAGATGGGATAATTTTATGGCAGTTAGTAGGATTACAACTGAGTACACTTAATTTGTGAGGAAACATCTTGTACCTTGAAGCTGATGGCATGTACACCCCGTCTCCGCTTCCTAAGTAGTACTTGTTAGAGTTAGCTTAGTTAAGGTTTGGGGTTTGGGTTTTTTGCCTTCAAAGCAAACAGTAATAAATTTTAAAAACAAGTGTGGTAACAGCAACTGTTCAAAAGTCTACAAAATTTTATGTTTTGGGGGTTCTATATCTTCTTATTGTATTTGGAACTTATGCTCAAATGTCTGTGTGGTGATTTATGGCATCCAGATGTCTATATCCTTCCCTGTACCTGCAAATACAGATGTGGATTTCAGACTATTATTTCCTGTCTGGTGTAAATACTTTCAGTGCTGAAGAGTGGCCTTTCCAATTTTCTTGTGTTACATACACTTTGTCTTCCATATCCAGCTATATTCAGCACAAGCTTTCTAAGCATGCATTTTATTGATACAGCAAGAATGTAATAGAGCAGTTCACTTCTAGAGCTTTACTAAACAGAATGTTAGTAAGTACTGTTTAAGTGGGCTTTACTCAGCCTTCAAACTTTTTAAAAGGAGCTAAAAGAAAAGACGTGCGTAAGTACAACACTATTCAGAAAATGTTAATTTAAATACTTTTTAGATAAAAAACTATTTCTTAGAATTTTATAAAGCACCTAATTAAAACAACTTCATGAAACATATTTTAAATTACTATTTTTAGACTTGTTTAAAAAAAGCCAAATGTAATAATTTTGTTTGAAGTTTGGAAATTTTTTTATCAGTATTTAATTTAAGAGAGTTTTTTGCGTAACGTATTTTTTGGTTTTATAGTATTTCGTACCATGCCAGCAGCAGGTGTGGTCAATATGTGGAAAGTCATAATTCTTAGTGACTTCATAAGGTGACATGATGTCATAAATCGTTCTTTTAATATTGTTTCATAACTGTTAGAAGCAATCTGATGAAACAGTTTTACTTTTGTAGGTCAGGCTGTTTTCCATTACAATTGTAATTGTATAAATTCGTATTGTAAGTCACTTCAGCTGTCATGTAAAAATGTGACTTAACAGTTGAAATATCTTCATTTTTGTTTAAAAAGAGTAGCTAGTGATTTAAAATACAAGATATGATGACATTCTTATTCTTATATCATGACATTCTTATTATGTTCTGTCATTTTCTAGCAAGCCATTTGTGAGAAAGCCTATTGTCTGTTGTACATGAGGTTGTTGCCCTACCATAAAATTGTGTGGCTTCATAGACAAGCAATGTTGTAAATTAATGAGAGACAAAACTTCTAAAAAGTCTTTCAAGAAAATCCCTCCAGCTTCAGAGTCTATCAGAATTTTTCTAATGAAAACTTCAAACATTTATTGTCAAAAAGATTTAGAAGTTGATCCTAGTTCTTACATATTGCACAGATCTGAATTTACAACTTCATTCATAGGAAAAGAAATCTAACAATATTGCTTTTAGCATAATTTTCTGAGAAAAAGTGTTTTACATCTCCTCTGGGAGTGTTTCTGACCATCTGTCTTTCTGTGCATTCATTCCCTTTCTCTCCCAAAAAAAACCTCAAACCAAAACAAAACTCTTTTGAACCCAGCAGCCTGTTGTAAACCATGTTTGATGAGTGGCAGTCCCAAGAAAGCTAAATTCTACAGTTTTGGTGAAAATAAGCAGCTGTGAAAAGGAGATGATACTGCCCTTTATTGACCAGCAGATATGTGAGATATGAGTATGAGAGGTTGTGAGTGCTCAATCTCCAACAGTATCACTGAGTCTCTGCTTTTCTAGACAGGGAAGAATCCTATTTAGAACCTCAAATTCATTGGCATTTGGGCTCAGATCAGTCCTCAAGCTATTTGCTTTTGTTCTTGATTTGATCTTATTCATAATTAAGTTGTGTATCTTTTAACACTAAATATTACCAGTTATTCTGAACTTACTGTCAGTGTTCACTGTTATGGCTTTTGTCTTCTACCTGACATTTACTAGAGATTTAGATAACAATCCTCAGGAGCTAGATGTCTTGCCAAGATAATCTTGAAACATTCCCATATCCTTCCCTGTGGACATGCCTGCTGTTTTGATTAGGTCATTGATATTTACTTTGTCAGATAACCTCTTAAGATGTTTGATGTTACCTGTGCTGATAAGGCATTTTTCCTGGAATATATTATAGAGTGTTCTGTTAACAAACTGCATCTCTCTTTTTTTTTTCTTTTTTTCTTCTTCTTCTTGTGTGTTAGTTTGAGATGTGTACCAATGCACGTATACCACTCTGGGGCAGAACATCACAGATTACAAAAACATACTGAAATTTTTATGGTCACCCTTATTGAACTCTGTCTTCATTTGTGCCATCTGTGTTCTGAATCTTGACCTCACTAGATTTCTTTTGATTTCTTCCCCAACACGAAATCCATTTTTTTGATCTATTATTACTTAGCGCTTCATTTCCTTTATATTTTGCATGCAGTCTCCTAAATATCTCCTGAAGGTAAGAGTCTCAATTACTTTATTGAGAACTGTAATCTTTCAGCAATTATCTTAGTCTCTGGAAGAGTGTTCTTAAGTCAGTTTTGGAAATGATTGTATGGAGCAAAGTCCTGGAGGTGTAGCACAGGTGCTGACAACAGCATTATCTGGTTTATACAAATGCCACCTGGTCAGAGCAGATGGTAAACTGCCACAAAGCAAGTGAATGCTAAAATGCTTTTAATGCTCCATGCAAACAGGATGCTGGTTAATTTTCTATAATTTTGTTGAGCTGTAATGCAGCAACACAATCTGCTTGTTATGGGTAACCACACTTATATTCATTCATAAATTCTGGTTTCATTTTGATAAGAACAGCTGTACTAACAATATGACTAAAATCTACAAGGAGCAGTATGTTCACTGTCCGTGTATGTCTAAAAATAACTCTTCTGCAATGCTGAAAAAGTGGTATACTATGGCAGTTCAGCAGAATGAGATTGCTGAGATTCTTGGCATCAGAATGGCAGTATAATGTAATTAATAGTAACCGCAGTAGGAGAAGGGAACAGACTTACATGTTCTGAGACTACCTACTTTGTCTGCCACTCATTATCCTACAATATCTTTTCCGTACATGAGCAAAATGAGGCAGTTCAATTTACTTCCTGGCTGTTACAAATATGATAACTCTCTTTATAGGTATTAAGTCCTGTTGGAGTTCATTGTAGTGGCAGTAAGAAGAATACTCTTTAGAAATCAGTTCCTAAGGTATTGCAACTTGACAGCTATCTCACTGGCCGAGTATTATACTATCATAAATCTAGAGTGCTCTTGCACTATGAAAAAAAATTCAAAATGCTTAGAGACCTTTCCGAAATCAGTGTGTGTCCTGCATCTGTTAGAAGCTGGCCTTGCTGTCTCTGATAAAGTACTCTTCTGAAGTACTCACACCTGAAGGAATAACTATAACAAAAACTGAACCCAGCTTTCATGGGCAAGGTCGGGTGGGTCTGCAGTGTTTCTGGAGCAGTCCTAACATCAGTTTTGTCTTCCAGGTTGACACGATGGAGGTTATGCGTCATCCTGAGGAAACAACTAACATGAAGCGGCAAACTATGGCTTCCTATTTTAGGGTACCAAAATTAAAATTAAAACAAGCATTTTAATAATAAGAACAATAGATATATCTAAAATATTTGTGGGATAGTTAAGTCAAAGAGAAATAGAAGAGAATTTTTATTATTCTGTTACAAGGCCTTTGTAGATTCATAAACTTTATTTTTGCTTTTTTCTTTTTGTTTCCTCATACTTGTATTTTTTAAATTTCACTGAGTATATTGATAACAGAATCTACAGCCCAGAATATTTTCTGTCTAAAATGCTACAGGTCTAGAACAGGTCTCACTATAAACAGAAGGCCAATTTTGTGCAAATAAAATAGTTGTTATCACTAAAGTCTTATTTTTTCACAAGCTGAGGCATACATACCTTTAAAGATTAAGATTTTTCATTTCTGCTAATGAGTGAAAAACAATCCATCTTTTGGAAGTGCTGTTATAAATCATACAGATTGCCATTCTATCAGTAGTAATCCTGTCTGAGGTAATGCATATTCTGCATGTGTGTTTAAATCAAACAGGCAGGGAGAGGGCATTGAGAATGTTGGAACTGGAATTGAAAGAGTCAAGAAAGTGCTAGTCCAAGACTCTTGGTTACTGTTTTTTTCTTGCAGTCATTGCAAAGTGGAAAAGTTTTCAGCAGTTGGCTCTTGGGCTGCACTTGTACCATGCAGAATAGGGAAGTTAACAGAGTTGTGCTAGCCAGTGTGAGTCAAAGCTTCAAGCTGTGTAGGAATACCTGTTCAATTGTCTTGTAAAATAGTGTAAGGAAGCATATAGAGGAAGCTGGTGTATACTGAGATGTTGCTCCAGTGTGGAGAGTACAAGGACACACACTCAGACTTGTCATACAGGTGCGCACTCAAGAGTGCTCTTGCACAGAACCACACAAATGCCAGCTCTGTAGGAACTGTAAAAAGAAAAAAAAGTGTAATGGGGGAGTGAGTGTGGAAGTACACCATAATACACATGCAACCTGCAGCACGGTGACAACAATCAGCTTGGAATTGTATGTGATTTTGAGACATATATGGGTATATGAGATTGAATGTAGTTGACAGCACATACGTATCATACAACAGCTTAATGAGGTGAGTATGGAGCAGAAGTATCAGTATTCAGAGGAGTCAGTGGAAAAAAGATATATATGATCTGATCAAATGTTTTTCATTTCGTTTAAAATGAAATGGAGTAAATTGTTTTGTGTGTCTAGGGTGGATAGCAAAAGAAGTAATGGACCTGCATTTCAGAGGGAAGATTTATGTGAGATGCTAAGAACTTTACGGATAGTCGTGATAATATAGCAGTTCTAAGGAGACCGTGCAGTTTATATTCTCAGTGATTCTGAAAAATGCATGTAACAGAGATGTACCTGAAATGTTAAAGATACATCTAGTGTTCTCTGTGGACAGAGCAGTGAACTGATGACTTCTTGCAACCCTTTCCACATGATTTGCTGTGAATTTCAGTGATTGTTTCACAGTAAAGCTTGTGTTTCTGTTGGGGACATTTGATCAGTCAAATGTGTCTACAGTAGAATTATAGTTAGGACAATTTTCAATTTTTTTTTTTTAATGGACATTCTTCAGCTATGGAAATGTGATATAAGGAGATATGAATAGAAAGGTGTAAGAAGTAAGAAATCAGATTCAGAATATTTAAATTTTTTTTACAACTGAAAATTTTTAATAGGTTCCATGTTTCAGCTGAAATCTTAAGAATGGATAAAAGGGTAATGGAGATTAACATTACAGATTAAAATGTAATTAAGCATTACAAATTTTTTACAAATATGAATGTCCTGCTTAAGTAGTTACGTTGCAGTTTTTTGTCAAGTATGTGCATCTTTTTTATTTTCCTCGCTAGTATTCCCTCATGGATCTTTTATCCAAAATGGTTGTTGGACAGCCTCACTTTATCCGCTGCATTAAACCTAACGATGATCGAGAAGCACTGATGTTTTCTCATGAGAGAGTTCTACTGCAGCTACGATACACTGGAATTCTGGAAACTGTCAAAATACGTCAAAAAGGGTATTCTCATCGCATCCTCTTTGAAGAGTTTGTAAAAAGGTAAGACTTGTATAATAGGGCTGTTTTTCTAATATTCCATTCAGTAAGATATATTCTATGTTTAAGTACAGAAGGTTCTACAGACGTCGTTCATAGGTGTGTAGTCTGAATCTCTAATGAAGGCAGGGACTTTCAGAGATAAACACTACAAGAGATATCTGATCTCTAATGGAGAACAGTCAGTGTGAAACCAGCAGTGAACACAAGTAGCAAGCCTGTCCCCATGGCTCCCTCTGTAGAGGCAACAAGTACAAATTATGCATCCTGCTCAGATAATTCAAGGATTTTGGAAGGTCAGTGACCTTCACCCATCATATGAAGAACGTGCACACATTTAAGAGTGAACTGAAATAAAAGCTTCAGATTTAGCTTTGTAGAGTCATCTATCTTATAGATATCATGAATTATAATCAGATCTCTGTTCACCCTAACCTTTCTCATGGCTACTATTACTGGCTTTAATACATACTCTGGATCTCAAAAAGTTATAAATTTGATTCAGGAAATGCTATTGTCTTTATGATGGCAATATGGCTAGATGATAATTACGATTTTCTCTATATGAGCAGAAGCACTACCATTAACCATTTAGGCAATAGTAGGAACAAGTAGTGAATGGCTAAATCAACCATGTTGTGGTATTTTTTGAACTGGAGGTTGCTCACCCAGACAATATAGAATTAAAGAATCTACTGAAAGCAAGTCATTAGTCTCACGTCAGTGCCTGATAAAGTTTTGGAGAAGATTGTTCTGGGAGGTATTGAAAAACACCTGAAAGACAAGGCAGTCATTGGTCGCAGCCAGCAGAGCTTCATGAAAGGAAAGTCCTGCTTATCAAACCTGATTTCCTTGTATGACAGAGTAACCCACGTAGCTGACCAAGGGAAGCCAGTTGATGTAATATTTTTGGATTTCAGTAAAGCTGTCAATACTGTCTCTCAGAGCATCCTTCAGGACAAAATGTCCAGCACACAGCTGGATAACCACATCTTCCAATGGGTGAGCAACTGGCTCACAGTTTGGGCACAAAAGGTTATAGTGAATGGAGTGACATCAGACTGGTGTCCAGTCAATAACGGGGTTTCACAGGGTTCCATCGTCAGCCCTGTGCTCCTCAACATCCTCATAAATGGCTTGGATGCAGGCTGGAAGTGATACTAAGCAAGTTCACAGATGATACAAAACTGGGTGGAGCTGTTGACTCCTTGAAGTCAGGAAAGGCCTGCAGAGAGGCCTCTACAAATTGGAGGGCTGGGCAATCACCAACCGTATAAAGTTCAGCAATGGTAAGTGCTGGATTCTGCACTTGGGATGGAGCAACCCTGGATGTAGAGACAGACTGGGGAATGAGGTGCTGGGGAGCAGTGCCACAGAGAGGGACCTGGGGGTCCTGGTCACAGGCAAGTTGAATATGAGCCAGCAGTGCCCTGGCAGCCAGGAGGGCCAAGCGTGTCCTGGGGGGCATCAGGCACAGCATCGCCAGTCGGGCAAGGGAGGAGATTGCCCTGGTCTGCTCTGCACTGGGGCAGCCTCACCTTGAATATTACGTGCAGTTTTGGCCACCACAATATAAGTTATTAAACTATAGAGAAGTGTCCAAAGAAGCACAACAAAGATGGTAAAGGGCCTTAATGGGAAGCTGTATGAGGAGCAGCTGAGGTCACTTGGTCTGTTCAGCCTGGAGAAGAGGAGACTGAGGAGAGACCTCACTGCAGTCACAATTTCCTTGCGAGGGGACGAGGAGGGGCAGCTGCTCTCTTCTCTGTGGTGCCCAGTGACAGAACCCGAGGGAATGGCCTGAAGTTGTGTCGGGGAGGTTGAGGTTGGATATCAGGAAAAGGTTCTTCACCCAGAGGGTGGTTGGGCACTGGAACAGGCTCCCCATGGAAGTGGTCACAGCACCAAGCCTGACAGAGTTCAAGAAGCATTCGGACAATGCTCTCAGGCACGTGGTGTGACTCTTGAGGATAGTGCTCTGGAGGGCCAGGGGCTGGACTTCGTGATTCTCGTGGATCCCTTCCAACTCAGCACATTCTGTGATTCTGTGATATGATGCTAAAGAGAAAACAGTTTCACAGTCCTTTCTAAAATCCAGAGATTATGTAGATTTATGCTTGTAAACCAGTTACTTAGGCTTGGAAATCTGCAGTCCATGCATTCAGATGTCTTGAATGATAAACCAGAGCTTAATCAATTAATTCTGAAAAATTATTAATTTTTCTGACTTATAATATATTAGTACACCAAATGAATATGTAATATGAAAACAGTAGAGATTATATATCCCAGGAAGGGTAACTAACGTGTTTATTTGTCTATCAAGGCAATTTAATTTTCAGACATGTTCTTTACCAATGTTTTTTCTGTTATATGACTAATTTTAGTAAGGTCACACCATTCTGAAGCACATTTAACAGATTAATTTTTGTGATCATTAACATGCCTTTGCAACGTCCTGAAGAGGCTGAAAGCAGCATTATTAACCTTAACTTTTATTCAATTTACACATAAGTGAACTAAGATTAATTTCACAGAAATTAGTGTAAATTGAGAGGAAATTAAGCCTTCTCTTATCAGGAAATCCTTTTCATTCAAAAACATGCTGAGTTTGAGTACAGCCTTGAGAAGTAATGGTAATAAAAACAGCATGGACTGTAGCTTTCCATTCCTGCAGTTAAGAGCAAGTTGTGTTTAACATCTTGTCAATTACTCCCCAAGTTTTTAGTCCGACTTGATGTAATTTGTAAAGGAAAGAAAGTCAACACAAAAAGGGAAGGAGAGGGGAGTAGATTTAGCAATTTCCACAACAGCAAAGAAGACTTCTGAGTTCAGAATATAAGCGGGGGTGGGAGAGGGGATGTTCTTGCTCCTTTGTTCAGCTCATGCTTTATTTTAAAACAAATTCTATTCTCTTTTGCTCTTGCGAATAAAATCAAACAGTACTTTATAAAGCTATCAGTGGAACAAGAAACATTTTTCTTCAACTTACAGCTATGACTAGTCAAGTGTTTTTAGGAACTAAGTAGTTGAATACATAAAAATGTTTGAGAAAACAGGTCAAATGCTAAACAGATTGGCACTTCTTTGTTCATAATCAAAAAGACATTAGGCAAGTATGAAGAAGAGTTTCAAAATGTCAGTAAATGTAAGGATATCAAAGATTTTTTAAGCCAGCAAGTTAATTGGTATTTTGATCCTTTTGAGCAACTGAACAACAAAATGGATGAGCCAGCATTTTTTCTCCCTTGATGTTATTAAACAAATAGGTGTGCTTCTTATCTGTCTGTTCAATAATGCTGTTTTGTAAACTCTTAGCAGGAAATATGAGGACAAAACAATCAAAGGCAGGGAACAGACCCATTCAGAGTTTATCAGGTGGGAGGTAAACAAAAGATAAAGCTCTATCTAATGTTACTCTTTACTGTCTTCTGTTTTCATGTAGAGCAGATTATTTGCAAACCTGGATGTAGTTTATTGGGTTAAAAAACAGATGGTGAGGAGAGGGCTTAATTGTAACTCATTCACACAGTGTTTCTTCAGCCAAGTATATTACCATCTGTTTTATGTATATAAATATACATATTCTTTTACTTAAAGTAGGAAAATGTAATCTGCAGTCCCTGGGAACACTGTATCCCTGTCAAGTCTTAGACACTTTGTCTCTCTTGGCCCTGTCTTGCACCCTATGATATCATGCATCTGTCTTGTTTGCTGTGAAGCAACATGGCTCCTCTTTCACGCTGGAATCTCAGATTTTAGATACAGGTTATTAACTTGATCAGTCAACCAGGTGTGCCTGGAATGTGGGGTCATGTGGTGATCATGCACTACATAGACAGTTAAGGGAGGTGTGCTTTCTCGTGGGGACCTGCACTGAAAGTCTCACTGGATAGAACACTCCTTGCTGAGTGCTCCTGGAGCTTCATGTGGCATGATGTGGTGCGCAGGTTTGTCCTCACCACGTGTCCTCCAGCTGGATCCTCCTTTTATGTGGCATATACGGTACAGTGGGTTGAAAAATAAGGGACTCGATAGGCCAATGGTACCAAATGCTGTCATACTTGTAACGCCTCGTAGGTTCATTGGAATGTGTTGAGAACTTTTGCACAAGTTTCATTTAAGGATTGTCTTTTTTCTTCCCTGCCTGTTTATGTTAGGCATTCAAGTTTTTTGTACTGCATTAAGATGCAGGATAAACTTTTACTACAAGCATTACCTTTTCCACAGTAGTCAGATGATGGTACTCAGATCATACAGTCATGGCAATACCAATGCTATTACTGTAACAGTGATCCCAGTGAAGCTGGTTCTGCTTTTTCAGTCTCACAGGGCAAATTTGCATAAGGTCACTGTTAGTACACATGGTATACACAGCTTCTAAACCACCAGTGTTACATTTCTCATGACCATATAAAGCCTCATTGGCCTTAATAAGTCACATTTTTCATTGAGTGGAGCTAGGAATAAAAACTGGTCAAACATTACAAAACCCTGTAAAACATATAACCTCAGTAAGTGCTTTCTTCTAACACCGAAAATTCAGTGGTGATACAATTGCTTATTATACGAAATCAGGGAAGCACTGAATTAAATCAGAAGTCAACAGATTTACTACAGAGAAACAATGCTTTCTTTTTAAATGATGCATTTTTAATGCAAGCCTACTTTTAACAATAAACCTGCACTATACCAACATTCATAAGTGACTTCTGTAAACAAATTTTTAACATTGCCTGATACCTTGATTTTACTGTTATCCATGGAAATGTTTCTTTGTTTCAGTGGCTTTAAAATTTCACCAGATCTATAGAATGTTCCCATACACTTTAAATGTGGTGAACTATTGTACCTTCCATATACACTTTCTAGACTTTTCCCATTCACAGAACACTGGTAAATGGTTGCAGGATGGAGACGATAGGAAAACTTTAGGAGTGGGAAGTCTGCTAGCTGCTTATGAATAGTATATGCACAATGGGCCAAATTATGCTTTTCTGAGAGTATTTCTGTGATTCTATATTTGTCTGATGATTTACAGCGTAAGTGCTAGGTATCTGTTACTGAATTTCAAGAGTATCTTAGATGTCGTATCATTTTTATTTATGATTTTTTATTTATGCTCTTAATATAGAGTTAAGTGTAATTATTTTTGTGAATTCAAATTTGAAAGTTTCTGAAAGAGGTGAGATATAACCTGTACACGTTAGAAATTTTTGGAAGTTATTTTACAGCTCTTTAAGTTCTAAAAAAACTGTAATTTTTTTAAACTTTCCAGTCCCAGGGCTGAGAAGGAACAAATGGTTTTGTGATGTTGAGAATCTTCCTACTGTTGTTCGTGGTCTGGCTAGAAAGGGATTTTGCACCTCATGCTTTTCACATATCATTATCCATTATCCACCTCAGGCCATTATATTTTAGTACAAAGATTTGTTTTAAAGAGAAAAAGGGTTAATCATTACTGTTTTGAGTTAATTATGTAGAATTGATGCAGCCTTTAAGTCTGGACTGTGAAGGGAACTTCAGTAAGAGACACTGGTATAGTAGTTAATGTTGCTGTTTAAATGCATTTTATTGAACAGTTCCACAGTTTAGCCTTTAGAGAGGGGTGGGAAATTGAACCATTTGTTTACAATCAGTTTATTTAATCTGAAACCACCAACACTATAATGCCTGGTCCCTAAACAGATAGTAATGCATAGCATCTTTCTGAAGTTTTCCATATCTTAGCATACTTGGATGTCTTTAGCATTTAACCTTACTTCTGCATGTCCTAGCTTTGCAGTCTGAGGTTAAATTCAACTTTTAAAAAATGTTGGTTTATTTCTAATGACTAGTAAGTACAGTTAATCCCATTTTAATGTATGTTTTTTCTGGAATAGTATTCACATCTGTGAAGAATAGTATGTGTTGCAGAGTGAAAACCACTAGTTAAGAAATGCAGAATTCCAGAGTTTCATCAGGTTTGAGAAATCAGTTCTGAGGGGAAATTACTTTTCTCCTACTTAGTCTTACCACTACTGAGAATGTGATTAGTCAAATACTTTTGGGAAACATGTAGATGAGTGTGTGCCATGTGTAGGAAATTTTCAAGCAGGATTTATAACTCAGGAAAATAATATATTTTTGCACAAATATGTGCATATTTATGAAGTAGCGCATGAAGCACCATAAACGATATTTTTTAAAATAGCAACAGAAGTATCGGTTTAATGTAGAAGAACACTGAAATATTCCTGACTACCACATTTCGTGTTGAAGTAACTAGTGCAAATATAGAAATTAAAAGGTAGAGTTGTGAAATTTTCATCTCATCTGAAAGCAAATGTGATTTCTAGCCCTACTTTTTAGAAAATAAGTTTCTGGTTTCTTGGTGATATGTTGAAAGTAGAGGTCACTCTGTGATCTCTGCACAGTAGATTTACATAAGTATGACAGAGATGAAATTAGACCAGTAAATCAGAATGAACAGTTTTACTTGTATATACCCCAAAGCTTTTTTCAGGCATATTCTCTACCATTTCACTATGTACAATATTTGCACGCTTTCGCCAGATACATTAGGGTGAAACATTTTACCTTCCTCCAAAATTTTCCATAGGGTCCATTGCTGTACAAGGATTTTAAATTAGATAAAACAATTGGATGACCCTGTCTGGCACATGCTGTGCTGCCATACAATTGTCCTGAGCACATCATGTCAAAGTACTTGGGTGTCTGTAGTTACGTGATTCAGTCACGAAAACAGGCACTAAACCAAAGTGTTTACTTAAAAATACCCACTAAACACGTGTATTTGAGCTTTGGAACACAAATCTAGAGACCTATTACGGTGCAGAATGCACATAAGGAAGAGTTCTGCAGGAGAAATAATCAAAAATAAATAGCCAGTCTCATATTGGTAGTCCTTATTTCTGATGAGTACAGTCATTCCTGCCTTACTTTTGATGAGGGAATGGTTTGAAGTTGTGCCAGGGGAAGTTTAGGTTGGATATCAGGAAAAGGTTCTTTACCCAAAGGGTGGTCAGGCACTGAAACAGGCTCCCCATGGAAGTGGTCACAGCACCAAGCCTGACAGAGTTCGAGAAGCATTTGGACAGTGCTTTTGGGCACATGGTGTGACTCTTGAGGATGTCCTGTGCAAGGCCAGGAGCTCGACTTTATGATCCTTGTGTGTCCCTTCCGACTCAGAATATTCTGTGATTCTATGACATAACTGGAGAGCAACAGTAAGTATATTTAACCAGGGACAGGTGTCTTCTGTGCAGTGGTTAGATCAATCAAAATGTTCAGAAAATCACCATTTAGAGGAAGTTTCTAATAAATATTGGGAGACAATATGTTTACATACAGAAACTGTAGTTATTCCCATGGTTTGTAAAGTTCTTGTTGTTCTGAATAGCTTGCTTTCTTAGACTCTAGGTAAATTTAAATTTATAAAAACATTTGTTGAAACAGGATTTGATAATAAAAATAACCATTGTTTTATTTATGGACGTTTTTCGGAGCATCAAGGCAACTACATCCTAGATCATGAAAGAGAGCTATTGGAGAGGGTACTACACTTGAGAGATAGTGACGTTTGTCATAAACAAAATGGTATAGTCAGGCAGGTAAATCACACAGCTCAAAAATACTTTTTACTCAGATATTTGTCACAAATAAGTCAACTTTCAGTAAGTGGAATGTCAATGATGAGATAGATTAAAAAATTATGAGATTTCCCTTGAATATTTTATTGCATCAGTGACATGTAAAAATTGTTCCATGGTTTTAAAATTCTCACCAATAACATACCTCAAAAGATACATGAACAACCAGTGTCACTCACTTGAATCCTTCCTTCCTTCCTTCCTTCCTGCCTTCCTGCCTTTCTGCCTGCCTTCCTTCGTGTCTGCCTCCTTCCCTCCCTCCCTCCCGTATACGTGTAGCTAACATGACTATCTGAACTGGCTTTTGAAGCAAACAGCAATTTACTATTAGTGTAACTTACCCCATGTACCTGTCAGCTGGTATGCTGTCACAAATTATTTGTAATAAATGTATTTTAAATCTGAGTTTTATTAGTGCAACTCAGTACCATTTGTTTTGTAAAAACTGGCATCGTTAACTTCAGTAATAAGGCAGAGGAAATGTACTTTTTTCTTTTAAATACACCATGTTTCTCCAAACCTACTAAAAGGCATGAGTTGGTATTTTGAAAGACTTGGCTAAAGAATTTGCAATATCACATTGTTAAGAAATTCACTGCATTAAAAATAACTCAGTAATACATAATCTCCTATCATTATTCAGAGTCAGCAATGTGTCCAGTTGGTGAATATCTAAGTCTCTGGTCCAGAACTTATTCCAGTGCTTCTCACTTCAGATGTCATTTTGTTCCTGTTTGATCTTTATTGACTATTTTAGTGGTTCTTTTTTCTTTCTTGTGACAACTGGACCTAATATCTAGAGATTAACTGGAGCTACTATTTGAAAATCATATTCTCCTGATTTAAAAAAGGAGTCTTGTAGAATTCTAAATTTTCTAATTGCTTCTCCCTGTTTTCTTCATTATAATGTGGGATATTTTGTTGACTCTATGTGGCCGTAGAGGAATCTCTCTTTGAGATTCACTGATCACATTCTTCTCTTCATGTTTTAAAGAACTTCTGATGGCTTTTCCCCATGCTAATAATTAGTAGAATGGTTTGCTTAACCTGCCAGTTCCTCTCAATCACAATGTAAATAGAGTAGCACCTTTCGAAGTATAACTTAATACCAAGACAACACATGGCAGTTAATAAATGAGAGCTGAGGTGGCAGTTGCTACCGTCTAACAGTGTACTTGTGCTAAAATAACCTTAAATTTGTAAACTAACTGGCACATGTTCTTGCTGTTGCTTAACATAATTGCAAGTAGGTTTACTTAAATACTATAAAACCAGTCTTCATTTATGCATAATGGATTGACAGGTAGGAAGGGATTGGTTCTTAATTCAGTTCAAACATGTTTCCATCCCTTTTTCATTAGCCGTATGTTATTTAACATAATTGTTAGGAGCTGTTCTTTGCAAGGGAACATGGACAAAATAAAAGACAGTATGATTTAGTATGGGTCTGCTCCAGACTTCTAAAATTGACCATAATCATTCCAATTAATTGTTTATCCTAGTCATTTATATGTTCAAATATCTATTCGTGACAGCTGTGCCATGATTTATGAAGAGAACTGAGTATAAGGGAGAATTTGGCCTATTAATTCTAGAGATAAACTTGGGGCTGGAGAAAAACAGTGAAAGTACATACTGAATGTCAATTCAATTCTTTCTTTGTTATTTTTCAGGTATTACTACCTTGCTTTCAAGGCACATGAGACTCCTCATGGTAGCAGAGAGAACTGTCTTGCCATTTTGGAGAAATCGAAACTAGACAACTGGATTCTTGGGAAAACCAAGGTAGAGGGTGCTAGCATTTTATCAAGGATAGTATACTTTTACAAATCATGCCTAATAGTGGATCAAAAAGTACTGCATGAATGAACAAAAGAGCAAGGAATTTGCTCCGATTAGCCTCCCAGGTTATGGAGGTGCCCTCCCAAGCCAGCTGAGTTAGTGCTGCAAGAGGAGGGGCGCGTTGGTTACCTCCCCAAAGTGCATTCAGAACATGGCTGCCTTGATTAGGACAGTACATCTGTCAGTGCCTGCTGTTGTAGTGACTTCCTGAAGTTCCCCACGCTCTCAGTGATGGCGTGGCTGAAACATCACAATTTGGCCCATCCTATGAGCCTGGTTGGTACCATTATCCATTTGTGGAGTTTCAGGTATGCTCCTTCTCGCTCTGTCAGAAACCTTTGTTGATGGTTTAAAATGGAGTGAATGACTTCTTTAAAAAGGATGCTGCACAGTACTTTGTTTTACATTACACAAAGGAAAAACAGAATTTTCTTGCCCAAGACCCAGATAAAATGTATGTGAGTACCTACAGGATTTGCCTCCTGAGAGAGAATGCTTTTATACAATATTATGTCTAAAACCAAATTCAACCCAGGATTTGTCTTTCCACTGACAAGAAAGGTCATCTTTCAAAATTGTTGATACCTGAAAATATCTCACCATCCAATTTACTTTGTAAAGGGGGTAAATATGGGATTTACTTTCACAGGATCACAGAATACTGAGTTGAAAGGGACCCACAGGGTTCATCAAGTCCAACTCCTAAGTGAATGGCCCATACAGGGATTGAACCCTAACCTTGGTATTATTAGCACCATGCTCTAAGCAACCAAATTAATCTCAGGGTTAGCAATGGGGTGATTATAATCAGTGGAATAAAGGAGTTCCACAAGCACACGAGAGCAGATAATCGATTCGCAAGATTGCTGAGATATGTACAATCAGTATTTTTCTAGTTTTCTCAGCAATGACACCCTTGAATAGGCTGCTGGAGGACTAATGAAAAGGCAGAATACAAGAGGTTATAATACTGATTGTAATACTGTTTTTTTTGTTTTGTTGTTGTTCCATTACAGGTTTTTCTAAAGTATTACCATATAGAGCAGTTAAATTTGTTCCTGCGAGAAGTTATAGGGAGGGTGGTGGTCATGCAAGCCTATATCAAAGGATGGCTCGGAGCAAGGAGGTACAAGAGAGTCAAAGATAAAAGAGAAAATAGTGCTATTACTATACAGTCAGGTAAATTTTCATATTCCCTCTTTCACTGAGTGTCTTTGTATTTCAGTCAGTTAAATTGCATGTACATTGTTTGTTTATTCATTATAGTTCATTATGAAATCTAAATGACTGGAGGTGTTTTCTCTCCAGCTCATTGATGCAGATATTACTGATTTACTTCTAAAGTGTCATTGTAGCATTTGGTAATGTCTTTGTTTAAATATTTTAGTATTTTGGGTGTGATGCCTGTGCACAAAATGAAAATATTGCTAGGTATGTCTATAATAACGTGCAGCACATAATTGAAATGCAGTAGCACATGTCCCTGTCCGTATACCAGAATTCCAAACACACATCGTAAGATGGACCTGAGAGGCTGATTATCACTAATTTGGCAGGTTTCCTTGTAGTGATTTGGGGAACTGTGTGAGCAAGAACTATCACGCACCTTTGTCTTTTGGGTTAGGACATCGGTGAGCACATGGTGACAATTAAAATTTGAATGAGTGAAGTGGTGTTTGAAGTTGTGAGGATGTGAATACTGCAGTCGTGAACCCAGAGTTCAACATGTGGGTGGGTGGGGAAGAGCTATTGGGGGTTGGGGCTGAAGTAGTTATGGCAGGAGAAATGAGAGTTTCAGCACATCTCTGACTCTGTAGACTCTGTAGCACTTCCTTAAATAAATGTAATTTCCAGCACATGGTTTTGTATTTTTAGCCTGGAGAGGATATGAAGCTCGCAGGAAGTACAAGGAAATAAGGAACAGAAGAACTGATGCTGCTATACATATTCAAGCAGGTAATTAAAACAGTATTTCAGTTGCCAACACCTATTTTTCTGTGGATGATTTTGTGTGTGTCAGTGTTTGTAGCCAAAAAAACAAAGTAAGTCCAAACAAAAGCTATCAAAAACATTACTTCTGATTATTTTTGCTTCAGTGTCAAATGACATCAGTGACAGGTACCGGGCACTTTGGACCTTTTATAAGTACTTCTCTGAAAGCAAAATGTAGTAATTAAAAGCTGTTAAGTTAATTCTTGGCTAAAAGCATGGATGGGAGACACTAGACATGCATTTCTCTGTCTTTGTGTGGAGCACTGATCTTGGCAGGTTGCCAGGTTTTTGTTTTGACTGCTTGCTGGGTTTGCCAGCTTTGACCAATCTTTTGAGACTCTGCCAGACTCCTATGCAGCCATATCAATATGAATTTGAATAAACTTTAAAGAGATTATTGGAGGAACAGGCCCATAGGGCTGTGTAGGTCTCTAGTAGAAAGCAGAGTACCATATGGCACAGAAATCTCAGAACCAGTGCTGTGAATGCTGTGAACTCAATGATGTTTTCAGACACTGCCAATATGAAGCAGTCTCCATATGATGCAGTGCAGTGTACCTTCTCTGTCCAGCTCCAGGTTCAAAGACTGTGACTGATAAAAAACGAGTTGTAGCTAATGTGTTTACAGATAAACCAAGATACCACCTCTGTCAGCTTCCTGTGCTGTAATTCCTTAAGCTTTGTCACCTCTTGTTCTGTATCTTACAGTCTGAAATCAATATGAAAAATATTTCTTGTAATATTCTTTTACTTGTTCTCAAACCATTCCGAGTAAATTAATTTGTTTTTGTGTTGTCTAGTTTGCTACTCTGAAATTAAGCATCACTGTGACTTTCAGCAGAAAACTGAATACCGTTCTAGCTACTGAAAGGAACAAAATATCATTAGGATCAAATAATAATTTGTAGCTCTGCATGAGTGCTGTTACGTAAAATCATGAAGCTCTAGGGTTAAATGTAGTATATTCCATTAAATGGAAGAAATTTTTTCTCCTGTTAGCAACAAGCACTGAAGGATTGCACAAATGCTCTCTCCCATTCTTCCTCTCCTTTGTGTTGTCATTTTCAGTTGTTTTCATGATAGCACAGAGAGTAGATCTTAAAGTACCCCCCTGCTACTATTTCGTGGATTATTTGCTACAAGTATATACATACCTGGATTTTGATTACAACAGACTTTTGTTGAAGAAAGGAAAGTGAAACTGTTAACCCGTGACTATCTCACTATTACCAGCTCCTTAAGGTGAGAGTTACCTCAGGTGCAATAGGAAACTTGTGTGTAGCATTATCACTTGGAGACTGCAGGGGACATTCTGCCTTAGAGTTTTATCCAGAAGGATTCTTAGCTCTTTAGAGAAAGATACTGATGTATTCTGCTGTTAGCACATATGGGAGAGATTCAGAGCTCTGTTGCTTCCTGCCATCTTTTAGATACTGTGTTGAACATGGCAGAACAGAGGCAGTGGGAGTGAATTTGGGCACTGTTGAGCCCTCTGGACCTAATGCTGGAGGAATGTTGTTAGTACTCTTCCCTCCAACACACACAGTGTTTTCCTTTGTAACCTGGCACTTGACTGTTTCAGTGATCAGCCTGGGTGAATAAACATTAGGGCTACAGGGTTAAGAGTGATACAGTGAACCTTTGTATTAATTAGGCTGGCTGCTCCTCCTGTCTTTGGTACTCTAGTAGAATGGGAATAATAATAATAATAGCAATAACAATAACAACAACAACAACAACAACAATAATAACAATAATCCTCAACACTTTTCTGTCTGCCTTTGGAAACCTGTATCTAGGACTTCTTATCTGAAAATATTTCTTGTGCAGGTTTTCTCTTCTCGACATGCTAATTATTCTGTGTCTCAAATCAAGGCTTATGCTTGCTAATCATGGTCATTTTCCTGGTTTTAAAATACACTGACAGTTTTTGTGTTGCTTACATTACATTACACAGTCCAAGTGCCTAGTGACATGGAGACAAAAGGTACTCTAAATCTCTCCCTTCTCTGCACGTCCTACAGTGTGAGGGTAGTTCAAGGCAGCTTTCTAGTAAAATGGAGTATGGTCACCTTTGTAATTTTTTTTTAAAGAGCCATTTCAGGCAGCGAGATAAATTGTTTGCATTCGTCATCCACATTAGCAAAACCATATAATTAAACTATATGTACTTCCCTCTCCTTTCCCTCCCCCCTGCCCCGCTCAAGCAGGCCTTGGAATTTAGGAAGCATTTGGCTTACATGTTTCTACAGAACAGCGCATATTGAAATTTGTTTTCCTTTCATCTCTTTCCCAATAAAAGCAGCCGCTCAGCTTATCCCTTTAGCTTCCTCAGAACTTCCTTTCAGAATTCCCGATCTATTACAGCACATTCACATACCAGAAACAAGATGCCTTTTCATGCTGTCAACCTTTTTCATCTGAAATGTAAATTAATTCTTGCTGGTACGCTTTGACAGAGATCAAAGTAGGGGTATTAACCTTATTGGGCCTTCTCCTCATCAGAATCAGTTCCAAAGACTGCAAGGGTAGTGTTAGGAGGCCAGTCTTCACTGTTATCTATGGCCCTCCTCCAGGCAGTCCTCTGTCTACAAGTCAGCATTTCAAAGGCGCTGATTTCTTTTGTAAATGACCTTATCATTACTTTAAACTGTGTGAAAAATGATTTGCCTGAATAATTCTTGCAGGATTATCCTGCTCATTTTAATTGTGGGGGGAACTTCATTCAGGTTCCAGGATATTGTTTAAGTGGTTTTGACAGCAAGTGATCATAGCCTGATATAAAGGAGGAACACAGCTCCTGATTGGAAACCTCTTGACTTGTTCAGATTGTTCATTTCTTGCGAGTCAGTCTTTGAGGTAGGCTGCATTTGCATTTTAAAAATAAACAGATGCCTTTCAAATACATGAGCTGGTGGTCTGGAGATCTCAGTGGGCCCAGCAGTTCACTATCCATTGAAGAAATGTTGGAAGAAAAAACAAACTTAGAAAAAAAACAGCCCTCACAATATACATGAGGATAAAATTCCTGAGTGTATTATATTACAAGAAAAAAAGTCATTATTTCAGATCGGGGGAAACCCTCGCTAGGAAACAAAATATCAGTGAATTCAAATTAAATGGAGAAGAAAAAGCTACCCTACTTAAGCATATCTACATCTCAGGTTCTCAGAATACACAGATGTTATTAGATTCATGGCTAAGATGGTACACAGGTTACACAAGGTCTTTCCTCCTACTTCCAGTCACACTTTCTCAAACTGTGAAGGTTAGAAAATGCTAATTTTTAACTCAGAGACAAATTGTAAGGAATGATTTTGTGTTAAGTGTTTCAGTTGACAATACTTTGCACTTCTGAGTATTTCGTTGTAATTGGAATTTACAGTGTTTTGATTCACATCTACATAAGAGAAAAAATATATTGTCAAAGATTATTTTTTTTTAAATTATTTTGCCAGATTCACAGCTGGTTTAAATCAGTGTATATCAACTGAATCATCTGACTGAAATGTTGCTTCACTGATTAATCTCACATGCAAGTCTCATTAAATGTTTATTTGTTTTAGAATAACGAATTAATTAGAATTTAAAGCAACAGATAATACAATTATGAAAGTATGTTTTCTAGTTATGATAGCATGTATTTCCATGCAGTGTGACTTGTCCCGAAAGACTTAAGGGAGGATTTTAATCTGGTTATTTTATTTGTGAACTGACATTGCCAAAATGCCAAATGAGTGGTGCATGCAATTCATTTAGATTTGAGGTGACATCACTGAATTCATTTTAATTAGGTCCATTTTAGCCATCTGGAATATACTGTGCAGCTCTGGTCAAGACTGAGTTTAACTATGCTTCCAGAGGTGAAAGGCAAATGACTAATCCGCTGAGCCACCATCTCCTCCTCCAACACGTGCTCGCACACTCACCATATGTCATATTGTATTAGAAAATTCTTTATCAACAACTCTAGGTTTGGGCTCTTTTCCTTAAATAAAAGGTGATGGATGTTCAGAAGGGAGCATCCCCTTGTAAATTGCATTCTTTCTGTAACTTTTGCTGATGCAGTGTTGTTCACATATCTCTAACATGTATTTCTGGCAAAATTTACTGCATTTTAATAAAAAAAAAAGAGGGACAGAGAACAGCTGCAATTTACTGGTTTACATTTATAATAAATGTAAGCTTTTAATAAAAGGGGGACTTTGGGACTTTCAGCGACAAAAATAGAATGTTAGTTTCAGTAGAAGACAAGGAAGTATTTTTCAAATGTTTATTCCTATATTTATTCATCTATTTGTATCACTATGTGTGTGTGTGTGTGTGTGTGTGTGTGTACCTGTACTCAGCTAATACCATTGTATAGGTCTAAGAATTACATAAGTGAAATATTCCCAAAACTTCTAAGCACTTGATAAATATATCTAAAACTGTTTTCTTAGAAATTTTCTTGAAAATGACACCCAAACAGCAGATCCATTTTACTTTTTTTATATCAGTAGTTTTCTTTCTTTTAACTACATTGTTAGTGTAAAAAACTTTGAAGACATGTTTCTCCTAATGGCAGCTGAACTGATATATGATATTATCTTAATTTCACAGTCTCACAGGGTAAACCAGACTAGTTTGTACAGGCTGCACAGCTTCGGTTAACTTTACTCTCCCATCTCATTTTGTTCTGTACTAGCTTACGGCATCCAGTAATTCTTCATTTTTAGTATGTCTGTAGTAGCTACTAAAGGCCTAATGCTCATATGCAGGGAGCATTTTAGAAAAATGAGAAGGTCTTATAGTTCTAAAGTATGGGGCTTTATATTCCGTCCCCATCTCTGAGCTAAGCTCTGTCAATGTTCAAATGTCTGATTTTCTCTACCGATTTTGAGGAGAAAAAATGGAGACTAATCTTACTGGATTTCATGCTAAAATCAGGCAGGGACAATGTACAATAAAATCTCTTCATTTTTGTTGCTGATATTGCCGGAGTTTCATAGTCATCTTCACTTTTTTATTTGACCAAGTCTCAAGATCAGAGACTGTGATACATGGTGGTTGCAGCACCAAGCCTGACACAGCTCAAGAAGCGTTTGGGCAATGCTCTCGGGCACATGGTGTGCCTCTTGGGGATGGTCCTGTGTTGGGCTGGGGGTTGGACTTGATGATCTTTGTTGGTCCCTTCCAATTCAGCGTATTCTGTGTTTCTGTGATTTCTATGTCTAAGAGTTGATGTGCATCAGTGACACCAGACCTGATGACAGCCTTAGTGAGTCTTGCTAATAGTCACTGTTCGTTACTGATAGTTACTGCTTGTACATGAGAATTCATTACTTCCTTCTCATAATGCTTCTGCTGGAGAACTTAAGAGTTTTTTTCTGCTATGAAACAGGCATCACCCAATATCCATCTAGAGAGGCGAAAGAGGGGATGTATTCATGGCACCCAGCAAAGGGCGTGACTCTATGCCTTCTACTGCTCTTTAGAATTAATTTGGCGTGGAACAAATAATCAGATTTATGGGCTCTAATTTCTGTCAGATGCTGTCAGTTAAGCTGCTGAGTGCTCTTTTAACTAGACAAATTAAGAAAGTGATGTGTTGTTCCTAGCAAATCAACTACCTTCTATTTAGCAAGCATGAGCTTTTTTCGGTTCTGAGTTGCTGTTATATGCTATTTTAGGTGATGTTGCAGAATAAAAATGTGTATGTGTAGAAAAAGTCTGCTTCACGTGATTTTTTAATGACTGAGAATTAATCCTTCTACTGTTTTAAAACTACTGTATCTCCTTTCTTTATAGTTCTCTCATTGACCTGTGATTGTTTAGCTTTGATCTTTTTACACTGTGCTTCACAATTTGCTCTGTAATTACATATTTCCTGTGGGAATTAGAAGGAAAATGCCTGGACTTTTCCTATCTGGAATTGTGCAATATTGCATGTAATGTATATTGCCTTGGTATTTAGACCTTAAAAGTTTATAACTGCAAGATGCCGAATTTCAGAGTCCCTGAGGTAAATAGATTCTTGGTTTGCTAGGTGCTGAAGCTGACAGAAAACTCTCTTTGTGTGAGAAATGATCAGTACAAGAAGTAAAAATTCATGTTCTAATTTGTGGCACATAGAGCATTTAACACCAAGTTATTAATAGAAGTGTTAAAATTAAGTTCAGTTCCTATGTTGCTTTTCAGATCCTGTCATCTTTGGCTATGTAAAGATCAGGGTTAAACCTACTGTTGCTGAAAAGTTTGGAATATAGACTGAATAAGGTGAAAATGAGGTGACAGCTGGTAATCATTCTTCTTCAATGATGCAGTGATTGTTCATGGAGCAGTAGCAACATGAGTCTGCTAATTTCACACTCTTTGAGCCAAGTGCTTAGTGTCAAAACCAGCACCAGTCAGTAATGCAAATTGCTGTGATGGAGCAGCTTCCCAGCCTCTCAGACTCCCCCGGTAGAATTCTCTGCATATGCATTTCTTTTGGAACATTATAGATCCTGTTAATAAATGTTGAAAAGATGCATTCCTATTAGTGCTTGATGAAGCTTTTGAGAGACTTAAAGAAGTTTGTTTATCCTGTATTTCAGTTGTCCCAGGAGTCAAAAGTAGGAAAAATACAGCCATTTACCTTTCATATTCAAGGTAATTTGGAAGAAAGTTAGAAACCATCTTGTGGGAAGGTTATGTTGAAGAGAAGTTGATTTTGGAAACAGAAGATAGGGCAAAAACTATGTTTATTAAATCAGATGTAGCAGGTTTTTACATAGTGAATGGGGGAAAGACCAAAATGGTTATACTAACATTAATAAGAGTCTCTGAGAAAAAGAAAAACAATATTTAAATATATAATCACAGCATGTTCCAGTGTTGATTTTACAGACACACACATGCAAAGAATTACTAAAATCTGAGAAACTACTAAGGATAAAACTGAAGCTTATCTTATTAGTTCATTTGTTTCAGTACTTCTTTACGGTAGTCCATCAACTGACTGACGCTCAGCATGTTTCAGCTGCAGAGAGGTGACTGCTGGCCAGCTGTCTCTGCTGCTGATAGCCGAGTAGGATCCTTATCTGGTCAGTAGGGGATAGTTAAGGATTGGAAGCCTGATCACATGGGACAAGTGAGAGGTTGCCTCATCTCTGCCAGACAGGCAGACTTTCCTAGTCTGATTATTAAGGGAGGAAAGTTCCTCAAGCTTCACGATACCTGAGCTCTGTATTTGGTTCAACACCTCAGCAGGTCAAACTCCTGTCATGCCTTCTGTAAAGTGAATGGGAGTTTATTTTCATAACCTCTCATTAAAAGGCAGTTTTCGTTGCTTCTTACCCCAGAAACCTTGGTGCTTTCATAAAAATCAGAAGTGTGAGATACAGAGAAATCTTGTTAATCTTCTGGTCAATTTCTCTGTTCCTCAATTTATTCAATATTTATCCTAGCTCCTGACTTCCTTTGGTAATCTACAATGTTATCATCACTCTGATCCCACATAAGGTTGCCCAGGACCTTATTTCTGTGCCTATCCTATTTTCCGCTGTAATATGTAACCCTGGACCCCAAAGGGAGGGCTGCTCTTCTCCTTTGGATATTTAGTCCTCAGAATGGCTTGGATTGTATGCATTTCGTGTGCTTGAAAGCTTTTCCTGGACAGGAAACTTTTTTTTTTCTAAAATCATATTTCCTCGGCTTAGTTCAAATATTCTTTTACATATTGTCTCAGTGTTTAAACTGCAGTCCTGCTGGACTAGTAAACAGCTCCTTTCTCTCACAACCCTCAGCGTTCTTATTCAGCAACTGCTTGTTGTACACTGAAACAATGGCACTGATACTGTATTTACTTTTTTTGTTATTCAGTCCTTTCTCCCCTTAGGTATTTCTACTTAAAATAATGCTTGAAATAAACCCTACAAAAATAAAATCTAAAATTTTGTGAGTTTAAGTGTATATTGCAACCTTTTTAGTCATTTGTCCTAAGTGCAGTATGTATCGCTATCTGTGTTTTGTGCTGGAGCTTTATTACTGCTCACAGGTGTAAAAAATTCAAGGTAAAACTATAGAAATAATTATGATATTCAGGTACCCAAACCTAGAGACAGTCTATGGAAATAAAGGATGTAGATATCTTCAAAATGTTATTGATTGTCATTTTCTTCACCATTTCATTCCACTATATGCTTCCTACTTAATTTAGTACTTTTTGTGATTATTTTGTTTTGCTTTTTTTATTTCTTAGGAATGATATAAATTCTAATCTCTATAAATTCTTCCCTGTTTTTATGAGAGGTATTTAAAATGCTTTATTATAGTTACAGTAATTGAAAAAATAGAAGACATTAAGAATTTTTCTAGCTGTAACTGAATATATCTGTCCCTGGCTCCTCACTCCACTGTCTCACAATAAAAGAAAGTAAAGCTTCTGATTCTGTAAAATTACGACTATCCCAAAGGGAAGTTGTGATTAAAGAAATTGTTTTGGGATTGATTGTATTTTAATACATTTTGAGTTGGATTCCTGTTTAAATTAGACACATTTTCTTTTTGAGGCCTGTTTTCCTTGCCTAGACTGTACCAAGTGGTCAACAGTGAGGATGTAAGGCCCTATAGAATTTCTGGGTGTTGGTAACATTGCGAACATTGGAGTCACTCCTGTGGGGTGCTAAGTGTTCTTGTGCACTAATTCAGTAAAAGTTAGGGACATTCAGGTCTGTGCTGCAGAGCCAGGTGCCAGTCTGCATTTCAGACTCTGCAGAATCTTTCTGATTCGTAACTATGTTTTTTAGCTTTTAGGGGATATATTGTTCGTAAAAACTATACAAGACTGAAAAATGGCACTGAGTGTGTAGCAGATCCTCAGCTTACAAGCAGCTGCTCTACTTCTGATTTTGGCTGTGAAGAAGACTGGTAAGTTGAGTCCTTTGCTATCTATTCTTTAACGAAAGTGATTTCGCACACAATAAGATCTGAAAGGGGCAAGTTTGTAATCTTGATTCAGACAGCTCTTAGAAAATCTGCGGTATTCTGAGGATGACCACCTGTAGGTTAGCAAGTTCCCCCTCCAGCTTAGTTACCTCAGTGATCTCCCAATTAGTGGAAAGGTGCTGTTTGCTCTGGGTTGCTGTCCTGTTTTTGTGCACTTCTTGTAAGTATCCAGAAGACTGTAGATTACAGACAGAATTGCAAGTGCCCATCGTTTCAGAATTCACTGCAGTGCATGTCATTAAATGTCCGAGAGTAGAAAGTTACCCTTCTGTGCCTAGAAAGCTCCATGCAGACCAGCAATGAGACAGGGAAAGGTACTGTCAAGAGCAGATGGAAAAGTCACTGACGGAAAGCCTAGGAATGCTGTAAACCATAGTGGTGCTCTCCTTTTTGAAGAGAAAAGGTATTTTATCCCTTTAAGCAGTGGATTCACTCCAGACAAATCTTCCCGTGATACTTCCTTAGGTATGAGAGGCAAAAAGGATCTGTAACGTCTGACTCACCAACATTGTTCTAGGACAGGTAGCTACATTTGCAGGACTAATCCCTTTCACTGGTTTCAGTGATTGAGAGTTATGAGATCTCTCCTGTTGAAACCGTTCTGGAGAAGTTAATGGTTATGTCTTTTTCCGTGTATGCTCATAGCATTGCGTTTTGTTAACTTCCATGCTAACTCTGCTACATGCTCTAGAGCATTTCTATAGGACTTTGTTTAGGTGTAACCACCTGCATTTTTGCAGGTTAATAGTGCTCCAGAATCTTTCCCTTGAATCAAGTATTCTGTTTCATCAAGAAAAAGGTTCAGGCCATTGGACAAGGACTAAATAAATAAAGAAATGGTTTTGGTAATGATTTTCGGGGTAAAGAACAAGCCACTGCATTTTACCATCATAGCTCTGTTTTGGGGTTGCTTGACTGCTCACTGGGGAATGAGATTCCTAATTTATGATTCCCTTCATGCGCATGTGATTTTTTTTTTCCTTATATCTTTCTCTTTTTAGCTATTTGGTATCGTGTTCAGGCTTTGGTCAGCTTAGGTTCTCAAAAAACATTCTATTTAGTAAAGTTCTTGACATTCACATGAGCCTTATGTAATCAAAATTGTATAATAGAGTCTGTACAAAGCTACATAGGCGCACCAGCTTAGGTGTTTGAAAAATTATAGACAAAGAATAATTATCAGCATTTTTCTTTTCTATGGGGAGTATGCATGTGAAAGTAAGTTCTAGAAATGGGTCTGGTTCTGCTCACTAATGGCTTGACTGATGAAGCAGAATCTGGTTACTAAACTTGTATCCGTACTAAGTGAGTGATTGTACAAGGGCTTGAGAGGGTGGGATTTGAATTAGAAACAGTTACATGAAATGTAATGAACCACAATATGAAAGTCAGTAATGCTCCAAAGTTTGCACTGGGAGGTTTACTAGCCGTGAGGGTACATTCAGCTCACATGTGCATCATAACATTTTCTCATCACTGTCAAGATTTGGTTAAGGTGGTATATTAGAGACTGCCCTTGAAGAAAATTAGCAAGTCCTTTGGCAACAAAAATGATCTCATATCTCTATAAACCATGGTAAAGGAAGATCTCTAAGGGAGATGGAAAACTAAGGGTCATATGGTATCATTTCTCCGATCATGATAGGCTGATGTGAAGAGAAAACAAACGGTTCTCTTTTGAGAATCAAGAGAGAAATAATGGGCTTGCTTTGCAGCGCAGGAGTGTTAGGTTAGACATCAAGAAAAGCTTACTGATGGTAAGCTGAGTTAAACCCTGTGTAGGTTACCTTGGGAAGTTTTGACAGCTCCATCACTGTAGCGTTTAAAAATCAGGTTAAGCAAATGTATGACCGAAAAAAAAAAAAAGTAGGTGTAGCTGATTTTTCTCTGAAAATGAGGGTGACTTAGATGATTTTTCAAGGTTTTTTTATGATTTGCAAATGCACAGTGACTTCTTGAACTGTAACATATCTGTGCCAGTGGGTTTGGCATTGCAAGCCAGCCACTTCTATAGCATTGTAGTGCCACCAGCTGTTGCTACATCAGTGTGGGGAGGAAGTATAGAAATCAATCTAGAGGAATTCTCCATGTGTCTGCTTTACATGCAATGGCATCGTTGCTGTGCCTGAAAAATGAATGAGGTTCATTTCTTAGTGGTTTTCTACAGCTGGAGACCCATTGAAATAGCATGCAATGTGGATTACCTACATGGGCACTGATGGATTAGCACATAACCACAGTATCCTGTATATCACTGAGAGTAGAGATTAAACATGATTTCAGTCACATGAGCACAAATTCATTCAGAAACTGGTTTCATGTGAATTCTTCTGTTCCTTATAAAGGCTCTTCTATCTTGCTATGGTTTCTTTAACTTGATCTGTAGCCTGCGTCTCACTAAAGTGAGGTTCACTCCGTCAGTCAATAACAAAACCTTCCATGAATTCTTTTGATTAAAAGGAAAAAAAAATAATCACTATGTTGATGTGTTTCTATTCTTCATGGACAGCTGATTGAAAGGGTCATATCTCTATATTTTGAATGTATTTTTTTTTCAGGATTTTCAGAAGAATGTCATTGGGTCCTGGTGATTTACTCCCTACACCTTTCCCATATTTTCTCCTTGGATGGTTTCAGTTTCTGTCAAGATCACATTGCAATTTCTTGTATAAGTCACATTTTGAATATGAATTTTCATTTCTTTCCATAAGAAAAGCTGGTATAAAGACATTCTGGTTTCTTTTAATAGCTTCACTTTCCTATTTTTAATCATAGCAAACGTTAAGATTATTGCTTGTGATGGAAATAGGAAGTCTGCAATCCTTGTGGCATGCAGTAGAATCCATGGGCCTGATTCTGAAGTCATGTGAGCTTCTAATTACTTTACAGTTCATAAGTTAAAATAGTTACTCAAGGTTTTTAAAGGTGTAAATGGGAAATTGGGCACAATTTTCCAGTGTCATCTGGTTTTCCCTCCTTCCTATCCCTTTGGAATTTTTCATCTACCCACGCTGGAAGGGTTGAATTTGTTCTGTTCCGTAAAATATTACTTTTGCAAAATGAGCTTTATTATTTCTAGTAGAATATCTAGTAGTGTTTCTAACATTTTCAAAAGCATTTAGATAATGAGAGTACAAGTGCCATTACTTATACTCGTAATTGCCGGAGTAACTCCAAAACTAGGTATTTTTTCTCCAGCATAACATAATCTCCATTACTAGATTTATGTTGCTATGGTTCAACTGCTTTCAGTGCTAGGGATAGTGAGTCTATACACTATACAGATGTGTAGACAGACCTTAAGAATCAATGTTTCTCTCTTTTTTCCGATGTTTCTTGCTAACGGAGTGATTTATAGACAGCCTGTATGTGAAGACTGAGGCATATTGTAGCTCAGTAGCTGAACAGTCAGCAGCAAATTGTTGAGTTGCCTGACTGAAACCAGGCACATAAGCCCAGATCTGCGGCTAATACCATGTTTTCAGAAGTGTTCCCTGCCAGTTTGACATTGTGGTGGGTTGACCTTGGCTGGCTGCCGGGTGCCCACCACGCTGTTCTGCCATTCCCCTTCTTACCAGGACGGGGGAAGAAAAATGCAGTGAACAGCTCATGAGTAACAGCTAGTAATCAAGTACATACTTCTGCTAGCAACAATGCATTCTGTGGAAGGATGGGCTCCCTTGCAGCAAATACAACCCAATTTAGGGTTGTTTTAATCACAAATACGGCATCACTGGGATCCTGACATAGAGTTGGGGTTTAAGGGCTTCCAGATTCCAGAGGCTGATTTTTGCTGGCTTAAGCTGTACAGAAAACAAGTTGCTGATTTTTGCCTTTGTGCTTTAAGCAATTATACAAGGTTCTAGCCATGGCAAAGTTCTGTATTTCCTTTGTAGAAGACAGAGATTATTTTCATGCTGCAAATTTAGATCCAGATCCAAACCACCACAAAATCTGAATATTTAAATTTATACGATGATTCAGTCTGGTTTTGGCGTTGTAGGCCATTTGCAACATACTGATACGACAGCAAATTTTGATTTTGACATCCACCACAGTGATATTTGAGGATTATTCACTATTTTTAACTTGTATTTGATTTATTTTCAGAAATACTGGGGAAAGGGGGATTGCATCATCTCAACAAATGCTTGAGGAAATTTTGGGGAAAGTTATCTAACCAGTCCCACTAAATAAATTATTATCTAAATAATACATATACAAGATAAATAATAATAAAGAACTTTACCGATAATATGATATATGCACAAATGCAGTGTCAAATACAGTCCTAGAAATAATTTATACTTTCCACTTTAAGAAGTGTGCCAGTACTAAATGATAATGCATTTCTAAAATGGATCCCTTCATTTCCTCTAAGGAAAACACAAGTTTAAATTTTCTTCTCTTTCTTTGTGTCAAAAAATACAGGGGAACTTAAATTCCCCTAATCTGATATGCAAATCCAAAGTTCCCTCATGAAATTGCAACATTACAGAAAAGGTGAATGTTTACCATATTCATGAAAGCTTCATTCTGTTTTGACAATGAGAAAGTCTTTGTTTTAAGCCCAGTTTGAGGACCATGAGCATACCAAATAATTTCTATGAACCTCATTTTTTTAATCCACTAAATGAAATTTGTAGCATCGTTTTTTGGTATTGCATAGCTGAAGATTCTGGAACAAGTTCTGTCTGGGTGGACTTTACTGTTGAAGAAATCCATTGACTTCAAAGGCTTGACAGTGAGGATCACGGCCTGCAGGAGGTTTTTATGTTGCTTTAATCAGCATTAATGTGACATAATGTGATGGTAAAATAGTAACAGATATAGACAAAGAATCTGAGACATCTTACTTCTTGCTCTATCCTTAGCCCAAATGGCTTTAGGAGAACACATGTGTTTCACTTCCTCCTCATCCATCAAATTTCGAGTGTCTAAGTTTGAATTCTGTGAAAACAGCTTTTCACAGCCCTGGGAAAAACCGTTTCACATAAAATCTTAGCAAATTAATACATTACTTCAATTTCATTGAATTCTCGTAAACTCATTTTACACATCTGCACAGACCCACAAATTTTTAATGACAAATTCATTGCTCATAACCTGTTGCTGTGTTTAACAGCATACACTTTCTTATAAGAGGAAATGGGACTGGTCTGGTTTTTTTTCTGAATTGATTGTACGTGCATATTTAGAAATTGGGGGAGGGGGAAAAGGGAAAATCAACAAAAAAGTGTGTATGCCAGTAAACCTTTTCTAAGAGTGAAGAAATTACCGTATTTAAACTAAATTTTTTCTTTTTCTTTGCTTTTAGGCAGCAAACCAGTAACCAGTCTTCTCCCATGGTGCCTGATTTTCTTGACAAACAAACTAAAAAGGTACTACTAAGTTTATATTCTAAAACAACATCCCATTATAACTTCAAATTCCTGAGTCCACAGTTCTGCAATGTGTTCATGGCTGCTTGGCATAGCCATCTGAACATGAAACCGTTAGTGATGTTTTGAAGTCTTTGAGACAAAAGCCTGCTTGCTAAGAACTTTAGTTCTGTAGAGAGACAGGGAGGTACAGTGAATAAGAGAATCAAAAGGCTGGAAATTTGCTGCTGAGAATAAATGCTTGCTGCTCCCTGAGGTGATTTGTCTGTGCACTTCACTTTCTACAGATGTTAGAGACTCTTTTTTAGTAAGGACCTGAGGTTCTTTGGTAGCACTTTGATATCCTGCTCGAATTCAATATGTGAAATGGAGGAGTCGCTCTGTGACTTGGAGCACAGCATAGTCTTTGAAGTCTGATCCAATTTTTGCTGCTTACCATTTGATGTTGAAAGGATGAAATGGAGAAAATGTACAGTTTTTGCCAGTAACTCTGCTGAGCATATGTAAGATTAAAAAAACAAAATCCCTTGGATGATGTACTTAGAAATGTTAAGCAGATTAATACCTTCCTATAGCTTTTTTCTAAAGATACAAATTAACTATGAGAGGAAATCAGCATACAGTGCATGCTATGATTTAACTGCATGAGGAAAGGGGATAAATAAGTTAAATGGAAAAAAGTAAACAAATATTTGTGACATGGGTGCTAAGTCGGTGTTGCTGAAAGCCAGAAGAATCTTGTGTAACTTAAATCTAGCATTAGATGTTTCAGAGAGTCTTGGAAAATAATAAGTTGTTCTCTATGAGATCACAGCTCTAATTTATCATGAGCAAGTGGCATCAATACATTTCTTATGTGCCTAAACCAGCATTCTTTATTCCAGAATAATTTGGATGAGATTTCTGCTTCTTCATTTATTCTAAAACATCCATTTGAAATGAATGATTCGCAGTCAATTAGCCAATCCCAGACAGTTGCAGACCATCAGTTGTCAAGTCTCTTGAGATCCCGTAAAAAAGGAGGTAAGAAATATAATAAAGTAGCAGAGATATTTTGTTTACTGCTTATAAGCTACATGTTGTCAGCATGTAACTTGCTTTATATATTGATGAGATCTTTTAACAATCCCTTGAAAGGCAGGAAACGTAAAGGAAAAAACTTTCTTCTACACATTTTCACCCTAGAAATATGAAAAAGCCCTTAAGTATCTGTATTACAGAGGCAAAAGTAAAATGATTTTTTAAATACATCTTCTATTAAAAGTGTCATTACTAATCTCGAAATACCCTTCTAATGAAATCAAATCTACCTTCAAGAGCTTCAGCTTTCCTTTGCCGTCCAACCTCAGAAGTGAAAGACAGTAATGAAATCTCTCATGTTTGGCAGAATGAAAGACAGCTAGTTTGTTCACACACGCAAAGATTCAGTCAGCAACACAGGAATGTCTGCAATAATTCTACAATCTATGCAGGGCATTTTTTTATTTTATTTGCTATTATGTTATTTTTGCCATGTTCAGCAAGAGTTTAAAAACCTGAAGTAAAACATTTTGACATTTTTTGAGTTTTACCCGGAATATCTCTGGATATTCCAGGAAATCATTATCTATCAGAATACTTTGCTCTCATCATGGGTTTTATAATCGTCCTGTCTTTGCAAATCCATGAATACAGGTTTTATTACTGTACTGTAGAATAATTTTCACAATTTAAGATGAACTATGTTGATAGTGTGATATCTGTAACCAGAGCAAAAATGTATATGATAGTAAATTAATTTCCAAGTTAATACTGAAAATTAGTTGTTTATAATGTTGTGCTATTAATTAACATTACTGTTTGTTTATTTATTTAATGGGACACCTTTCATCTCGTAAATCTACAAATATTTATCTGAATAATTAAGTCCTAATCCTGCAACTTGTGTGTTTAAATTTTACAGAGTTCAGTAAAACAATTTACAATGTAAAGGTAAGAAAATAGGTATTTATAGGGAGATCTTTCTGTTACAGGAAATAATGCAAATTCAATGTTTTTCCTCTTTTACACAGACATGATGTGCTTTCCATGCTAAAAAGAGAATAGTATGTAAACAGAGCAGATTGAGAAATCCATTATTCCCTCTTCATGCATTTCAGTCCGTATGGGTTTTGAATCCATAGTGTGGGACTGCAGGGGAAGTTTGCGTTACTATCTTAAATTATTGCATGTTAAACAATAAACCTGTCAAACAGAAATATCTCCATTGCAGCAAATCCTCTTGAGGGAAGCAGTCAGGGCCCAAATCCATCATCTTTACTCTCACTGCATATTGTATGTTACCCTGCAACTGGTCTCCTTGAAATCAAAGACCTTGTGTCTGAGGTGAAACAATTATAGTAAAACCGACAGAATTACACCCTTAGCAAACATGATTCAGAGCCATTACCCAGTAATTTAGAGTGTCTTCCAAAATGTGAAATGATAGAAGAATAAAATTTGAAGAGGAGATAAATGCAACGTTGATCTGAACTATTGAAGAAACATCTATGTTTAAATGAATAAGCATGCAAATGCAGAGAAGTAAGGAGTTTCCTAGTTAAGCATGAAAATATTCAGATAGATGATCATATAAATCACACTTCAGTGAGTAACTATTAAGGAAGTAAACCTGGTGAAGAATAATAACTTCTTTGGGTGCTTTTAAAAGCACAGCTTTCATTCAGAGATGCAGAAGCTTTCATCTGATGCTCAGTCTGTATTCAGCCTTAATGTAAGAAGTATACTTTTAAGCAGATAGTATTCTTACACCTGTTGTGAAAACCAAGTGAAACAGGAAATACCTCTTTGGAATAAGAAAGCACATATAAAAATATGTATGCTTTACAACGTAGAGTGGTACTACATAAGCTGTTAATCACACTAAAAAAGCTGCCCACTAGGTGGTCCAAACAATGCAAAGACTATTGTTTTTCATAGTGAAACATGATTCTGCAATGTTAAAGACTGCTTTTTAATTCTCTGTAACTTACATTACAGACAGCATGAGTCTGTCAGCTTGGTGGTGCTTGGACCTGAAATACAGAGGCCAATGGGAAAGGGAATGTGACAGGTTTCTGCACTGGTCCATGACCCAGTTATGAAGCAGTGCTGGTGTTTGCTTGAGCAGGAAGTCTGTATTCAGGCTTAAGCACAAAAGGAAGGACAGGCTGCTTATTTGTCTTGAGGCCTTGGTAGGTGAGGCTCTAGTGCAGTCAAGAGGGGACAGAACACAAAAGGACAAAATGGTTGATATGAGTTTTCATGTTTCTGTATAAATCGAGCAGACTATTCTCTCACATCTTGTTATCCGGCTGTCTAATAGCACAGGCTACCTTTTCTTAATAACAGATTGGCAAAGGAAGAATAGACAAGGAAATTTCCACAAAAATCATGCAAAGTCTGTACTCTGTAATTAATACAGAAACAAAAGCCTCTTTTTCATGTCAAAAGCCTTCTCACTGGGTCATGGAAAGACTGAGCATTATGGCCAAACCACACGCACAGCAAGTGCATGCATGTGCTGTGGCTGTATAGAGTCACAGGGGCTGGTTTTACACTGCACAGACATTCCCTTGCACTCTGCCAGAGCAGGGGGGCAAGACCAGTAACAAAGCCAAGAATTCCTTCCAGTGTCTCTGCTGTGACACAGTGCCTGGGCAGAGAGTCCAGTCATTAGTAACAATTAAGCCAGAAGTTAATTATTCTAGGCACAATAAAGTAGTACTGAAGGAATTCAAATAATATAATCTCCAAAGGCCAATAGTGGTATTCTCTTAGATGGAATAGAAAGTGAGATTGTTTGAAATTATTAATGAAAAGTGAGTGCTTCATAGGGAACTGACCAATGTAAGTTTGCCTCAAAGGTAAATGTGACAGATTTTCTGAGATGCAAAGGAAATACATTTGCAAAAGGAAAGCTGATAGTATCTCTGCAATGACCAAACAATGACATAATTTTTTATGTTTAGCACAGAGATTTTGAACAAGTGAGAAAATACACAGAGTGTCTCTGGCTGTGGACATTCTCTCGTGGGAGAACGATGTGACTTATGGATAGGTTCAGTTTATGCCTTGCGCCTCACACTGCAATGCTGAAACTTTGTGAAAGGTAGATAAATTTGCCAGGATTCTGCGAGATCTGGAAGTATAGTCTTCAGTGTCTATAGCCACAGTCTGAGGCAGTGCATAGTCCATTTCAGTATAGCCTTTGATTTTAGATTCTTTAATCTTTTATATTTTCAAAACTAGTGGAAATTAGGGCTTGGCGTGTTTCGAGTTGGAGTCCCATTAATCACTGACCCATTTTTAATGTTTTTCTTGCAATATGTATATTTTTTTATGTTGCTAATGTTTTTTTCTTCCTTTCTGGTAAACCAATCATAAAATGGGATTTGGTGAATGTAGCTGTGTTGGGTTTGGAGAAACATATGAAGTCACTGGGTTTTGTACTGATGGAGGACAAGCAGATAATTAAATATGTCAAGTTACTGCTTGATGGGGAGGAAGGCTGCTGCCCACCTGAGAAAGTACTGTGGACAAGTTTTAGCAGGGGCATTGTGGACATGGGAGACATTTTTCCCAGAATGTTACTCTGTGGTTGTCATCACACAGATGATATTTACAGGTTCATCACCCTAAACAGGAAATTTAAAATAATGATGACTTCATTAAAAGTTAGGACTTAACTCCAGTTTTAAAGAAGTGATCCAACTTTAATGCTAAGAAGCATAATTGTGTTAAAATACCCAAGCCAGAAAGAATAGTGGCTTGGATGTTTGGTCTTTGCTTCAGAGTACAGTTTTCTTTGAGCCAGACTTCGTTATTGAAAATACTTTAAACTGCCTCAATCTAGAGTACAGTCTTGATTCAGTGTCTTGTGCTTGCAAGTGAAAGGTGCTTAAATACAGAGAAGTATGTTGCACCACATGGTAATTTAACGTTATAGTAGAGTTTTAACTCTGATCTCATTTAATTCCTATTTTTACATTTTTTTGAAAAAAGTTAACAACTATGGCAAAGCAATAATCAGTAGTGACTTGGAAATGGGGGCACTTTTTATCCTTGGATTCACAGAAAGTCGATATCCCAGCATGACTGTAATAGGTATTATGGTAAAGAACAGGCAGTATCTCACGCAAAATGTGGTATCAAGATCTGGGTGCCTTGTAACCAAAGATGCCACTTCACTTTGTGCAAGTAGAGAGAGATCAATCCAAGCCGTTCAGCTGTTTGTGTAACTCAGCTTCCTGTTTGATTACATTATAACAAACCTTCCTTTCTAAGTAAAAACAAAACCACTGCTACATGATGTAGTATGAAATACTGCGTGGACTTCCGACTAGTTGTCACTGGCAGATGGGATGATACTGACACATGAATGCCATTCATTTCAGAATCCTATAATTCAGGAATTTAAGGGAAAGAATTTGTAATCTATTTAGAATTATTTTTGGTTATTTAAACAGGAGTTTCGTTTCATCATTTTTAAGCCCTCCACTGAGACTAATCTTACACTGAGGGAATATAAATCATGAAAAACTTGACTGTAGCCAGAAAAATCATAACAGTGAGCAGAATTGGGTCTCTTGGTTATAAAAAATTGACATGAAAAGTTTTCTACATATCTGGAGTTTAGGAGGGGTTGGGGCAGAATATTTGGTTTTGTTTTAGGTGATTTTTTTTGAGCGTGTCAGGTTTGAGTTGATCATTCTTTTGCAAATAAAATAGCATGATCACAGGACAGTTTGACTGTTACGAGAAACTCTAAAAAGGCCAAGACAGTGTTACATAGTATGATCTGATTGTACTGAGCATGCTGTAGCTGTGTGTGAGTCCTGTGAGATCTCCATAGTATTCTCCTAGTACATATACCACACTGTAACAGACCAATTACTATTAGCCATGTTGCAGCTGAAGGCTCCAGCAGAGAAGTTGCTGATGTGAGATGTTGTGTAATGAATTTCCAATGAAAAGATCCTGCTAGTGTTCTGTGGCTTTTGAACCAAAATCTGACTGGGCATGTGCAGGATTAAAAGTAGCTTCTTTTTATTTTTTCCTGGAAGAGTATCACTGGATTACTGATCTCATCACACCTGGGATAAGTGCTTTGGGCTTAGTAAATGGAAATCATGTTTCCAGATCATTCGTTTTATCTTGTATAAGTAAAAATCATCAAAAGAAAATAATTTTAGGATGTCTCTTGAGAAAATAAGCTGATAATAAAGCTATGTCTCAAAGCAGTCATTGTTGTTAAAAACTGCCTGGATGGCCAGGCTCAGAGAGTGGTGGAGAATGGTGCTGCATCCAGTTTGTGTCCAGTCACCAGTGGTGTCCCCCAGGGATAAGTGTTGAGTGCAGTCCTGTTTAATATCTTTATTGGTGATCTAGAAGAGGGGATGGAGTCTACTATGAGGAAATTTGCAGACAAGTTTAGTCAGAGTGTCAATCTGCTGGAGGGTAGGAAAGCCCTGCAAAGGGACCTGAACAGGCTGGATCAATGAGCCAGACCAACAGCACGAGGTTCAGCGTGACCAATGCTGGGCCACAACTGCCCCATGCATTGGCCACAACAGCCTCATGCAGTGCTACAGGCTGAGGGCAGAGTGGATGGAAAGTGGCCTGTCAAAAAGGACTTGGGGGTGCTGATCAACAGCAGCTGAACACGAGCCAGTGTGTGCCCAGGTGGCCAAGGCCAGTGGCATCCTGGCCTGTATCAGGAATAGTGTGGCCAGCAGGACCAGGGCAGTGATTGTCCCCCTGTACTAGGCACTGGTGAGGTCACCCCTCGAGTGCTGTGTCCAGTTCTGGGCCCCTCAGTTCAGGAAGGACATTGAGGTGCTGGAAGAGGTCCAGAGTAAGGCAATGAAGCTGGTGAAGGGTGTGGAGCACAAGTCCTATGAGGAGCAGCTCAGGGAGCTGGGGATGTTTATCCTGGAGAAGAGGAAGCTCAGACGGGGACCTTATCACTCTCTACAACTGCCTGGAAGAAGGGTGTAGCCAGGTGGGAGTCAGTCTGTTCTCCCAGATAACCAGTGACAGGACAAGAGGTCATAGTTTTAAGCTGTACCTGTGAGGGTTTAGGTTGGACATTAAGAAAAATTTCTTCACAGAAAGGGTGAATAACATTGGAATGGACTGCCCGGGGAGATGGTGCAGTCACTGTCCCTGGAGGTGTTTAAGGAAAGACTGAACGTAGCACTCAGTACTGTGGTCTAGTCAACAAGGTGGTGTTCAGTCATAGGCGGACTTGATCTCACAGGTCTTTTCCGACCTAGTTGATTCTGTGATTCTGTTTCTATCATTAAAGGAAAAGATAGGCACCTTTCTAGGCTTACGAGGCTGCATAGTTATGGAGATGGATGCTTTTGGTAAGCCTGGTACTGTGCATTGCATTGCACGTGGTGGGACCCTGCAGGAGCCCCCAGGAGGAACTATTGCCTCCCATCCTGTGGAAAGCCTGAATTTTTGCTTCCTGGAATTGTACAGGAGCCTTTCAGCTTCACTAGCCATTAGGGTGAGAAACGGTACCTCAGTTTCAGGATTTCAGTTCTTTGCCATATAATTCAGTGTGAATTTAGAAAATCTGACTGCAAACATAAGTGACATTGCTTGCACTTCTCTTGGCCTTATGTAATTTTTTCAGCTGAGACTTGCAGTGACTATGTTTGCATTCTGAACTGATTCACCCATCGATGGTTTCTGTTAAATCTTTTGCTACTCTGTAACAGCATGATATGCAGACTGCATTTTGCCAAAGTATCAGACCAACAAATCTGAAAAGAAATTGGACTGTTCATAAATTTTTCTTTACTGCACAGCTTCTTAATTGTTTTTTTCCCCTCCAACAGGCAAAGACACAAACAGTGGCAAGTGATAAATACAAGCTTTGATTTGTTAAACACATGTTAGCTCTATGTTTAGCCCTAGGCAGTGAATTTCATTATAGGCTGGTTTACTTCTGGATTGGTTATTGTGATTGCTTCCAATGCGAAAAGATTTGACCTGCAGCCATGACTGATTAGTATCAGAGGTGAGAGATAAAATAAGATGCAAGTAAACTGCACAGATAAATTGCAGTAGGGTTCTCCAGAGACAGCTCAGTACTTGTTCTATATAAAACAAGTGGAAATTCAGTTTGTAATGACTGCATTGCAATAAAAATAGACTGCAGAACTCTCCCACTGAAGTATCAAAAAATATAGTAAGAAATTCAAGAAATTTAATGCAGTTGAACAATAAATACATGATAATGCTGTGCCAAAACCCTGCAGGTTTTAATAGAGGTTCAGTTTCTCCTCTTAACACGTAAGGCCTACCGCTGTCTTTCTGATCCAAGCTGCTGTTCACCTGCTCTTTGTCTTCATTTTCTATCCGCAACATACAGGTTCGTTTGAACACTTCCTTTTGCTGTATCTTTGTTGGTAGTTAAGTTTTTCATCATGCAGCACTTCACTGTCCGGTTGTTATTGTTTGAAAATTCTTTTAAGTATTCTCTATCACCCTTATTTTTGTTACTTTGCCACAGTTACTAGTGCTCTGAACCAGCAGCATATCTTAGATGACTGATGTACTCTGGCATATAGTGTGGTTCCTAATTCATTACTCTTCTGTTTCTAAAAAAATCGCACCGTTTTCTCTAAGTAAACTTTGTTAGAGTAAGTACAGTAGGTACAGAGCTTTGAGAGTGCACACAAAGCAAAAATAACTCTGATAATATTTTCACAATGGCTTTTTTTTTGCAAATTGCAGAATTTTTAAACTTTTTCTCACATCAGAAAACTTCAGATCGTTTCTTCAATTCTGGGTATTTTGTAAGAAAAAGGCTAAGACAGTTAATTGTTTGCTTTTATAGAGCTATGATTTAATCTGCTAGCGGTATGTTACCAGACAATTTCTCTGGTTTTGCTGGTGTTTAAGAATCTGAATTCACTCTGATGAATTCCCCACAGCTGAGTAGTAATAGCTAGATTTCAGAATGTCTTTCTAGAAGACAGTGTATGCTTTCACAAATTACTTTTATAGTTCTTCATAGATACTGTGAAGAGATAACATGCTGGTAAAAGCAGTAACATAATTAATGTGATGTTGCAGAATGTTGCATGAGGTGTGTGGGATAGTTCAGAAAGTACCATAACAAATTAACGTCTTATATATTTTGTATGGGTTTGGATTTTTTTCCTCTGTTCTGAATTTGAGTTATTATTCCAGTGGATTGTGGTTAGCTGCCAAAAATCATATACAACTCAGTAGAAACCCAAACCATGGTATATAATTTGCATGGTTGATCAATGCAAATGAAAAAAAAATCCAAAACATCTCTGACAAGTAAATGATAGATACTGAGGACAAAATGTTTGCAACCACATATGTGAAGATGTAGATACTACAAGTTATTCGTAGATACAGTTTGATAAATAGGTATTCCATTCACTAAATCGAGAACTGGTTCTGAGGCATTTGGGTGGAAAGAAATTGCCTTACATGACTTATTCATTAGCTCTGCTCATGACAATGATTGTATTGCTTGGCTGTCCATCATTACTTCTCTCTACTCGCTGGAAGTATTTTGTATTTCAGTTCTCTCATGGATTATGTCAGATGATTCTAATGATTGAGTACAGCAGTAGCCAATACTAGCTTGTCGTAGTAATTGTGAGCTTGCAGAGCTCCCTTCTGACCCCAGGCAAGGATAATCTTTCTTGAGGATCTTCCTTGCCTATGGAGAGAATTACGGGAAGAAGTTGTTGTGCTCAAGTGTTGGCAGTACAGCAGAAAAATAATGCCACACCCGCACCTTCCCTGCGTATAACACCTTTCCCCCAAGGGAAGGTCAGAGTACCAAAATCACAGGAAATGTTGTTAATGCTGCCAGTGGGAAAAAGAGGAGCTGCTTTCCTCTGTGTGGTCAGGCAGGCAACAAGCATATTTTAGTCATAACACAACATGTATAAAAGAAGAGTTTTATGAATTCTAACATTTCATTTCCTAAAAATATCTTAGTACCTGTTCTTTGTCTTTAAGGTTTGTCCTGCCTTGTACATGTGAAAACATAGGCAATGAACAATGTGAGAAGGCAAGAAGCCCAACTGTGTAATTACTAAGTATTGCCTCTTGCTTGTCAGATTGGTCTGCCCTACCAGGCTAAGTCTGACAAGGAGGATGCAGACATAACTAACAAGCTGAATAGCCGCAAGAATACCCGTGAAGACTTGATCATCTTTAACATGTCCTTCTTCATCTGACTGTCTTACATTTTGTTGGGAATCAAATATAGACAATGGGTGTGATTGCCTAGTACTAAAAAGCTGGAAAGCTGTACCAGCTCTTTACCTTCAGTTGCAGTTAGTTTTTGTCCTTATAGGCCAGGAGGAAGGTCTTAGATTCTTTGTCTGTGGCTTTGTGAGTGTAGTGCTATTCTTGGGACTCTTGTCTCACTGGTGTGCTTATGCTGCCTTCTGCACACACACAAAAGTTACATTCAAAATAAGGAAAAAATATTCCAGTGTTCCAGCCTCTTTTTGTAGTACTGGGATTTGCAAACACCAAAAATGCCCTGCAGCAAAATGGTGCAATTGTTTTTTCTACATTCTTTTAATGTTGTTCTTTAGAGCATATTCTTAGTCACGATAAAGAGCTTGACTATCAAAAAAATAACAGCAAGCTTGTCAGTTTTAAAGGGCTTATTTGAAAAAAAAAAAACAACAACCAAGTTTGCTGCAGCTCAAAAAAAAAAAAAGAGCTAATTTAAGTAGCAGCATAGATGGGTGCAGTTTCAAAAATTAAGAACAGCTAGGTGCTATAGTTTAAAATTGATGAAAGAGATACTTGTGTAACAAAAATCTTTGACCTGTTGATTTGGTTTCAGAGACAGATGAATATATATGAAGCTCAGGTCTGCATACTGTCTCGCCTAATTTCCCAAAAGGGCACAGGAACAAGATTCCAGTTTGGGCTAACCCCTCGTATTTTGCTCATCAGACTTTGAAACAAAGCGATACAAATTTCTTTCATCTCTTGTTGTCCATGGGCTTCCAATTCATATTTCATTCGTAAGAAACTGATAAATTGGAAGTTCTTAATCTCCTCACAAGGATTTGCCCCTTGCGATCGTATTCAGAACAGCTGTTAGTTCAAGTCTATAGTATATATCAGTTTTCTGTCTGCATATGCAGGCTCATGCTTTGTGCCTTTTGATCGTTGATTTAGGGCCCAAGAAGGGTGAATTCCTCAGCTTCGTATCCAAAGGAGCTTAACTGCTTTAGAGAAATGAAATTTTGCGTGACTGTATTTAGATACTCTTATTTGTAAACTGTAGTCTACTCTAAAACATTCCCTGGAAGAACATTGTCATCAGACAGCCACAGGCAGACATGTCTCAGGGCATTGCAAATGAAGTAGGATTTTCATTATTGTCTTTCATCATCATAAGCAACTTACAACCTAAAACTTCCAAAATCAGAGACTGCCTACATGGTAGTAGCATGCCACACAAGCTAATCATTGACACATATTGAAGAAAATCACTGTTAATTCACAGAACTCCCTCTTCTTGTCCCATCCACAAAATAAACATGCACAGTCAGAAAGTATCTGCCAATTTTCTGCTTAAATTCTGTAACTTGTTTGTGGAATTGTAGTCTCTTGTGGTGTGACTTGCAAGGGAAAAAAAAAAAAAAGAGGAAAAGAGGAACCAATCTAATCTTTTTATTTTTTTTGAAAGAGATTATAACAGTAAGGCAGAAAATGCTGACCATGGTAGATTAAACCATGCAGGACTTCACATGTAGGGGGAACGTGTGACAGACATGGACAGACATCATGGGATTAAAAACAAGCCACAAGTGGGGTGTAGAGGGAATATGCCATCAAAGAAGAAAACCTGTGCAGACAAGCATGATAGAGAAAGGTGAAAGAAGCGGATGAGATGAAAAAGGAAAAAGATACTGTTCAATTTCAGTAAGGACAGAAGGCTTGGTAGCCTTAGCAGTGAAATGTCCTGCTGCCTTCTGTAGGATTGCTTTGCTCGTATCTAGTTGCTCAAAATTTTCAGGGAGAAGTGTAATTCTGGCTTTAGAGCATTTGAAAGGAGAGTTACAATTCGTTCTCTGTTTTAAAAGGTAAAACTGTTTTGAAAGGCGATACTTACCGAACAATTTCTTTTGCAGTACTGCCCATAGTATTGCATCAGTAGTTTGCAACACTTTATATCATTATTTGCAACATATAGTTTTTTCTTATGCTTAGGAAGCCTGTGTCTCTGAAGGGGTAGAGCATTAATTGGTCCAAAATCTTTGAAAATAAAGGAGAGAACAGATGAAATAAGGGAAATTTTCCCTTGTGTAATAACAACCTTTTCTTTAGTGACCCTTTTTTATTTTCTATTTATGAACTTTGGAAGCTAACCAAACCGAACAAACAAACAAACAAAAAAAAAGATAACAAAAAAAAAGATAACAAAGGATGTAAATACCTGACGTCACATCAGGAGAAGAGACAAGGTAAAACACAGTACTCCAGATAGTACAGTGAGTTACGTAATTCACTCAGCTTTAAAACAAGATTCCAGAAGTTAATTGAGACAGGAGGAATTGAGATTATCCCCGCTGGATTTCTAGGACCTACAGTCTTACGTTCTGTTCTTCACTGTTGCATCCATTGCAGCTGTATAACCATGATGTTTTTGTCTTTGCAGAAAAGGACTGAAGACATTTTCAGTTTTATTTCCTAATATTAGTTTTTCTTCCTCTGTTTGTGTCCATCTCCATATTCAATGTTGGACCCAAGTAAAAGCTTTACATTTTTTAATTTAGTGATGTGTAGTGTCAGGCCTAAATTCATTAATCTTTATGACCTATGACTAAATCTATGACTTTATGATTCTTAACCTATGAGAAGGACTTGAGAGTTCTGTCGAATGAAAAGCTGGATATCAGCCAGCGGTGTGTGCTTGCAGCCCAGAAGGCATGGCTCCATCAAAAGAGGAGTAGCTAGCAGATCAAGGGAGGGGATTTTCCTCTTCTACTCTGCTCTCACCCCACCTGGAGTGCTGTGTTCAGCTCTGGTGTCCTCTTTTAGTTTAAAATGGTTCCACCTTATCCTATTGCTATCTGCCCATGCAAAAAGTTGCTCTCCCTCTTTTTCACAAGCTCCCTTAAAGTACTGCAAGGCATCTCCGTATTTGCAGAGATTGCTCCAGTTCAGCATCAGCTGAAAATGGGAAAGACTAGAGGATATGGGAGAAATATTATTTCTCAGGGACTGCAGCCCTTTATCCTAGTGGCTTTGGTTCACGTTTGTGCTGCCCTGCCTTAGAAGGATTCCTATCCTGGGACAAGTAGGAACAAAGAAACAGCTGGCTCTGCATGCAGTGAACAGGCCCTCTGAAGAGGCCTCAGGGCAAGTGTAAATTGGGCCTATTATGCTCAGCATCATCATGCATCTTCATGCTACACCGTGAATAAGCATGGCTGGTCTGTAAATCTAGCCCATTGTATCTGGATTACATTTGTTAAACTAATGCTTGGGGTTTTGTCTGGCTTTGTTCATACCAATACCAGAATGTTGAGTAAGAACAGCAAATCAGAAACAAAAAACACAAGTGTTTTAAAATATTGCTCCCACAGATTTGAGCCCCAAGTGTGTTTTATATAAACATTTTGAATTGGGGCTGGATTTTTGACCAGATTGTTTCCCCTGAAGGATCTTTTGAAACAAAAACAAACTGAGCAAAACATGTTTTGGTGGGATGGGCCTGTGCCTGTTTTCATGTAAGCTGGTGACAAAGCTCAGAGCAGGAAGGCAGCAGTGTGCTGGAATCTGGTGTACATTGTGTTCTGCATATTCCCAGCTGACTTGCCAGGAGTAATCTAGAACTGAAACAAGACTCCCTTTTTACTAGGGCACAGGAAAAGAAGTCATCATTAATCTAAAACAGTTCGGCGGTTTTAAAACAATAGACTTGGTTAACATGATATCCTGATTGTGGCTTATTCTTATGTGAATGTGTGCCCTGTGTTAGGTTAGGAAGGTGAGCACTTTTGAGAACTATCCTCTCTATTGTATGGCCCATGAAAGTAGTTTATATTCTATCACTGTACCCTCTGTGCTTCCGTGTGGGTATATAATTTCACAAAGGAGATGAGGAAGTGGTTGGCTTTAGCATGAAGCTGTTGCCAATGGAATTCCAAGGTTATGTTTATGTGAATGTACTAAGTATCATGGGATTGCAGTGAAGGAGGCAGAAGGTTTCCACATCCTAGTGATGAAAAAAAATGGAAGGTGAGAAAAGTTTAGCTTGTAATAGCTGTTTGAATTTATTTTAATGGGGTCACTTCCATGAAAAACTGTAATGCAGTTTCTGTAGATGCTATATCATTGAGCAAAGTAAGTCTGCTACCTGAAGCAGAGGTGAAAGTGAAGTTGAATCCCACTGTGTAGTGTTGTGCTTAAGTTTCAAGAAAGGAGATTGGGTAAAAGTGATACAGATTGTTAATGGTATTGCTAGTCAGACTTTCTCTTTAGCTTCAAATTTGAAAGAGCTACTCCTATATTTCTAAACCTTCACATTTGCATCCCTTTGATATGAAATACTTGTGAACTAACCAGAGAACAGAGCTGTGAGTTCAGTAGCCAAGAGATCCTTGATTTATGAACAGGATTTCACAGGCTTGTGTGCAACATTTCCTTGTTCTGTATATAACAAATGCAGCAGTCAGAAGCAGAGGTTGATCACAAAGATCCCAATACTTCAGGGTGTGGCAGTGGTTATTCATACATCTTGTTTAGCATTATAACAATCATTGCCTAAGTAAGACCATTCAATTTGAAAAAAAACCTGGAAATCTGAATTCTAAGTAACTGCTTAGAATTAGCTGTTAATAGTACAACTTGAAAAGTAAATGGGTTGAACAGTATAGACAATATAGCATGGCTGTGAACAGACTTTCCTATTTGATATGTTTCTTGTTTAAGACAAAGATAATATATATCTGTATTATGAAACAGTAATAGCAATAATTGTGATTTAAGTACATAAAGCATTTAAACTGCAATAACTAACTGCTGCATTGTCCCCTACAGTGTCATTAAGACACTTAAAGGGGAAATTTAAATTACTTCTAAGACATTCTGTTACCTAGTTACTCTAAACACAGTTTGGGATATACAGTTGCTGCTTAGATTACTAATACCATACTAATTATTACTTTGCAAGTAACTGTGAGAAAACATTTTAATTTAGTTGCATAGGAACTTCAAAATAATATTTGTGGTGCTTATCAGATTCCTGCAAATTTAAGGACACTGATGTGCCTTCTTTTTGGTGTATGTGTATGACTGTGGCCTGCAGATTTATGTGAAAAATGTTGTATTTTTAGTGTAGTCTTATGCAAGATGGCATCTGAAAAAAAAGCCTGCACTGAACTGGCAAGTTAGGCTGTATCTGCAGTTAGAAGACTGTACTGCAGGTGTATGACAACAAACTTCCTTTCTGGAAAGACATGTCATCATGGGAAAGAAGTTCTTAAAGCAGTTTGCCAAATGGATTGAGTTGTTCTGGTCAAAAAACCAACAGTATTTCTAGCTGAGGACTTTTACCAATCCAGATGATGTCAAGAAATAAATGCATTGGTAACATTTGCTGGTATAGACTATAACTTAAACTAGAGTGTTGTTCAGAGCAAGCACCAAATTTTTTTTCTTTTTTTGTAACTTTCATTGCCTTCATTGCTGTGGACCTTCTGCTTGGTGTGCACCCGGGGAAGTAATGGTTTATACACAACCATTGTACCATAGGATTAAAGAGCTCAGGTTTTCATCTGGAATGAATCCTGCCAAGCATGGCCTTGTGATTCAGTTTAAGGAGGAGTAATATATGCTCTTAGGTACATTTGAATAAACACCAGTATTTTGTCCTGTAGATTCCTAAAATAACCAAAATAAAAGTAAAGTACTTTGTTTATGGCCTGTACTCAGAGCTCGGTCAAGACAGCAGAGAAGATCCCAGTGGATTTTGGATAAGATCAGAAAAAAATAAAAATAAGAGGAACTAAATGGACCCTGCTGTGCCCAATTTCCCCAAAAAAGCCTGTTCTGATACTGAGGAGCAATTTTTTTTTTTTTTCCCAACAAGAACAGTAATTTTCATGTGGTGTTTCTCAACAGACACAGACTTTTCAGGGCTGAAAGGCAGGGAATGGATACCTTATGCGGGCACTGCACACATGCTCTGGGGCATGCAATGTGGGTGCAGCTGCAGAGCATCCTTCCTCCACCTCTCAGTCAGAGCATGGTAGTACTGAGTAAGGTCTGGTTTCCACAACTACATTTGCCTAATTTATTCTGAAATCTCTCAGCATACACTTCAGCAGTATAATGTAGGCAGAGAAATTTGACAGGGCTAGCAAAAAATATTATATATTATAGGAAGATCAAATGTAAAATGATTGGATAGACTTTTGTTTTCAGACTAATACATTCATGAACCATATACGTTCAACACTAAATCCAAATGCTTCCCATATCATTAGAGATTATGTACAGTGTGAACAGAGGCTAGTCCCATGTATCCTCTTTGCCCTTTTTTTGTATTGATAATTTCCGTAAGTTTCTCCTTTCTGCTTAACCATAACGTTCAGACAAATTGAAATACGTGCAAATGCAAGTCTATTCATCAGCAGTGTGCTATGGTGTTTGAAAAATAATAGATTAATTAAGATAACAGTATCTTCTGTAAACTTGAAAATAAATCATTGTGGTTTTAATGTCTGACATTAAAGGTGAATTTTTTAAAAAACTATAGTGTTCTTCTAAGGCACTGCATCTGAAATTAGCTCAACCTGTGAAAACCTTCTTCTTCTTCCAGAAATTAACTTCATTGATCCCTTTTAAGTACATGTTCTTGAATGGCCTTTGGCCACTTTTAATGTCAATTTTAGGTGCAGCTGAATCTAAACAACTGCAGTTTATGTGGTCATTATATAATTAATCTAGATTGATCAGTTCAATATCTGATTTTTCAAGATTTCCTCACAATTCTGGAATTTTAGCAATGCAGATATTTTCCTTTTGCCCAAGGCAATAATAGATGTGGTGTGCAAACACTGCTTTAAAGAGGGTGTCTGTCTGCTGATTTACATATTTTAAAAGTATTAAGATCAAAAGTAATGAGAATTTAATCCATATGGCATGTAAAAGATAAATAGGAATATTAATACTGTATCAAATACTAATTAAAGGAAACACCAGTCCTATTTTTAAAATCTGGCATGCAGATGAAAAGGAAGTCATTGCAAAGTTAACATCTGATTCTTAAAGAAATGAAGAATTTTTTTTCAAGCCCAGATTCTAACTGAGACTGAGTTCATATGCTGGGCCAAATTCTGTTGGCATAGTACTTCACAGTAGCACTGGAGTATCCCTTTCTTTCGAAGTATCTCATGTGGTTCTGAAACTGAAAACTGCCATCAGCTTTACTATCAGCTTTTAATATGGAAATTCCCTTTCATTATCCAAGAAGCTGAAATACCAGTGTTTTCTACCATGCCTAAGCATACATGTCTAGGCTCTAAAATAGCGAATTCATGTGAACCCTGTTGGATTTTGATCAAGTCTTGTGTGCAGATTGTAGCAGTGGGTGAAGAAAATGTTGTCATCTCCTTCAAAGAAAACCTTAGACAAGAGCGGTCAACAAGGTCATAAGTTTGCCGTGTCTTTGGGCTAGACTAAACTTCTGTCTTTCACTGTTATGGAATTTGTAGGTGAAAGTACCTTGGGATATGTGTTCCTGGCAGAGTAGCAAGTACTCAGAAAAACTGGCTCTGGCTGCACTAGAATTAGGAGCTTTAGTGCGGTGCCAGCCTAACACTCCACACAGACAAATCAGCCATAGCTAGACATGTATGTATCGTGGAGATACATTTAGAGCTTCATTATTTCTAAGACTGTAGACCTTCAATTCTCTATTAAGTCTTTGTTATAAATATTAAAAAGTAGGGGATACACTTTTAACAGAGGCATTGGTTAGCTTGCAGTGAAAAGTTTCCTTTGAAATATGAGAAAAATAAACAGGGAGAGCTTATAACAAGTTTTGCTGCTACTGCAGAGTCTTGTAAGTGAAAGAAAGAACTTCATCATTTGCTGTAGCAGGCTGAAAAAGGCCTGTGGATAACTGGAGTGGTTTTTCTTCATTTGTACCTTGAAGAATATGTGTACACCAAAGCTGTCTGAGACAGAGCTGAGCCTGCCAGAGTGGAGAGAAAAGTCTAAAATGTTGAATCTTGCTTAGTCTTGTGCACTACTCAAACTCTAATTCTTTCTTGTAGATCTGTGGTTCCTATGGGTTTCTGTAGTAACTACAGCAAGTAGTCATCACTATACAGCAAATCTTGCCCTCCACAGGTTGAGAAAATGGGCTCTGATCAGTGGACTATTTTCTGCTTAAAGGTGGCAGTGATTCTACTGTAGAAGGCAGTAAGACACTCTGCAGATTGCATAAACCTTCAGTGTTGCTGCTGTGTTCTCTTCAGCCAGATTAGGTCAGGGCAAAGTTGTTTTGTCAGCAGATCAACAAATCACAATTCTTCTGCAACCTTCCATCCACTTTGAAAGTGCTACACCATTCTAAAGAAAACGATACAGCCACACATCAAGCAAGTACCAGTTTTTCCATGCATATGTGGAGCAAAGTTGTTCAGGAACTGCCCTCTCAATGCAAGAGGCAATTTGATGTAAAAGGAAAAATGCAGTCACTAGAGAAAGGATGTAAAAGAGAGTGCTGTAAAACATTTGCAGCTGCATGTATTTAAAGCCAGTTTAGCCAATCCGACAGATTATGAGTGGGGATATAGACCCATCTGCTTCTTGTCCTCCTCCAGGAAGTATTAGATAGATGCAGTAATTGCACACTGTGCCCCTTCTTTGCAGTCAGTCAAAGGATGATTTCACAAAGGTACCGGTGTGGGTCCCTCTAGAAGAAGCTGAGCTTTGTCCTGGGTGAGTTAATGCTTTTGTTCTCAATTGTCATTTCAAATATCTGGCAAGAGTGCATTGGCTCTGTGCCTTCTGAGTCATGGTCTCCCTGGGAAGGAAGGATGTGGTTAAGCTCACTGAAGTTGTTTTGTGGACTGCTGAGTGGCTACAGGGCGTTGTATCCCAGGTGTGGTTTTTTTCTGTTCCCTTTCCTGCGGAATAGCCCAGGTACTGTTTTTAATAGTTTCTGTGTATTTTGTAAAAGACCTTTTAAATATTGAATACGTTTTCATTTTCCAGCTGGAAAATTAAAACATAGAAGTATATCATCACATGGTTCATTCAGTCTTGAAGCAATTTTGAAATGTTAACCGGAAAAATCTATCTGCCTTGGAGCACTTTTTACATCAAACATTCCATGAAAATATTTTCCTGAAACTCTTTAAATATTTCCAAATATTAAAGGAGAAGAGAGATGACTTTCCAAGTATTGGTGATGGGCTAATGCAGATAGTATCAAGGTCCCATTTTTTTTAAACTAAAAGGTAGTGTAAGCGTTACAGTGGGGGCAGACGGACCGGCATCACTCATCACTGGCGCAGGCTGACACACTGCTGATGCCAATTCACATTCTGGCAGAGGTGTTGTAGACACCAAATAAACAAGAGTTTGTTGGTAAGCACTTTGACATGCAGAGACAAGAACCAAAGAGAAGTAAGCAAGTGGCACAATGAGTAGTTTCGGAAATAAATATACAGGTAGGTATATCCTTACCTCCCCATACCATTCCCTCCTCAGCCCCATCTTGGTTTAGCTTTTGAAATGGTATCTAGTATCCATGCCTTCATTGCTCTTTTGAGAGCTGGGGAAGAGCAGATAATGGTGATTGGAAGAGTGATAATCATCTTTTCCCTTAAAGACAGAATGACTTCCCAAAGAGGGAAGACTTTTCATTCCTATAGTGTGTGTATACCTGTGTATATGTTTAGGATGTACTGTTGACTCTATATCTATCAGATAGTAGAACTCATTTTGGATCAGCATTAAGGTTAGCTTAGTGCCCTCTAGAAGTTTACTGGGCAGAAGTTTATTCTTGGAGTTTATTGTGGTTCTGAGCCTAAATGCTTTCTTTACATCCTTCTTTGTCTTTTGTCTGGATAATTCTTATCCCTGTCCTCCAGCTGGAGAGGCAAAGTCAAGTACTTCCTAGTCCTTGCCTATGGATTTAAAAGATCTCTGCTTCTTTTAGTGGGGGACTCAGAAATCTGAAGCCCTCATCCTCATCATGTCTCCCTTTGTGTTTATGATGGCTTTATAGCTGTATTCCAGAAGAAAAAGAAAAAAAAATATATTCTGCTGGACTTCTACTTGGAGATGAGACCAAATGAGTAGAGCTGGATTGAAAAGATGCTAATCCTAGAGCACACACTACTCCCCTCAGATGGTGCCTATCTTGTCTAAGGGCTGTGGTTTCCAATCTAATTGCAAGACAAGGACAGTCTCCCAACAGTTCCAATGCCTCTTGGTAGTAGAAATTCCTTTTGTAAGCCTGGATTGTGTAATACCTCATGTTTACAGGTCTGAATGCTAGGCTCTAGTATTTGCTGTGGATCAGTGTCATTGGGACAGGGCTATTGAGCTGGGCAGTTGGGTCGCTAAGGTAGCAAAGCAGCATCTCAGTCAACTCAGATAATACTCAAGAACAAAAACTCATTCAAACAGTACTTGACACAGCCATCTTTTCTGTACTCAGCCAGATCTTTTGCATCTTTTTTATTGGCCATTTTTGCACCTTTCCTGAAGCCAGGGTTCTCAGTACAGACATGTATTTTTCTGCCTTTGAGAAAAAAGGCTTCAAGAAGACTGTGACAACTAACTGGTAGCTATGTGTGTGATACAAGTATTACTGATCATTTGTAGAAGTCACTATGTGCAAACCATAGTCTGAGACACTTCACGAATCACTGAGCATAAAAGAGGTTTTGAATGTTGAAGTATTGAAGTGTTCCTGCGGTTCAGGTGCTATCTTGCTACATGGACAGGATATTATAGCTGGTGTCTGATGCTGTAAGATGTCTTTCCTAGCTGTCACATGCTGCCAATTTACAGAGCAGCTCAGAGAAACAGCCTGCAATTTCTTCAGCCTCCTCATCTTGTGCCTAGGCACTGCAAGATGCCTCTGTGTATGTTTTGGTTTGTTGGTTTGTGGAGGATGAAATGCTTAAGAATGTCAGCATGCCCAGAGAAGTTGTGGATGCCCCATCCCTGGAACTGGTCAAGGCCAGGTTGGATGGGGCTTTGAGCAACCTGGTGTAGTGGAAGGTGTCCCTGCCCATGGCAGAGGGGTTGGAACTCGATCTTCAAGGTCGCTTCCAACCCTAACCATGCTATGATTCCCTAGAAAGTTCTCTTAATGCAAGCTTTGACTTGCAAAGTGAAGAGCAAAGGTATCTTTGAGGAATGCAGGAAATAAGCCTGTGCTTTATTTAATCATAGTTAAAGGAAAATTAAATGAAAAATTTTGATTTGATTTCAGCATATTGCCTAGTTCCCTTGACCAACTAAATCAGAGACAAAGGTTTTTCTGCCTTTATTCCCATTTCACAGCAGGATTTCTGCTAAATGAACTTTTTTAGTGACTTGATTGATCTCATTTCGTATCTGCTACAATTTTTTATCTTTCTCTGATACCAGTCATGAATATACCTTTTGAATGCCCCTCTCTGTTGATGGACTTCAGCTGAACTGAAAAATCTAGACTTCATTTCATAGGTCATTTTTCAGTGGAAATGCCGGTTACTGCAGTGTACCTTCCTCCAGTGTTCACAGGTAATTCCTGTTACTACCAACACAATTGGGTAAAGCACAAAAGCAAAATGCAAAGATGTCTCTTCCTAGCAGGCTGGGGATGGCATGGTATTTAACACAAATTTTAAAAGAATATGAACCAGAATACTAACGCATAACATTTAATAACATATAATTTCAAAACTATTTGTATACAAACAAAATAGGTCAATGAATACAGCTAATTACTAGCACCTGAAGCAGACTAGAGATGGCAAAAATTAAGCAAATTAATAAACAGCTTAAATGACTTTTAAAATGGGCGTTGAGCTTCACTTTAAAGACCAGGCGAACAGCAGGATATTCCATCTTCAGAGCATCTGAAGTTTGGAACAACCTGTCAATAAGGAGTATAAGAATAAGGGTTGTGAGAAAAGTTTTCCTTTCATGTGCAAACAGAAGTATTGCAGTGCGATGTTCCACCTGTATGGGTCAGCGATGAAGACTGCAAGTGGGTACCTTAGCTCTTGGTAGCTTGGCTTTCCAGAGCTATGAGGAGTCAGCAGAACTGTGACTGCTTAACTACCTCCGGGAATTTGTTCACCTAGGCAGTTACCTACTCAATCCTGAGTAATGCAGCCACCCAAAATTTGACAAAATTCCAGTAATAATTATTGTATCACAATTTAATTCAGAGCATTTGGATATGAGATGGTTTCATTGCTGGATAGATGTTTCACCACTTGTGTTCAGCATACTTACGAAACTTGCTCACTAAGAGGACGAAAACTGTTGCCAGATTTTGCAGGCTTTTTCCTCTTTCACTCTCTCATCCGGGGACTGGTGAATGGCATAGGACCAGGAATAATGAGTGGAAATCCTGTATCTCAAAAACCTAAGGGCTGTAAAGGCATCACCAAAATGGGTGTAGAGCATAATTGCCCTGAGGATGCCTTATCAGCACCAACATGCAGCTTGCTAGATATAAAACTTTTAAAGCAACTCCAGCTATACTGCTGTCCTAGTATGATTCAGAAAGCTGAGCACATGCCTTCTTTACCATGGAGCACCCTACAAGGAAAACATGCCCTGAGCAGACTCAACCAAGGAGAAGAGATGAGGATGAGCCTATGGATCAGAAATTATAATTGCCCAGAAAAGGATCAAAAAGCACTATTGGTGCTGCTTCGAGCCGTGGGTAAAACGACAACTGTGGTGAAGCTGCTTCATATTCTTCTCTCGTTTGTATATGGAGGGAAGATTCTAGTCCTTCCTTCAGTCCTCTCAGGCAAATCTCAGTTACTTGGGATTTGTTCAGGAGAAGGGTGAATTTTGCCCTGAAGGAATTAGGAATCATTATAGATTCAACATATGGGACCATATGACACTGTATTGTTTCCAAATGTTTCTTTCTGAGCTTTTTCCCTCCATTGCGAACAGATTATTTCACCACACATTGTCTAGAGAAGAAGCGGGTTTCATATTCCCATTTCTTTCATTTAGCCACTATTAAATCTCTATCAGTTTCGTAACACTGTTTTTCAACATTATTTCATCCTTTGTTTCAAACATGCGCACCATAAGTGTGGTTTGAGGCAAGTGCTTTTAATATGTTGTTCAGGCACTGCCAAAGTCAATGGCAGAAACAGAGAATACAAGCAGAGATGGTCCTAAACCAAAATATTCCACGTGTTTATAAGGCTGTTCAAAATCAAACCAAGCCTTTTGCTTGACCCTTAATAGAGGGAAACCAGCACTAATGTTTGATTGTGAGTCTAATTAAAGTAAAATTGGAGGTGTGTGGATTCTGCCCTCTCTTTGCTATGCAGATCAATATTCTCATGTAATGTAAATCAAGCCAGTCTGTATCTCCCTCTTTTCCTGTGATTTTCTACTCCAGCCTTGGAGAAGAGCTCTGGTGTCCAGTGACATCTGTTCTAAATCATGTTTTGGAAAAAATGTAAATACAGAAAACTTGAGGTCAGACCCAGACAAAGCACTGGGCTAGCTCCCAAGGCCTCTCTACATCTGGGTTTGTTTGATGTCAGGAAGGCTGTCCACAGAGTCTTCAGTGATGGTAGCAAGAGACCCTTCATTTAAGGCTTTCCATGGATTTTTGCACAGGTACTGTAAGTATTAAAACATTTTGACGAGCTCCCTATCTATAAAAATCTGTGGCTGGCTGGGTGCTGGCCTCTTCTGAAAAAGAGAATGTGCTGAGGAGTATAAAATTCTTCATCCTGTCCAAATGAGTGGAGATGGTCTTCTGTGACCTTCTCCAGCCTCAGCTACTCTCATACTTGTCATGTTTTCTATAATTAGTTTTTGTTTGTGTCTAATTCTGGTAGTGTTCGGTTGCCTGTCTGCGCAGGCCTACATAGTTCCCAGACCTTTAATTTATCAGAATTGATAGATTTAAAAGATGCGAAGTTTTGCTGGGCAGTGATACCTTCACGATGGACTACTTGAAGGCAGCATTGCAGAAGCAAGTGCTGAAGGCCACATTAATAAAAGAGTTGACGTGCCTAAAATTGTTGAATTGTACAGAGCAGGCATCAGCAGACCTTAGGTTCATGGATGTGTTAGAAAATTTCTCTAGGCATGGGATAGTAAACTTCCTGGTCTCTGTAAGCTTGAGGGAGGTGCTTTTTGTCTTCCTATTCTAGGGCCTTTTGGCACCATTCTGGGCCTTATTGTTTCCCTAAGATCAATAACTGTGAAAATCAAGCTCTTTTGGAAAAGCCACAGAGAAGCAGAGACTTCTTAACTAGAAAACAGCTTTACAATGTGGAGTCGGCATACATTTTACATTTCTATCGAGTGTGTATTTACCAATTAGTCAGCAGCCTGAGCCAGTGGATTTAATGATCTTTGTGTGATTTATGCATAGCTTTTATTAATTGTGCCAGTAGGGATAAACATTGGATACAAATAGATGCAGATGTCTCACTTCTTTCTCCTGTAAGTAATACTACTTCTTGTCATTAAACTACTTTATTTTTGTCTACTCTGTGTGTAAGAAAGTGGTCATTTCTTACCTTCCATACTACTGTCCTTCCAAAGGTAAGACGCAAAACTTTCACTGACCCATATTCTCACTGGTCTGGGCTATGCCCAAGGCCAATACAGAAGTTCAGAGAAGAAAGCGTTTTCTCCTTCTCCCCTTTCTCCCATCAGTAGAATGTACGTTAGATAGTAAGTAGGCCACAGAAAGAGAGCATGTGAATGACTTGAGATCCTGGTAATTTGAGCAGTCAGAGAAAAAGGGGGCCAGCACCTGGCTTTCAATCTCTGTTTCAATGAATATTTAACTACTTATGTAAAGTGGGACACTTTCAACAAATGAGGCTGAGAGAAACCTACCTAAGAATATTTTCTAACCCAGCAGTTAGTCTACTCTCCTGAGAAGCATGATGTTTGGGTTCAGGTCCCTGTACCAAATCACTTAAAGGAGGTGCTTGAAGCTACATCTTTTACAACCTAAGAACATGGCCTAATCACTGAGTTCTTGGATATCAGGGGTGGCAGCACTACCTCCTCTGTTTTGGGAAAGGAGTCCCCTTGTGACAAAATCAAAATGTTTTGTTTTTTGAGATGCCAGAATGAATTCTTTCAACATCTCTGAAGTTTTTTCATGTTATTTCAGCTGAAATTGTTAGTTAATATGACCTGAATACACAAAAAAAAAAGTTTCTGTTGCCCTAAAATTCCAGTATTAGTGAGGGAACAAATTTATAAAAGAGAAGCCTCATTAACTTCTAACTCAGGTTAGACACTCTACAGTTGTCTGGTTGTGGCACTTCCTGATTAGGGCCCGTCAATGGCTGTGCTTTATGTTTTTTATTGGGATGCTTCCCTTCCACACAGGTGGAAGTTCCTCCTCTTTCGAAGTAAGGAGGACTGTGATCTTGAGTACCCACAACTGAAAGAAGATTTAGATTATCCTGCTGCAGAATGCTAATGGCCAAAAAGTAGGAACACCTTTCAGAAATCTTCAGGCATTTTCACTCATTAAATGCCATTTGGAACTTACACAACTAAATACTAGGCTATTTTTAGAGATAAAATCCCTTGTGCACATTGGCAAGTGTAGTGAGATCATTTTATTGACTTTGTGTGCTACTTCAATAGTTTCTCATCTTCAGGTGCTGGTAATCTAGAAGAGACTTCTTGATACCATCAAAAGAAAAAAACAGAATAGGCAACATAGGCAGTTCTTGTGATGTCATTGACTTTTTTCCCTCAGTGAGTATGGACAGTAAGCATGTTTTCCTCATATTCTAAGTTAAATTGCCGTAGTTCTATTTCTATTAGATGTTAGAAATATGTCTGGGTGCCATCGTAGTTACACTTGGCAGCAGCAGAGCACTTCTTATTCTCAGGTTTGCCATAAATTCTTTAAAAGGATAAGGAAAACAGTTGCAGGCAGGATTTTTTGTTTTGTCCTTTTGTTTCTACATGAAAGACAAACTTTGCCGCCTCTTTAGTGGTGTGATACATGATAGGACATGAAACATTTGCTTCTGACTATTTTCATTCCAGAAACAAAACTAGAAAAGGTAATCAGCTGTGCTCTCTCAGCTCCTTGGTCCCCTTGGACCCTCTCCTACCTTGGTGCTTCATTGCAAGGATGAACTCTGATGAGCTTAGCCTTCTTTTGGTGAGCCCAGGTTCCCAGCTAGTGTTTGAGCACTCAAGTCTTTCTTGAACAGTGGCACAAGCTACTGCTGTTTCTTGTATAAGAGGAGCAATATATCGTGGAGCTCTTCATTATACGAATTACTCTCTCTTCCTCTCTGTGCACTGAGCTGGAGTAAAATGAGTAATGATAATGTTCAGAATGTCATCATTAGACATCTGAATTTAATACTTTAGCAGAGATAACTGAGAAACTCATCCCTCACGTTCTGTGTATGTTCAAACTGTTATCCTAGTCCTGGCTGTCTGCAGCCATGGAGGAAAGAGAAAGAAGGATGAGTGTAATGAAGACATTAGCCCTTCGCTGGCACTGTCAGATGGTACAGGCACCTCCTCCTCACAGGCCACACAGCAGCTGTGTAGCCAGCCTGCCTACATCCTACTCTGCAAGGCTTTGTGTTGAAACCTAGTAACTGGAGTCCTTTTTCTCTGAAAAATAAATACACAAAAACATGTAAAGCTAAGACTTCATATGCCAAAACAGCTACCTAATATATTTTGTATATCTGCACAAACTTTCTAGATCAAGTCCTAATAGCAGAGATTGAATTGCAGAATGCAAAAAAAAGTATGACAAGTGTAGTTAACTTCTCCTGTGTATTTTACGAATAAAAATAAGGATTTATGGTTCTGTATAAATAATATTGTGAACAATGCTAACAAAATGGTAAAAGAACAGTAATTTGTTTTGGACAAATGTGTTATTGGTTGAGAGTAAGAAAAAGCAATAAATCACTAGAAATAACATATTTTAAGGAATATTGGTGCCATCTCATAAGGCCTCAGATCCATCATTATGCAATGGGGTAACACATTGACTTCATGTAGACTGCTGGCATGAATGAGTGTTTGCAGTAAAAACTCAAAATCTTGTTTTCCTGTATGTGGTGTTCTAGATAGTTTTCTTCTATTAATTTCCATCTTCAGGAAGAAAAAATACCTTTGGCACCTCTTATTTTTGTGTCTGCATTTTGAAGTTACTAATAATGCCAAATGACCTAGTGAAAAGTGAAACGTGTGACAAGAGGGAGATAATTTTCTGCTGCTCTACCTTGTGAAAGCAAACTATGAACTGTAACTTCGGGTCCACAAGTCATGTTTCTTTCCTTTTTTCTACATTATAATTTAAATGTTTTTCAAAACTCATAGTTTTATGGGTCTCTTTGAAGTAATTGATGTGGTTTGTACATTATTTGAAAACATAAATTTTGCTGATTATCTTCAGTTTGCTGTTGTCCACCGAACAGTCTCATATTCATTTAATTTAGACAATGATGAGCAGCTTCACATTGATTCATACTCTCCATGAAAGCACAAGTTATTCTTACGTTTATTTTATTGAAGAACCTAGCAAAAGAATTTTTCATCAAAGGTTAGCCTGAAGTACTCTTACATATTATTGTGTGTTGTTAGAAAGTATATGGCTCTCAATTATCTCTGACTTATAACTGCTTCATGAGTTAATTTGAGTATTGTGTAGATAGACTGAGTGATGAACTTTAAAAATTTATTGTATCTTCTGCGAGTGAAGAGAAATGCATATTTCTCTCTGCCCATAGCCTTTTACTTCACAGCGCCCCTTAATAATGGGAATAATTAAGACAGTCCTTTCTAAAGACAGGAGTTAAAATTCTGTTGCACATGTTCATTTTAATCTTATTTCTCTAAGCCATGTTAATGTCAAGGTGTTTTTCTGATACTTTCTGATTTTTCCCTTGTATTCATATGCTTAGTGCTGGGGCTAGCTTCAGAGGAACTAGTTCTAGTAGTAGAGGTGTGCACTCATGTTAGTGTTTTCAGGATATGAGCCTTTCTACTGAGGCCAGGATATGTTCATTATTATTATGGCATTACTTCCTCAGGAGACTTCGATGAATCTGTTCACAGTGGTAAAGCTGATTTTTAGGTTTTGTCTCCGTGGGAAAGTTGGTATAGAGTAAGCCATAATATAAATTTATGATATAGCAACTCAATGCTTGCCAATGCTTTGCTCAAGCTAGATGTGAATCAGACCCCGGAGGCAGTATAGCTGCATGAGTGCAGTGCCGTGCCTAAGCTAATTAGTCCTACTGAGAAGTAGGATATGTTATGGAAGAGAGTTATGTTAATATGGCCATACTTCCTGGCCATCCAAAAGAGAGAAATCAGAAGTGGCATTCTGTGGCAATAGGTACACTTGCAATGCACCAGTTTGATCATGTTGTGACTCTGTGGGGTCCTTTGTAGGTCATTCACACAAGGAATTAGTGCACAGTAATTAATAAAGTGTTAATTCACAAACTTTGTATACTCTGCAATACCCACAGATCCAAGTACAGAATCAAGACACAAACATATTTTGCTGTTGTTGTATCACAAGCTACTCTACAGGGATATGCTATTCAATAGCAGCCAAGAATCTAGTACAGACTTGTAAGAAAGGGGTTGAAAAAGAATCAAATATCTGTAGTAATTAGGAGGTGGAAAACATAGCCAAATCACCTCCACAAAAAAATTCCAGAAATCACTTAACCTGTATTTTCTGGAGTGACAAGAAATTCCATGTACCTGCAGTAACATACACCATGGAGGAGCCTGATTTTCCAGAAGGGGTAAGCTGTAATGGTTTAAAACCCAGCCTTTCCAGTGCCTCAGTTTGAACCCTGAAATCAATGCTCATTTTGCTAAAGAAGAAGTTGTGAGGAATAAAATGTCATCAAAGTCACTTGAATTAGTCACGTATTTATGAGAGAAATAAGGAATCTAATTCCGTAGCATTTACCATTTTAAAATAAGTGACACTCAAGTACAAAGATTGTGTTCAGAGGGGAATATAATACAGTGAGCTGATACACTAATGCAAACTGTGCCCTGTCAAGAGCAGTGATTTTAGAACAAAACAACATACTGTCACATAAGCAAGTCTCTATAATACCAGAAGGTCAACTTACTTTATTTGTATATGCGTACATATGTGTGTATCTTCCTCTGCCCCATAAGCTGAAATCTTTACCAAAATTTTCTTTAGAAGCATTTAGGAAAGACTGCATGAAAATTATACATATTCTGTGTGCTTTGCACTCCCCAAACTCATACTACAGGTGGTGTTGCTAAGTACCATGAAATACATAGCTTAAAATTGCTATATTATTATTGAGATCCTAGGGTTGAAATTCTTTGCAGACGTCCCTCACTTTTCTTTAAAATCTCTTCTACATTTTCTGAATTTACTTTGCTATTACTGGACACTCCCATCTACTACGTCAGGATGAAAGATAAGGAACTGCACCACTGAAAATGATGAGCCCTCATTTTTATATGTGTCTAGCATTCTTCCACTAGATTCATAGTGTAAATTGTCAATAAAAGGTTGTGATTTGGATTTGGAAGGAGTACAAAAAACAAACCTAGATGCACTTTCACAGGTTGACAGACATCTTTAAAGCCTGAAGGTTTTTTCTTCTCCTACTTATTTTTCAAAATCTGTGATTGACTGAATAGTTTGCTTATGCTTCTTCAGTTTCTCTTTCAGAATATTCCTTCAGAATTTAGTGGCCTGAGTTTGATCTGTAGATCACTTCCGAACTATTACTAACTGAGGCCCAGTAACACTTAACAACCTCTTAAAGAAATGGATTGCCTTAGAACATAGGTCAGCAGCATTAGTCTCCTTCATCTAGCCAAGATACCTCCTTTACTTCCAACATTTACGAGTGTCAGACCAAAGTACTGTAGCAACACCAGGAAGCAAATATCTAACTAGTGGTATTTTTTCAAGCTTCAGTCAAGCTTTCTTTCATACCTCCTTTAAAAGTTACTGCTGCCAACTACCTCGAATTCAGAAAAAGACCTTCTTTCTTAATGAAGAAATCTACTGAGAGTTTTATCTTGGGCTTCTACCATTTATTCTTTGAAATATATGCTGAATCTGCTACACTCAAATTTGAGATACTAGTTGTATCAATATGGGCCCATGGTTTCAAGCCTTTAGATATGCAAATTGTGTTTCTGTAACGAACAAAACCTTAGAGACCATGCTGTTGTGGTTCCACAGAGCCTTTATTGGGCCTCATCATTATGCTAAATTAATACAAATTTCCTGTGTGTCCAGAATTCAAAGTCAATCAAGTGGCTTAATCTCTGAGGGCATGGGATAAAAACGCTATTATTACCGTTTGGAAGAAGGTGAGGGATTACCTTTAAATGTATCCAAGCTATGTGCTACAACAGCAACTCTGAAACACAGACCATTATGAACCACGTCTTAATAGAGTGTGAACTTACAGATTGCCTCCTGCCCTACTTTTGATCGCACAGACTAACTGCCCGCAATTGTATGATGCATTTTTGGCAAATTCAGTAGTTGGCTCTGTAGAGAAGCAGTATTAGGAAGGTATTTGTGATTTGTTACTCTTCTTTAATGCACTGAATGTTTTGACTATTTTTAAAAGTTAATCTCACTGTTTACTCTTCATGTTTGTTTCATCTTTTTCCCCATATGCTTTGCTTTTCTTAGCTATAATCCACAAGATGAACCAGTGCCAAGAGTCCAGTGAGTTTTCTGAAGTATATTAGCACATGAGATGCAGCTCTTAAGATCCACAATCTGCAGTTTGAAAACTTGTGTATTAGTAGCTCCAAATGTGTTTTGAAGACTATCTCTAAAATTGATGATACTGTCATGTTATTTAGGATTTGTGCTTTAAAGTTGCCAAAGCTATTTATTTAATCATATTGACTAAGTCATCATCCTAATTCTTCTTTGAAGAAATGGCTACCATCTTATTGTGCAGAAGTATCATGAGTTGCTCCATTGTTGATGTTGTATTTGTGAGAATTTTTTTGATATCTTTTGTTTCTGAGCAATTTTGAAAATTTCTCATACCTCCAACATGGTGCATGGTTTTACTTTGGAAGAAAGGGAAGGAAAAAATATTCACTTGAGATTCTTTCTAATCCTATTTTCTTTAACTTCACTAAAGAAGTAAACTGCATCAACAGTCTGACTCCCAACCACGGCATAATGCTGGTGAGACAAGCTTGCATTGTGGCAAACCTCTGAGCACGATGCCTGTGTAGGTGTCCCAGTGTTTCTGCTTTAGGACTAGTACCTCAGATAAAAACTCATGGAGAAGGGAAGATGGGGTGTGTGCAGAAAACTGAAGAATGACTGGCTTTCCTTTGTATTCATCTTTGCATGGAATTCCAACTTCAGCCTTCCAGAAGCTCAGGCTGATCTGGTGCACTAACAAAAAGGCAAGTGTAATACAACCTTCCTGCCATAAACAGTTAAAGTTGACCTTGAAATATCTTTCCAGTGAAGATTCTGATATTTGCCTTGTGAGAAGTTACCTCAGCCTCCATTTCAGCTGCCTCTCAGGGATTTGTTCTGCTTGAATTTATTTATTTTAAGTTGATCTCTTTCCTGGTCATTTGAATATTATCAACCTTACGCAAAAAAAAAAAAAAAAATCAGCAAAAAACCACAAACAGAAAAACCCACCCACACATAAAAAAGAACATTTCCAGTCCCATCCAAATCTACTTATCCTAATTGTCTCTCTCTCACAGTAACCAAGAGGAAAAGCCTAGTGTATAGTACAAAAATAGGGCAAGCAGACATATTTGCCCAGAACACTCTCCAGCCAAACATGGTTTGTGGCTCAGGGATGTTGTGATCTGGAAATGATCTCTTCATATTTAATTGCTCTCGGTAGGCTTTTCTGCTGTGAAGTTCTTGATTAACTTGTATTGATCATACAGCATTGCTCTAACAGTGAGAAAGACATCACTTACCTCACATGGTACTGTGAGACAGATATTTTTTATCACCTGGTAGCTATTGTATTAACCAGGTCCTCTAGAACTAGGAAATAGGCTGTGATATGTAGTAATTCCAGCATACCTGGAATGACCTGGTTTTCATCAGTAACTGTCTCTTCTGAAAAGATGACAAGCTAAATGTGTCCTGGGCTGCATCCTCAGCAGCATGGCCAGCAGATTGCAGGAGGTGATTCTGCCCCTCTATTCTGCTCTTGTGAGACCCCATCTGGAGTGCTGCATCCAGCTCTGGGTTTCTGAGCACAGGAAAGACATCAATATGTTGGTCCAAGTTCAGAGGAGGGCCACCAAGTTGATTATAGGGGTGGAGCACCACTCCAATGAAGAAAGGATGAGACAATTGGGATTGTTCAGCCTGGAGATAAGGCAGCTTCAGAATGACCTAATTGCAGCCTTCCAGTATCTAAGAAAGGGGCTCAGAAGAAAGAAGGAGAGGAACTTTTCACAAGGAAATGTAGTGTCAGGACAAAGGGAATGGCTTCGAACTGAGAGTAGGTTTGGATTAGCTATTCAGAAGAAATTCTTTACTCTGAGGTTGGTGAGGCACTGGAATAGGTTGCTCGGAGAATTTGTGAATGCCTCATCCCTGGAAGTGTTCAAGGCCAGGCTGGATGGAGCTCTGGGCAACCTGGTCTAGTGGAAGATGTCCCTGCCAGTGGCAGGGGGGTTAAAACTAGATGATCTTTAATGTTCCTTCCAACCCAGGCCATTCTATGATTTTATGAATTAACCAAAAAGCAGCTTCCACAACCACCTTGGGGTCAAGTTTGAGGAGGGAAAGAAAAATAATTATCAATTCAGTTTTCTGCATTGTCTGGAAGTAGTTTCTGCCATTCAGATGGTTTGGCATGAATTATTTTTTCCCTGAAGTTACATTTGTATCTGTGTAAACCTCTTGGATTTTGACTAATTGCCACACCTCTGGAACTCATTATTAGATGTTATTATGTGCAGGGCATATAAGGGCTTCTGTATATTCAACATATAGGAAGACATGTTCAGGACCATACTTGTAGAAGCGTGCTGTTTGCTGACAGGTTTGCGTCTTACCCGTGTTAGTCACTGACAGTTTAGTTCTTTGGTATGCTTTGTTTAATCTCTGCCTTTTTCCTCTACTGTCAAATCACTCACAATAGAAACTAAAAGAACTGGCAAATACTGGAGGATCAGAAGTGTGTTGGAAAGAAAAAAACAGCAAAAGCCAAGATTCTAACTATTTATGGGTCTTGTTTCCCAACAAACGGTATCTAAAAGCCATTGTCTCAGGGTTCAGAGACAGTTAAATGATTGATTTCACATAAAATATTTGTTGTTCTAATTACAGTGTCATCTGGGTTGTTGGAAACAAACAGATGCAAAAACAGCCTTTACATACCATCTTGAAAAACTTATGATTTGCTTAGTGTGCTTTATAATCTAAGGCATATGGCTTTCCATATAACTGCAGTATCCAAAATGAAGCTGTACGTAATGAATCACTGGGTGGAAGAAAATGCAATGCTTCTGTTACAAGTTCTTTCAGTGTGTGTATTCAAATGGTTCTGCTTAGGGTTATAAACAAAAGGCTGTGCTCACAGTTTCAGCAGTGTGTTACAGATTCTGGGATGCACATGACATCAAAGAGGCTACGCTAATTTCCCTAGCAGTCTATGGCTCTTGGCACTATGAGCACACTCCATCTGAATAAACAGAATTCTAGTTCACCACAGTTGTGTGGGGGATCCGAGGTGATCTTGAAGCTTGGTTTTGTTTTATTTTATATCTTTCTATAGGACTTTTTATTCTTTCAGATTCTGTGTGTTCAGTGAATCGGGTAACTACATTTGAGCTATAGACTACAAAGCACTTGAAACTGAAAATGATTAAATCTAATACATGATTCTTATGTAATGAATCCAGGTAAGAGCTTTAAGTACACTGGAGTTGCTAGGGATTAATCACTCTTCCTAAGCATAAATATATATATATTTTTAAAGTAGTTAGCATCTTTTCCATTAGCAACACTTCTGTGAAGATTCAGTAAGATATTTTGTGAGTTGGCAAAGGCTGAGGTCTTGTAACTCCTCAAAGTACATCTGATTTATTGTTCTTTCCATGCTTGCTTGTCACTAGCAGCATGAAAAGTGCCAGCTCGTATAAATATTCCTGGACACTCATATGTACAAGAAGAGACCAAGGGAATTTGGTGGTAGGAATGGTTCCCGTCATACTAGATCTCATTATATCAACAGAATAGATGGCCTTATTGAACATCTGCAGAGATCTGAAGCTACTGGTAGGTAGGCATGAAATATTCTGGAGAGAATTACAATTGTTAATAGTATTATGTCAATATGCCTCCAGGCTCCTGATGTTACTAGATTAATTTAATCCTCTGATGCCAGAACATAGGTTCTACTGCTTCACATTAATGGTTTTTATTCCCTTTTCTTCTTTTCCTTAGTTTCTCAGTACCTTACATAATTGTTCATTTTTTTGTCTTTTTCCTCTTTCCTATAGTTTTCTCTTTTCCCTCTTACTAACCTCAGACAGGGAAAGAACATAATGAAGACATACCTTATTACTCAAGTCACCAAGGAGTCTTGCTCTTTATTCTCTCCTACCCTGTATTGTTGTCTCTTGGTGTGGTTTTGCCTGTACTGAGATTAAAATCTTACAGAGACAGTGTGTTTATTTTCTATCAGCCTCCAGCATTTTTGCAGAACTACCATAATATAATTGAATTCATAGTACATAGCATAGACACGATAACTTCTTTATGTCCGAATGAAGCTACAGATTATTCTACAGTATGTGTTTAGTGAAGCCTATTAGACCTGTTATCCTGTCCTTGTTTTTGATACTTTCATACTTGGTCGCATTAACAGGCAGTGTACAAATACCCTTTGATGTGGGCCGGGTATCTCTTAAAATCTGCTCATGCTGAAGTCACACTGACTGCAGTTTAGTACAGGGATATGCAGGATAGTTCTGCGCTAACGGGATTGAGTATGGCAGGCAGACGCAGCAGGAGCTCAGTGGGGACTAACTGCTTGAGCATTCACTCTGCTTCCCAGGCACATTTTTCATTTTACTCCCATTTTGCACTTTATTCTTGTTTTGCACTTAAGGTACGATACAAATTTGTGCAAATGGTGGAGAATCATGGCAATGGAAAAGGAAGGAAAATACGTTTTTATGAACACTCTTAGCCAAATAGGATTGCGTGCCCTTTGTAAATCGCTCTTTTTAAAAATAAAGCTGAAATAATGAAAATCATGAAGTCTAGTTAATTTGCAGCAGTTTTTACTACATAAGTGATGTTCAGTCAGTCCCGTTTAACACTGATATGGGACCACAATCACTAGTGCTTGAGTCCTCTCCTTGAGCGGACTTGCATACCACACAGGAAAATGTAGCTGTTCCTTGAAGTCAGCATGCTGCACATAATTATCCACTAGCATCCAGTCCAGGAGGAGGATGTATATTATCATTGTCTGTGAGGTCATTTCTGCATTTGCCTAAGACTTCAAGAGGAAAAGTGAAGTTAACTTTCTGCCTTGAAAAATGATTCAAAACTGGAAACTTGAAAACATCAAAATACATATAAATTATCAAAGGAGAACAAAGACAAGTTTTTCCACAAAAGTCTTCTCCCCAGGCTATAACAATGCTTTACATAGGCATGATCAATATATCCAGGCTTGAGAACCAAAGTCTTTTGGAATAAATTAGACTGGCAGGAAAAGAAACAAACAAAGAACAAATTAACATGATTTTAAACATTGCTTAAATTTTCATGAATGTAGACCTTGAGATGTTATGATGAGATCCCATGAGTCTGTGCTAATATTTGCTTATAATTAAGGGTTGCACTTTCATGTTTCATCTGATATTATAGATTGGAAATCAGCTACATGCTTACTATTTTGCTTGGTCGTACTGGTTTCTCTACTTTATTTGCTTACTCTGTTGATAATATATATGATCCCCTAAATGGCCCCATTACGTTTCCTTTAACAAACTGCCCCTTATACTAAATCTCTTTGTTTGAGTAATTAGGAAAAAACTACCCTTCGTGTAATACTAGGTTTGTGTTCACCTATAGCAGAAAAAGAGACAAGACTAACCATTCCCAAACCTGCTTTGGCAGGCTTCAGAAGGAAAATGTGTGTACTCAGCTCCTCTCTTCAATATGTATTGTGGTGGATGAAGTCCCTTCAGCAAGGGAATTGGCAGCACAGCCTCTTTGGGGCACTGACACATTGGCAAAGAACCCTTGTGTCCAGTCCTTGCAAAAACAGTAAGTAACGCTGTCAACCAGTGTTTAGAGTCCCAGGTGTGCTGCATCGCCCTTACAACTATCTGATTCACATAACTTTATTTTACAAGTTCCAAATGCAGTTAAACTGCTTCCTCACCATTTCTGTGCAGAATTCTCCATAGAGGAGAAATTTGCAATGTTTGGCAAGATTATCAGCATCAAGAGGTTTCTGAAGCAAGAGTTCTGTCATGAAGAGTTTATGGAGACCCCAACTTCATTTCAGCAAGCAAAATGTGATGATTCTGTTCCTCTGACATGCCTGTCCAATGCCTGGTACCCATGTTTTCAATACTAAGATAATCAGGACAATAAGGACATCTATGATGAGATCTTCACTGAATATCAAGTGAAGTCATCTGCCCCATGGGAAGTCATTAGAAAAATACATTTTTGCTGCTACCGTTTTGAAAGTATTGGTCAGGGCCCAAATCCTAGATGCAAAAGTCCTTGTGTCAGTGCTGAAGAGCACTTTGAAGTCTTTTGTTAAATCTTACTGTTTGGCAATTTGTGCATTTCTGAAAGAGTCCTTTGCAGCTTATGGAAAGGATGGATTTTTAAACAGAAAATTCTTCTAAATAAGATAAGGCATAAGAAATGTGCTAATCATCTCCAAGCCAAGAGGTGTCATTAAAAGTGTCAGTATAATGGATATGATGGCTAATTGAAGACAAATATTTCCATTTGAACCATAGGAAAACAAAGAAGAAGAATCACATGGAAATTCAGAAACTATGTCCCAGAATTTAAAAGATCAATACAGATTTCAGCAGACTGAGACTTCTGATAAAAATCACATTAGAGAAATTAATTCCTGTTAAGCTAGATGTGATCTGTGTCACATATTCAATAGTTTCTAACTTCAGCTTAAGTCAAAATATGCCTTTTCTAAAAGCTTCTAGTCTCAACCCGAGTTTCCATCATACTGCTAAATATTTTTTCTCCTAATTGATTGCTGTCAGTATGTGCTGTATTTCTGCTCTAAAATTTTCTTCTGCTTCTGACCATTAGTTAGTCTAGACTTTTGTTTTCGAGTGCGAAAAACCCTCCACCTTCTATATAGGGGTTTACACTTGCTTCAAATCACCTCTTAACCTTCTTTTGAAAAGAATGAAGTAGAACAGTCTTCTTATATTTCTCACCATATGCCAGATTTTTCAGATTTCAAATTGTTCCTGTTCTCAAAACATTCTGCCCTCTATTGCATCCACTTTAAAATAATTCTGTACACAATGATAAAACTGTTTTCCTGTTTCTGATGAGTAGTCCTCTCTTCTTTGCACCCAGTCTGTTTCATATTCAGCTGAATATCTGTAGTTCCCAAGTCTCTCCTGGAGACACTGCTTTCCAACCATGCAATTCCCAGTTCATAAAAATGTATCTTGAATGTTTGACTTCACATTTAGTTGAAAAAAGATATGTTTTTAATCTGTCCGAGCTCTGCAAGGTCCTGGTTTTTTGGCTTGGGCTCTTACATGGCAGATAAATAAAAAGGATAACCAAGAGTGGTAATAGAGGACTAAACAGAAACACCAGCAGTTTCTTTACTTATAAATACTTGCTACTCCAACAGATTGATCCATTACCCAGTCTCTGTTTCCCTTCACTGTAAGCAACATCAATTTAGTGGTGTCTTTAGGGAAGCATCCACATGAGCCTGCTCACCCACGTGTGTCAGCCTCTCTGGGCTCAAGCGAGAAGGGGATGCCCAGAGCTTCAGCTACCCTACACTTAGATCAGGGGACATAGTGGACTTGGCAGAAAGCATTTTGCCTACTCTCTGTTATTTCTGCACTGCAGTAAGGAATTTATCAAATACGAAATTGTAACCTAAGGAATTTTTGTGCTCAGAGTTAAAACAAAAGGTTTTCTTCCAGACAAAAGGGGATCAGATCTCTTTCTTAAAAAGTGATGCTAAAGGACAACCTGAAGAAAGTGCATGTGCACACCCTCTCATCTGGTCTCTAAATCTGTAGCAAACTAAGGAGCCTGGACATGCCAGGGGCACTTGGCACAATTTCTGTGCAGTATAGACAGTACCTTGTTAATGATACTGGTGCTGCTACTATTGCTATTAAATTACAAGTGACTTTTTTCTTATTGGTGGCTTTAAGTTTGTCATCAAAGCAAAATATTTTAGAACAACATTTAAAATGCCTATTCAACTGCTGAGTGTTGAGCACATGTTAATACCGTTTTCTCCAGATATGGTAGTTCATGATAAATGTTACCAGATTTTGAACTGTTCATGTAGTGTGCAACTAAGACAAATGGGCTCACTGAAAGGGTATTTCCTTTGGAGAACACAAGCTGCAGACCACCCATAGGATACACAGAAATAATTAAATGTCAGGATAAAAAGGTAGAGCAAAATATTAGTGACACGGAATCCTAATGAATAAAAGACATTAAAAAACCCCAACCTATGTATATATGTGGGCTTTGAAAAAAGAGAATGTGAAGGCCTCAAGAGCACTTAAGGGAAAGGAAAAAAGAACAGCCCATCACATTATTGTACTGTTTAAAAATTTCTAAGTATTTGTGTGCTGTATTTTTACTTCTGGCAAGCTGCAGAGAGATGTGTGAAATTATGCAAAACAGTGAGTACCTGAATTCATACCAGCCTCTTTCTAGAATTAAAAAAATATTCATGGAGAAGTATTCAAAAACTATATTGCTGTAAGAAAAAAACTCTAAGGTCTTATGACTGAAAATATTGCTTGCAAAAATTGCAGACCCTGCTGTCCTGAGAGAGAAAGCTCCAAGATCAATTTGAGTAACTTTTGGAGCAGAGAGAGGCTAGAATGTAGTTATGACAGGTCTTCCACAACATTTTCAGACTTCAGAGAGAACAAAATTGCGTTTATATCCTACCTAAATCATAGTGAAAAAAACTTTCAAAGAAACAGGTATTATTTGGGCACGCAATTTTCTCAGAAGCATTTTCTGGTACAGCTTCTGCCTTGTCTGATTGTATACAATACAGGCAAGTAGCAAAGGTTCTGACTTAGCCATCACAATCTCTTTAGCAAAAATATAAAGGTTTACTTAACTTGAAAGTATAAAGTATTGAAGCATTAGGTATTAAATTAGCAAGCAGCATGAGTGTATTATTTTAAAGTTTTTTGTATTAGTGGATAAATATAACCTTTTTATATAAAATTGAGTTTGAATTTTAGACCCAGCTCTGCAGTCAATTCCCTGGTGGTCATTTAACCCACCATCCCTCCCAGGTGTTGTGGTGGAATGGAACAAGTACTTTTCTCTCACACAGACTTTTCAGTCGCACACTGAGAGGAAATTAATATCTTTGAAATTTTATTGTTGAGAGGGAGAAAGACAGTGAAAGAGAGAAAATCTCTCAGAACACTCAGTCTTTTGGCTGAAAAGGCCAAAGTTCAAACATCTCCTCTACCTCGTTCAGATTGCAGGTACAAACTGTAAGCCTGAATGCATAATAAACCTCCTTTGTAATCTTACCTGCTCCTTAAGGCCAGATCTTGTCAATGGATTTGTGAGATTAGAGCCCTGCATCTGCAAAAGCTATATTAACTTCAGTTTTGAAGTGTTTAAAGGAACTCATGCTACTTGATCTTTGTGCTGGCCTTTTGTATAGGAGCAAGTTCTTGTGCAGTATGGAATGCAAATGTATGAGATGTATATTTTTACTTCGGTGCTGCCAAACCCTGTTTTTATTCATACTGTCACTAAAATATTTTTTAACAGGGATATATGAGTAAAGTCAAAGGCATTGAGAGAATAATTTGAAAAGTAAATTACCTTTCGTTACCCCCACAGTATCTTGTAGTAACTTAGTTATCCTGAAAATAGTTATCCTGTAATCTAAAGTATGTACCATGGAAAATACCTGGTAAAATAGAATATAGCATACCGTAATGTCTTTTCTCCTTAATACTGAAAAAAAAAAAACAAAACAAAAAAACCTTTGCAAGCTGTTGATTCTTTTCAGAAACCCTTCTGAAATATTTCCTTCATCTTTAAATTCTGCTTTCCAGATGACTTTAAGCAACTGTTACTTTACAGCACATCACAAACTACACGAAGGAAGTGTAATTCCAAACTGGTTCAGTTAATCTGATTAAAGAGAGAGCCATGTCAAGAAGGTAGCTTTTTTATATAAAGAAAATGATGATAATAGACCAAGTCTCATCAGTCAAGAGACTTTATTACTGTCTACTGTAGAAAAACTATTTTGTTGGTGCTGAAAGATACCTCCCTAGCTAGTCACAATATACCTCATTTCCTGCTTAGATAACAGAAGAGATTAAGAAAGCGTGAAAGAAATAAGGAATTGTGTGATATAGATATACAGTAGAATAAAAAATGTTAAAAAGTGAAAATTAAGTTCTGCATAAAAACTTTCGTTTTAACTAAGTTTCAAAAGAGAAAACAAAGATTCTCAAGTTTCTCTTTGCTTACTTTGGATAGAATAGACTTGCTAATAAATCCAGAACCAAATAGGACAGAAGAAAAGACTGTTTACAGACTAAGATGTGCTAAGACGTTCACAGCACCTGGCACAGCTTTAAACTAAATTGTGTTATCTTACTGTAGGTTCAGAAAACTGTCTTGAACAGAAGCTGAGAACACCTCGTCGACGATGTCAGCAGCCCAAAATGCTGAATAGCCCTGAGGACAACATGTACTATAACCAGTTAAATGTGAGTTCAAAGTGGCAATAAAGCTGTTTTACTGGCTTTGTTTCCAGTTAATAATTCTGTTATTAATACCTGTTTCAGCCCCTCCAGCCCCACCCCCACGTTCTTCTGCTCTCGTCTTGAACATGTGCTTATGCTCTTTATCTGTTGCTTTCATGTCAGGATGTCTGCCTTCACGGTGAATAATTGATGTGGTTTATCAAAGACGAGCAAGATGCATGCTTCATCAGGCTCACTTGAGCCCTTTGATCAAAAAAATTATGCTGTGACTTCTGATATTATCAGCATCTGCTTGCATTCAACACAAAATCACTTTGAATTAAAAATTAACGACTTGCTGCTTTGCTTTGACTGTGTGTTCTTGGCCCTCTCCACAGGGAACTCTAGAATATCAAGGGAGCAAGAGGAAGCCAAGAAAACTTGGGTAAATATCTATCTTCTTAGTTCTAAGCAACTGTAAACAGAAGAAGTCCTTTGTGATATTACAGAATATGCAAAACTTTCTAGAGAGGTTTCTAAAAATAAACAATTAACATATTTCTGTGCATTGACATTGGACATTTTCTGCAGAAGCAAATGTAAAACTTGCATGTACTGCTGTCTGCAGACACTAGAACTGATTCTTACAAAATATGCTCCCCAGCTCTCCCTGTGTGCTATTACTACCGAAAAAAGTAGCGTTGTTCATATTTTTAAATGTGTTTAACACTAGTGAAAGGTGCCAGATGAAGGATGTTGGAACTGGAGGCCTGTGACCTAGAACAGTGCCAGAAGCCCTGCCAGCCCCACAGCAGCACATTCGCGGTGGGCCTCTGCCTTCCTGGGGGAGCACATGTGAGGAGCTGACAGAGAGGCCGCTCTGCACAAAAGGGAGTTGCTGCTTCTGTATTGCACTGAGTCAGTTCTCATTGTTACATGAGCAGTTACCACCTGGTGTAGGTAGAAGAAACTAGGCTGGCTCCTATATAATTGCTAAAATATTCCCTTTCCTGATCACATAGACCGGAGAGAACTGATGGATGCTTGGTCTTACAGACACATTTAGTCCAAAAATTTACCAGAACCTTCTGTATTATTTCCTCTGTTTTTTATTAATCTTCTGAATGTAACTGTATGAACAGCAGGTCTTTGAGTCAAGGTTAAAGCCCAAAATTTTGCATGACTGTGCAAGATTTGGTTCATTTTCTCTCCTTCCCCTACTTTAAAAAAGTTCGTATTCTGGGAATAAAAACGCTAACATGAGACTGCAGTGCTCATCATACATCACAGAAAAATGAAAGCCCCTTGCTGTCAATAGGGCTTTTCCCAAAAATTGATGATGTAGTCTTTGGCTCATATTCACAGCAAACCATCATCTGAAATATGATGCTAAAATCATATCCTACTTGTGGAACATATACAGTCAAAAAAACCCCACAAGGCTCAAATTAAATGCCCATTTGATGCAAATAGTTGTTCTGTCATTCTGTGTGCCCAAACTGAAAGATGATATTGCATTTCACTGATCCTCAGAACCATTCAGAATATAATCATAAAGTTTAATAACAGTTGAAATATGTATGAAAGCTGTATCTTTCTCATCAAATCATCCTTTTTTTTCCCCATTCTTGTACTAGGGCTTTTCATTTTTACATCCACGGAGTAGTTTCTATTTCTGAAGATACTGACAGAGTTAACTTTTAACTTAAGGAGTGTTGTTTGTTTACTTTCAAGCCAAATCAAAGTACTGGATGGAGAGGATGAGTATTACGAATCATTGTCAGCCGTTGAATCTACCCCTGAAGAAGACAGTTTTCTCAGCTCCCCATCTCCTCCTTCTTCAAGAGATGTGTCTTTTGCTCAAAGCTGAACCTCACTTATTCTATTGACTAATACTGGTAAGAGTATTTTCCTGATGATAATCTCTTCCAGTTAACTTTGTTCATGTGTGTTTGTATAATATATTAAAAATACCATGTTAGCTAGTTACTTTAGTTCACTGATTTAGACCTGGTTTTGCATCTGTACACTGTCACATTTAGCTGTATTTCTATAAACAGTTCCAGTAAAGGAGAGCAGCACTACCTGTATGTGTTGATGTTGCTGATGGACACATTTATTTAGCAGCAAGGTTAGTTTATCCAATTCTGACCCTTTCTTTCCTGCTTCCCCCTCCCCCGGCTGCTGTTCCCACCCTGTGCCATCCCTTCTGTTGTGCTGGCACAACTGCTGGTAGAGCTGTGTGAAAAGTAAGAGCAAAGAACAGAACTAGATTAAAAGAACACTGTACTGAAAATTTTAATTTTTGGGATCATAGTGAAAATGTTTTGTATTTCATTAGACTGATATTAAACATTGTCCTTTATAACTTTCTGTGCTGTGTGTGGCTTTTAACACTAGGAAAATGTACAGAGTAAAATCATCTAAAATATAATTGTGTCTCAGTTTACCTTGCAAAGAGTTTTCTTACGAAGTATTAGTTTACCCAAAGTCTAACTCGAGGCATTATTTCAAATACAAAAAGTAAAACATTTTTAAGGCTAACATTTAACACACTGCTTCATATAGTCCTTGTGATTGAAACTATCATTATGACTAGTTATTCTCGTTATCCATGCGAATATTTAATTAATTCTTTAAGCTGTATCTCCGGGCTCCAATGACTCCTACATTTCCACAGCCCTCTTGTACGTAGCGGGGGGGAAAAAGTCACCTGCAAATTTTTCTACTTGCTTTTCACTTTCTTTGAAAATCCTTAATGAAACAGTATGTGACTTTCTATGGAATACTGAGATTCTTTGACAGTTACTGTTTCCATGGCAGAAGCCAACTATTTCACCTTACTCTTTTATTTCTGGTTCGGAGGCACAATTTTGATCTGTGGCCATTCTTTGCTTCTTTTCCAGACAAGCTCTTGTCAAAAACTTTTGGAAATACAACATTCACATTTATTGCCATACTCATTTGCTCAAAATTATTCTTTTCTTTTCTTTTTTTTTTTTTGACAAACCATATTGACTAAATCTGACCATGTATTTTACAGACCTAGCTATGATCATTGTTTTTATCTCTGCTCCAATGGGCTTACCCTGATCTGTGCTAATAGATCTTCTTCCTATGGGAGATGCACCTCACACTTGTTCCTTAAGCTACATAATTTCTTACTATCAGTGTTCACTGGCATCATCTTTTTGACCACAGGACAAGGAAAGGTGGCGTGAGAAATGAGACCCAAGTGCAATCAGGGTATCCCTAAGCTAGAATAGGGTTCAAAAGAAGAAAAGGTAATGAAATAGATAGTTCCACAAGAGCTTTATTTCTCCTAACAAACACAGAAATTAAGTTAGATGGAGCAGATGAGGATGAGCGAAAGATTCCAGCAAGAAAAATTCTTCAGTCATTCTTCACCCAAAATGTGAGAGAAGGTTGAAGCTGGAAGTTATAATCCTGACAGATGTTGAAATCTTTCAGTTCACTCCTCATTCTCCTCTCATGTACATCTGGGTAGGTGTACTTTAAAGGCACTTAAAAGTCTTTGAAATTTAGGAACTCCTTAAACAATAGAGAATTGGTGAATAGCTGCAGATGAATTAATGACATTTAAAAATGCAACGCAAATAGAAATGGCAGCTAATATGAATGCATGTGTACAGACCAGTTTCTTTACATTTTGTCAAAATGTAACAAGAATGAGTATTTGTTATCATAACTCATCAAAAATTATGAAACTTTTCCTATGCAATGTATAAATTCTCAGTTAATTTGTAACATATCTAGACTGAAAATAACATTATTTTTAAACAGTCAAATTACTTGCTCTGCTCTTCCATTGGCAGAGATCACACAAAGTTCTAGCAATATTGATGCTTTCTGGTTTCATCCTTCTTTTTTGAAAACTATTTGGGAAAACGAAGTTTTATTATTACTGCGATTCGTGTCATTATGCACAGTTAAGAGTTTATCAGTTGTTTTAATTAAACGGCAGGGAGGTTTCCAGATAGATATTATGTCACCTGCCTAAAAACCAGCAGTTTACCTTACACTGAGTAATACGTTACTCTGAGTAGTTAAGTCCATAAAGAAGTAAGGGAAAGTGAAAAATAATATATAATTCAGTGAAGCACTTAAGCCAAAGCCTAAGTCCCATTGGAATCAATGAAATTTTGGCACGTGATTAAGTGCTTTGCTGAATGGGGGCTCGAGTTAACAAGAGCAGCTTCAGAACATTAAAGAATAAAGCACAGGCAAAATGCAAAAACTCTCTAAGTACATCCCTTAGGTGTCTTCCTTTCTCTTCTTCCAATTGTTAAGCTCGTATCAATCTCAGCCATCAGAAATGGACTTCAAAGAGATTTTAAGCAGTCTTTAATTGCATGGAAGGGGTAGAATACAATATTTTCCTTGTTATATGCAACGCCACCATCTACATCTGCTATACTTTTTCAAATTAGTTAATGTCACTAATACTTTAATACTGAATTTACTACCTAAAAGCTGCTGTTGAGTAGTATGTTTTCATTCTTGCTGCTTCTTAGCTAAACACTGTGCACAAAGTCAGTCTGTGTATTTTAATCTTTCCTAACGTACCCCCTTTCCTTGTTTGTTTTCACTTCATCCTCAGCAGATGACCCTGTCAGGTGGTCTTCTCTCATCCTGATTTTAGAGCCATGTATGCTTTTCAATTATTAAAAGCCTTGCTGTATATCCATGGAGGCACATTAAGACTGACCAAGGAGTTGAACTTCTGTTATCATATTGATAGAAGTGTGTGTTTGGGTTGATTGATTTGTACGTGAAAAGGGGTACAGGAGGCATGTCAGTGTGATGATCCTGGTCAGTGGAAGCATATCAGCATGAATTGCCTAGATTTTCTCGTTTGGCTTTGATACCATTGAAGCATTGTTCTGATTTATTTCCTTTCATGTATATTATCCTGAAATAGTAATGTATTTTGCTTAATAGTTCATAACATATCCTGTTCTAAATATTTTATAAAAGTAAAGAGTTTAAATCCTGTTAGGAAGAAGAAAATTTCTTAGACAGTGTGTAATGTATTAAACAGTTTTCAGCAGATGGGAGAGAAAAGGATGAAGCTCAACAAGGGATTTTAGTAGATTTCTTCTGTAGACCTTAATGGCACTAGAAACTGGTTCTTGCTAAGGACAATTTCTGCCTTTCAGTTATGGCAGCTTAAAAACTTGTCTCTGTGCCAAAAAAAATCAGGCAGGGAGCTTTTGGAGATTAGCCCCTTTCATTTGGTAATTTTAAATGTGCTTCTGACTTAAACATTTACATCACTTTAGTAACATAAAGGGACCTTAGAATAGGAGTAAATTGCAGCCATCTTAAATTTGCCCTCAATGTGACCTCCCTCACCCATACACTGTAAGAGTTGTGGAAAGGGCTTTTGTGTGCTGAAGGTCTTTTAAGTGGCCCCTATCAGGCTGTCCAAGGACTTGTTGTTACTTAGAAGCTTATAAAATGTGGCTATAAATGATGTAAAACTGGGTGGTACTGCTATCTCTTTTACACCATATAAAAATTTATGTGAAAATGGGATTTAAGTCCCAATTTTAAAATTTCACCTTTAAAAGAAATTATAATTGAATGTTCATCCCCTTCTGGTCTAAAATTTCTAATTATATAGGAACATTGCTTTTTTGTTGTAAAATAGTTAGCAATGAGATAAATAACTCAAGTCTACCGTGCTCTTATTTCTCATTCCTTTTTTGGTTTTTTGAAAGAGAATTTGGAGAGACAGCCGAACTCTGACATTTTTAAATGTCTTCAGGTTAACCAGATAAATGTAGTGCATACAATTGAAAATAAAGCCACATGGCACAAAAGTATTCTCCTATGAGAAATGGGTAAGTGGTTTTAGTACCGATATATGCATGAGACATGGCACATACTAAACTTATCCATCCTGCTTTTAACTCTGACAACAAAATGTGAGAAGTAATGTCAGTTTTCTTGTTAACACTAGAAATACATTTCGATAACACACTTTGTCTTTAACAGTACTCACCCTAGGAGGAGTTGTAGCAGAATGCATACTTAACAGAAACTGTTCCTGCTTGACAACAAAGCAGTACTCTGAAACTGACAAAAGTAGCACAGGATGCTGTGAAAAACCAAAGGCTAGAGAGCAGCCCTCTGGGTCAGAGCTAAAGATTACAGAGCTCAGTGAGAGGCTTTGTGTCTCATTTGTGATGGGCACTGGAACAGATAAGAGAGAATGCTGACAATTCATAATAATAGAACACTGTGTCTTTAAATATACAAGTTGATGTCTAACTCATCTTCATAGATTTGTCAAGAGTTATTGGATATTATTTTATTACGTGTATAAATCCAAGGTCAGCCAGAACAGTAAACATATACATTGTGCTATCATGGAACTGTTTATTGTAGTACTCATGCTGTGATGCTGAAGGATATAGGAGCAGATAAGTGAAAAGCATATCTTGGAGTAATGTTTCCAGAAACTAGATTACATATTATCAATCAGGCTAGTAATAGATAAATCCCTTGCTTTTGTTTGGCAGGCTTGTTTTTTTAATTAAATTGCAGAGAGATATTATTTTTTCAATAATTTCACTAGGATTTTATAATATAGTTGGCAAATGGAGATGGCAAGTAGGTAGATCAACATGTGTGCTTTTTTCTGCAAAAGATCCAAGCCCCAGTTTCTGACCCATTAACAGTGAAAAACTCATCTCAATCTCTAAGTGAAGTAATATCACCACAACAAAGACTGGATGTCATCCATTGGGCTGGAGTTCAGTGCTGGGAGGCAGGCCGGCCTGTCACAGCTGTTTCCAGAAATTGTTGTGCTACTGATCATGGCAAGTCTCTGATGAAGACCTATCTAAAACTGGAATAGTAGAACTAGGGGCCCCATGCTGTCTAATGCACTGGTGGAGATGGCTGAGGCCAGGACAGGGGTAGCAGAATCTTGAGGTTCTGGCGGAAGTGATCCTTAGAAAGCCGGTTGCTGGAGTGTAGCATCGCAGTACAGCTGAGAAATGGTGATATGGAGAGGCTACACTGGGGCCCTTGGCAAAGGGAAAGGAAGGGACAAGAAGTACTTCCACAAAATTGTGTGACATATTTTATTTAGTGATTTTTGGTTTTGCTGCTGCTCCCTGTTATAAGCAACAAATTAACGCAGTTATGGAACTGGAGAGATTATGTAAAGTCTTCTATGACAAAATGGCTCTTACTGAGATTGCAAAATCTTTGAAACAGAAACTTTCAGTTTTGTAATTTCTATTACCCCAGGAATAAGCATTCAGTTCTTGTTCTGTAGGATTAGTTTGATGAAGTTTACATCAAAATTCAAAGGTAAGTGCTGTACTTAATGCAGACACAGACTTAATTCATTTGATTAAATTGACCTGTTAGAAATGAAGTTTTGAAAGAAAAACAAAGTGTGAAGCTTCATAAAACTGTAACTTTTCATAACTTGTATTACAATCTCTAGCATCTTCAACTCAGTACAGATGTACAGCTAAGTTCCAATTGGAAATTGATATTGATCAATTACGTTGCTCATTTAACATTCCAGCGTGCTGCAAGAATAATGCAACAGACCGTGATAAAATGGGATGTGATCTAACAGGACATAACCGATGGGATGAGAGGAAAACGCTGGGTTTGCTAGTGGTGCTGTGCAGTAGCTCAGATTGGCATCTTGTGTGCTTTGATTGTTCATTTCATTTTACTGTCATCCTACTGAGTTGAACATTTTAAAAGACAACGGTGTTTTTCCATCTGTAAGGCATGGAAAGACAGATGGATGTGGAGAATCTCCACCTACAGCTCCTTGACTGAATGCCACTGCCCACTTAGTGGTAGAGAAATCCCTTCTGGAAAATTAGAATGTCTTTAAATATATTATATTGTGACATGCTGTTTTAGTATGGGAACTTACAGATTTTTTTAATTCTTTTTTTAACTAGTACAAGTAAAACAAACTGGTTCTTATCAACATAGCTGCTATATTATAAACACTTCTGTTACACTGAAGTTAATCCCCGGTCCTGTTACAAGAAACTCATCCTTATTAAAGTAACATTAAGAGCTTCTTTTTATTGATCTGCTCCTTTCACTTAATGATAGGAACTTACTGATGTTTTAATAATAACCTTGCAAGCTTTAGCTCATTTTACTTCAATGTGTGTTACAGATAGATGCTATGGAAACTAACTTAGCATAAACATTTTGCAGATGTCTTTAAAGGTTAAGGGAAAAAAGATTTAGTTGCACTGCATGTTAACAAAGATGGCTGAAAAACTGCAAGATAAAAGAGAGCCTCGAGTATGAACATCAAAGAATTGTTAATGACAAGAAATACCATTAGGGTTAGCATCCCTTTTGTTTCAGCCCCCTCACACCTGCAGTGTGTTGCAGATTCTGTCTTTGTTGGCACATCTGAATTACTTCCATTAGCATTTATAGAAAAGTGGCTGCAAAACAACAGAAATGTACTCTTGGTTTTCTCTGCTGCTCCAAAAAGTCAGATATTAGGTTCTCTGTGGGTTTCCTTCAAGGTACAGTATCTTATTGTAAAAGAGACTATAGACCCAGGATTCCGTTGATTGCAAATGAGCTAGGTTGAAAGGAGAGGGGAGCTTTTGATACTGCTAGAGAACTAATATAAGCAACTACAAGAAGCACACATAAGAAGCTCAGACATTAGCAATAGCAAAATCAGAGCGTGAAATTCAGATTAGCCCTCCACAGGCTGTGAGAGGGAGGGGGTATTGGAAGACTTGGCATGGCTAAAGGTGTAACCTGTTTCATTTGGCCCCTGAAAATTTTTAACAGATGGTGGGACCAGCTGTCTTTTTCAGCCATTTAATAAACTCTTCGGTGGTAACAGTTTGGGAAGTGGGGGGTTTTGAGTTTTAGGCCAGAGGAAAAAATAAAGAAATCTGTCCCAATTGTCTTTGCCAAATAGAGAAGTCTGGAAACATTATGGACAGTTAAAGTGAAAAATCTAATTGATGATACTGTCCTGATTATACATTTCAACGGAAGAGAAAAAAAGAACTGCCTGTGCCCAAGTGGACCAGTGCATTAAAAAAAAAGCCTATTATGTTGTTATCTTTATCTGTCATTTTAATTTCAGCTCTTGCAGAGAGGCACATAATGAGAAATTTTAGATGAACTGTAGAATGAGAAACTGTCTTACTTTTTGAGACATGATACTATGTTAAAGAAAAAGGCAGAGTGATCTCCTATATTAAAAACAAAAAATACCTTTCAGATAAGATTAGGTTTACACAGTCTGCCTAGGTGAGTACAGCAGTCACTGAACTTGCGTAACGCAGTGTTATAAAATGACAAGAAACTGCTGTTTGAGAAAGATACTCTGTTGAGCCTCTAATAAAAGGTGATATGTGGGATTTTATTATGAGAGTTTACCAAAAAAAAGAGGAGTTCACTGCAACGGTATTTTTTCAGTTAATTTTTTTTTTAAAATTAACATTTACAACACAACACTTAAATGGCAACTCTCAATTATATGAGATGTTTTATTTAAAAAGCATGTCTAGTGTCTTTGAACAGAACAGTTCTTTTTGCACATTTACATGCTACCCAGCTGAGCAGCCAACCCTTCCGTTTGACAAGGGCTTTGTTCTGCCTACAGGCCTGTTATAAGCCTTAGATTGTTTGCCCTTAATAAATTGCAACAATAAGACAGAAACCTCTTTCAGGTTAAGAGAAATAAAACATGTTGCCTACATAGCAAAGCATATGAAGTTTAATAATGACAACAGAAACATATCTACTAAATCTCATTTGCTTTGCTCCTGGATCACTACAGTTAAGATAGTACAAAAAGGTTAGCATCTTTCCATGCCTCAAACAAAAGATTAAAGAAAACAAGAGCGGGACAAAACAACTCTAGCTACAGAATTTTTTTTCTTCACGGTATGAAATCATACTGAATGCAATGTAAAGAGACTAGTGGGAGCTAAACAGAAAGAAATATGCACATGATTAAATGTAGAGCAAAAAAATGTTTTTATCTGAAACAAAGCATGATTTCATATTATCAAGAGGAAGAACAGAGTGCAAATTATTTGAGCTGAAGAATTTATACTACTCTCCAATGTGTTGGTGTGTGTCTGCTTGCATGTGCCTTTCAGGCCCTCCTCTGAAACACAAAGCCCTACCAATTTTGCTTTTATAGCAGCTAGTGGGCATTCTTCTGTGGCTCAAGTGTTGGTGGAGAACTTGTGATCTTAAACAAGATTGTTAAGCCCTGTTTCTGAGGCCCCATTGGTAACAATCAACTGTCAGCTGTGTTGTGTTTGCTGAGATTGTTAGACATGGCTACCTTTGTTGAACCTAGATCTGCATGGTTTTTACGCTTAAGCTGGAAATTCCCGGTGATTTTTAGAGTGTATCTGCAAATATGAAGAAAATAGGAGGCATAAAGAACAACATTCTGGACTCCCTGTGCAACAGTACGACTGAAGAAGGTGAGCATACCTGTCATTAAACCAGTAGGTATAAGCAATTTGAAAGAGTTTTCTCTATTAAAAACTCATTAGTAACTCCATACAGTGCTTTCAGAAAGAAATTGCAGTCACTGTTCCATTTATAGCTTACTTTTTTTAATTATTTTTTTTTATTTCCACATGGAAGTTCCGAGAATGTAAGTATTTCTTTCCTTTGATTCTAAGAGAAGTACATACACATACTACTTGAAAATGTTGCTGACAGGCTAGAAGTGATACGAACTTTCAAAGGCAATATAGTGTTTATGACAGGTATTGATTCGACTGAATTAAAGGCTACTTTTCTTTCTTTTAAGGTATTTTTGAGCTGTGGACCATACTCTGAGGACTATTAGGTATTTTCTTGGGAAATTCCAGTATTTCCTACTGAAATTTCTGTTGCCATTTCTTCTGCTCAGTCACAACATGCAAGAAACATGGTCATGGTTTCTCTCTCTGTCTTCATTTGCGTTAAAAGAATTAGAGGTGGATTCTTCATTGTCTCTGCCACAGTGCAGTGACAAGGTGCCAGCTTCACTGCTTCTTCCAGCTGCTGCATGGAACCAAATGGAGACCACATAATTTGTTATTTCTGAGAGGGCAAAGATTTCTTGTTTCACCTTGTAGCTTCCTACAGTGCTAATCTCTGTTGTATCTAATTTCTGGGTGACACTTGGAAGAGGACTTTCAAAAGATGGACATGAAGAGAGAAGTATTAATGGTCTTTCGTAAAGGAATTAATGGACTTGGGAACAATGGAGTAGAAAACTTCTATGAGAGAGTCTTAGAAGAAAAGCAAGGAAGCTACTTGAGACAGGAAGAAAAAAGACATGAACCAGTAGGTTTCATGATAGAGACAACCTTTAGTAAATTTTGAAGATTTTTCTCATCATATACTGTGATAAAGCATTAAATCATCTTGCAGAGTGTTTTAAAATGTATATAATACCTACAGTAGAAAACCACTTTAAAATGCTTTGGAAGCTTCTTGAGAAGGCAAGTGGTATAGTTACTGCAACTACAAATAGGTTTGTTGAGAACAAAATTACAAATGGACTAGTAATTTGAATTACAAAAGCAAAGGCAAATAAAATTTGCCAGGTATAAAATTCCTACCTTTTATACAATAGGAAATTGCCATAATACTGCAATCTGTATCTTGAGATCTGGTTCCCCTTTCAAAGATTAGAAAAAAAAAGGTCTTCAATTTTTGATGGTTCAAAGTAAAACATCTTTTTTTTCTAGGCCTGCAGTACTTCATCAGTATCAGGTTTTTAAAGGATTATTTTATAATCATTATCTTATATTTTACTGTAAGCTTTGGAAAAAGTCTTTCCTGTCATAAGTTTACAGAAATACCAGCACGAGAAAAAAAAAAAATCTGGAATTAATAATTTTCAAAAATACTAATTGTTCAGTATGCTAGAAATTTAGCAGTTTTAACTTCAGAAAGACAGACTACCAAGCAGGTGATAAAAATCATAAGGAGGTGATACATAGTATATATTATTAGCAAATGTTTCTCCAGGTGTCTCTCTATAGATATGCTACTAGATGGTGTAATGTAAATATCTTTTCTTTGATTTATCCATCATTTTTGTAAGCATATTGAAGCAAAAATAGTGGTAATCCTTCATCTGAGGAGATTGTTTTCTTTCTTTTCTTCACTGTGGGAATGATGTAGTCTAAAAATGACTTACTTTTCCCCTTTTACTGCGGTTCATTACATTGCAAGAAATTATTTGCTTCTTTAGACAAACTGCACAGGGATGGATATCTCTAACATATATTTAAGTTTTCACCTTCAAATTAAACAGAGCAAGAGATATCAGAAAAATACCCAAAGATCAAAATATATCACTTTGATTTTTCCAGATCAATCTTGTAAAAACCCTTGCTTCTCTCAAATATCTAAATATAAATACTATTATTTTCTCCGTATGTAAAGATCTCAGATGTTTACAGTCCATTTACAATTAAATACATAATCTCTCTGTTCAGCCAGGCTAAACCTGGGTGCTTTCATTAAAATCACTAGTTTTGGTTTTGACAAAATAATTAATCAGTAGCTGGAAATTTGTGTTTACCAATAGCTCACATACACTCTTGAGAGGCAGGAATATAAACTTGTTCTCAATAGCCTATGAGTCTTCATTTAGCTCTTTGTGTATCAGTGTATATTGAGAAAGGACATCAACAAAACCTGGACTGAAACTTAGGACATCAAGGAAGGGTGCTGAACAAGGGTTAGACAGAAATAATTGTCCACATCCCCTAAATTCTTCTGAATGGTCAAGAGCGAAAAATACCCCAAACTTCTATTCCTCTTTAGTACTCTTTAGACTTCCGTTGTGTGAACATGCCGGTTACCTCATGCCTGTAAGACTGTTAGAGGGAACCAGCCAAACATGGATCAACAAGTTGCTGGTGAGGGAAAAAACAGTGTCCCAAAATTTAGCTGATCCAGCAATATAGTTGTGTGTTTGTGCCATGTATGTCAACATGACACAAATACATGTGTCATGTATTTGCAGAGTATCAGATTCACAATGTTTGATCATATACAGTAGTAGAAGGATTCACTGGAAAAAGTTGGTGAAACACTGACTGAGGGAAGGAGAAAACTGGCATAGAAAGAGGATCTACTTGAGGTCGAGGAAAATTAGCTCTTCCAACTGCTCCGATGTGTGAGATCAAGGAAATACAGATGATAGCATTACTTAATTCCCAAAGCTGTTTCGGGAGCAAAGCTTGCAGATCTGTCTGCAGGGGAGGTCATCACCACTGAGGGTGGTTGTTTTGATGATTGGCAAGTGAAACTAGTGCCTTGGATAGAATCCTGTAGTGAAGAGTTTGCTAAAGCAGAGAAAGGATGGTCTGTAAGAGTAAGCAGGTATCTAGTTATTTCTGCTCAGTATGTTCAATGTTAGAGTTATAGACGCATATCTGGTTGTTAAACACAGCCCACCTAATGTGCATTTCTTCTTTGTAAAGCAAAGGTGTTGGGCTCTGGCTTTTTACTTACCATATGCTCTAATCACTGTCCTCCAGGAAGAGTAGAAATGTGGGTGTTGTGGGTGTGTTGGCTTATTGCTTTATTTGCATAGGCTGCATGTTTGTCTCCTCATTGTCTCCGCAGTCTCGTTGTTGCCCCTCTGCATGTCTAAGGTTATCTGGGTTTTACTCTGTCTGTCTTTACTCTGTCTGAAAGATCAACAACTGCTCATAATTCAAAAGTTGCTAAAAGAGTGTACAAGTATCAGAAGAGACTGAAGTGAAATCAGGGGGATGGGAGGGCTATAGAAAAGAGTTCGGATTTTGCAGGGGAAATGAAGTGAAACATTGTATTATTTGGTCCGAAGTTGTGTGCCTCTGCTCATCAGTCCAACTCCATGCTCTTCAGTAGGGTTAATATATGACATAGAACAAGGTATGTGATTCCCTGTGTTGCCTTTGATAAAAAAACAATAATAACATAGTAGGTCTTTATAGAGGAGTTGTGAAGACAAATGCTTTAAAGATGATGTGTTCCAAGTGACTAAAGCCCTCCCACTACACTCACTGCACTTTGACCACCTTCTTATTCAGGACTGTCACAAGATTTTGCTTGTTGATCCAGTTTCTGTATTTCCACCCAGCTCGGCAGCTGCACTTCTGTTACTCAGAAAAATAACCTGAATATTCCGCTCACACCTGACTGGTATATCCTCACATACCCTGTCACTGGTAAACTTGGCAAGTTGACAGAAGTTTACAAAAAGAAGAGAAACTCTGGAGAATAGTTGCTTTTCTGGCTGGTGGCAGGAGAGAACAGGGAAATGGAGACAAAGTTTCCACGCCTCATCTAGGTTGAATGTATGTATGAGTTGAGTGTCAGAGGTGGCTGTATATGGCTGCATAGAGTGAAATGTTAAAGAACACCCCACAGAGATGAAAACAGCTTCAATCAATTGCTGAGGCTGAGCTGCTCCATTCATCTTGATATTCTCATAATCAGTGTCCCTGGCATTAACATGTGTAATTCCGTGCTCATTCTTAGTTTCTCCAGTCAGTCTCGGCACTGATGTGCTGTCTGCTTGGAGGTTACCTTTTCTTTCCGCCTAGATGGTTAAGCTTTTGCTTCTGACTCCTCCCAAAATGCTGGTTTACATTCAGACATCTGACCAGTAGTGTTAGTTGAGAGTCTGTTTCCTTTTTTCTACATTCCTCCTCTGCTGTTTTCCAGTTGTTGATGCTTTACTTGGAGCACTGCAAATAGTGCATAAATGATAGTGGAGAAGCATATACCAAAAGAAAGAACAAAGCTGACTGGATTGTGCTATTTCGAAGTATTTATAAGAAAATAGCGATCAGCTGGGGCTTGTCTGACTTTTAGAGCAACAGTAGGTAGAGGAAATTATTCGTTTTATAGGCAGTGTGATCAAAATCCCTGTGAAGGCTATAGCATAGAGAGCAGCAGTTAAATTGATGACCAGTGAGGCATATGGTATCTAAATTAACAGCATAGGGTCTCCCAAGAGGAGAAGGTCACCAGGGTATCAGAAGGCTCAAGCAGAAAGTTCATTTCATCTCTTCCCATATTAAATTCCTGAGATGAATGCTATACTAATTTGGAAAACTAGATAAAACTGGAGATGTAACACTTTCTCTTGAGTCTTTGCAGTAGAATTTAATGGATAAAGCTATGCACATTGTTAGAATTACCTCCAGCATCACTGTGTACATTTCTAAAACTTGATTTAGAGGGATTTTGATTACTGTGTTCTCTTGCAAACAGTCTTGCTTCTAGAATGCAAATTACCTTACCCTTAATGAGAACAGGCAGCAGAAATTCATAAATCAACTGATAACTGTATCTCATTAAAGGGAATCATTGGCACTATAGAGCAGCTTCTTTCTGGATCACTCCATGTGCCAAGTACGCTTAGCATGTGTAGCAATGGAAGTAGAAAAAAGTAGTAAATCGTGAGCCCAATTCAGTTTTTCTGGGCATCTATTCCACTGCCTTCTGTAAGAACCTTGATAGGATATTATTTTTCAGCCCCGTACTCTTGTGCATTGATAAGAATGACAGGATTTTATAAAGTTAGTCTGATGACGGATGAAATTGCATGACTTGGCATTTGGATTTTTCTCCAAGCTTTCTTTTTTAAGACAAAATATTTGGAAAATAGTTCTTTGTGGTTTAGCGTGACCTCCTAAGAAGCACTCAGTAGTTTTCAGTCACAGATTTCTGTATCATTTGGGCATTGGAGTGCCAGCACTGCAGCATCATAGTCTCATTCTTATTTCCAAGCATAAGAATTAGGTAATTTAGACTAATATATTTCCACTTGGTTGCAGTATCTGTCCTTTGCCATAGACTCTTCTCTCTTTCATATGTAATATGTGATTCTCTCAGCTCAATGCTAGTAGAATATGTGACCTTTCTTCATGTAGTAGGAAAATAGGAATGTGAGATTTACTGAGGAAGAGAAGCCAAAAAATGTAACCATTTGAAGATCTTCTCTTTCTTCTCCCTCTGTCTCAGAGGTTCCAGAAGTGTGAGAAAAATGATACTGTTCATTAGACTGGTTCACGAGTCACAGCCATGCTGACACGCTCATCTTTGAGGAGAATATCCTGTCTCCTCGTCTCGTCCTGGGTTCTCAAACAGCTGGTCAAGCTGTTTGTCCCTGAGCAACAGGGGCTGATTGAAGAGTGAAGTGAAATGTGATTTATTCCCAGGTTAGGGTTGTTTGCTTTGATTTGGCATGGCCAGCCAGCCAGCAGGAGGTACATGCCTCAGCCAGTACTCCTGAGGTTTCAGCTGAGCTGGGCTAAGTTATTGAAGTGTTTGGTGAGGAGCAGCCTCGTAATCTATGTGCAGAACTGAGGCAAGGAGCTCCTCTTTTCAAGCCTGGAGCAGTTGTGTGTATGGCAAGGGTCATTCTCCTTGTAAAGAAGGGGAAGGAAGCTGACTCTGGTGTATAAGAGTATGGTTGGAATGACTTCACCTTTTTATAGTTCTGTGAGGATGGAAAGCATAATAAAAATATTGTATATTTGAAATACGTTTGAAATAATTTTATTCATGGTATTTTTATTTTCAGAATTGGAGGGAGGCAAATTTATATTTGAGTAGTTCATGTAATTTATGCATTTAACTATTTATGTATTATTCTGCACCACTTAAGGCATCAATTTATGAAATTACACAGAAACATACTGTACACTGCTTTCCTGAAAATACTTTTCTGCCAGTCTATGAGAGCAGTGTTCAGCTAGGGAGAGGTAAGTCATTCCAGAGTTGTAATTGAAGTTTTCCCCAATCTTTCACGGGATCCTGAGCCTCTGGTGGCAGTCAAGAAGACTGGCATTTAAAAAAAAAAAAAAAAAAACTCAGTTTAGAAATTTAGTTTTTCTAGGTCCCTTTCAAAAACTCTCCCCCTGTTGGGGGCACTCACCTATGTCATAGTTTATAGGCTGCCTTTCACTAATATGTATGTATTACTGGAAAAACCTACCTTTAAAGCATTATACACAGAGGGTCTTCAGATTTTCTCCTATAGTATGAAGACAGTATCTCTTACCTGAGACACCTTTAATGCCAGTCGTGTACCATATCTGTGTCCCTGTTTTGACCCTCACAATCCAACTATTGGGCTTTTTCTTCACAGCTCTGTTTTTTCCCCCGAGCTAAAGTGGAGTTGTTGAAGAGTTTTTGTAGAGCACTTGCCTTTTATAATAAAGATTATGGACTTTTTTATATGTTCTTTTTCAGTAGTCCTTGAAGAATGGGTTATTTCAAAAGTGATTCTTGAAATATTGAAAAATACTGCCATTAGAAAATACTTACTATTTTATCTACCAAAAGGTTCTAAAATTACAGCATGAGTTCATTAAGTAACAGGTATATTTTTACAGTGTTGGATTAATCCATTCAGCCAAATCAATACCAGTGTGGCAGCCGTGTGATCATCCAGTATTTATGTGTAGATTAAACAATGATCTTTCTGGATAAACTTTGTGCTGTTTCCAGTTCTAACCCAGTATAGACACAGACAGCTGTTTAATTTATCAATAAATATACTAACTAAAATTAAGTATCATGAGACCAAATTTTTAGACAAGATCCTCTCTGTAGTTAAGACGAAGCAAATAACTATTTAATTACCTTTTCATTCTATACTGAGTAATTGCAATGCCAAAACAAAGGAATAGCTATATGTATCTGTAGTCATAAAATTAAAAGTTCCCATCCAGTCTTCCCCAAACAAATGCATTCCATCAAAAATACAGAGGCTTTTTTTACCTGATGTTTCCCAAAATGGGAGGACAAGCAGGGTACACGCAGCAGATCCTTTTCAGCTGCTCACCAGAGTCTTGGCTTGCTTTCCATTTTGTAGAAGTCCATTTCTAGCTATTAGAGTTGTGACAAAAATGCAGCCATGTATGCTAGAGGCAGAAAGGCATTTCCAGAGAACTGTAAATGATCATTTTGATCTGAAAGTGTCCCAGGCATTCCAAGTAGAGCCAAGAATAACACTTTCAATATTGTTATGATTAAGAGTCTGATTGTTTTTTAAAGTATGGAAGCAAGGGAAGGAAGTATATCCAAAAATGTTCACCAATGTTCCCCAGGACAGAGGAAAGAGTCACAAAGGGCCAGCCAAGGACAGAGCAGAAGATGAATACATGAAGATATTTAAACCTGTGACAACAGGTTTGTGAGGCATAAAACTTTGTGAGGCATGAAACTTGTTCTACTTTTCATAAAGGGCAGCTCAAAAGTTTGCAAAATCCTCTATTAATCTTTGTCAAATCCACACCTAGACTGGGAAATTCTGAGGCAAGCCTTTAAATCCTAAATATGCCTTTACATGTGCTGATCTTGTCTAGGGTTTTGTGTTTTTCTCTTACGCACAGAAAAAAGCAGGAGATACCATAGAAGTTTTTAATGTTTCTTTTATTTTCATCTACTGATGTTCAAATTACACTGCATGAACTGGTGATTCCTCTTCTTATGCCGATCATGTTGCCTACTGTAAAAGTGTGAATATGCTGAAGTAAATAAAAATAGTATTACTGACATATAGCTCAGAACTGTTGGCAGTGTATTCACACGTGCTCGAAGCTGTATACCTAGGGTAATTTACCTCCTGGTGAAACTTCTTGCTGTTGTGGATGGGTGGTTTCTGTTAGTACATCTTTAAACCAGACAGAATGAGGGATGATGTGAAGACACTGCCTTGTGTAGCAAGCTTATTAAAGCCTTTTTAGGTTTAAATTTTGCCACCTCTCATGGACAACTTGACTAGGAGGCTTGGCTGAATATTAATGCAGCTGTTCACTTAAAAATGATCCTGTTTCTGATTCTTTGTCACAATTGCTAAAGAATAGTATTTCATTGAAAGCAACCCAAGAACCTGAAGTTGTGGACAGGCAGGTGGCCAGAGCCCATCCAGGCTTCCAGGGTTGTTCATGGCTATGCTGGAAGAGCTGAGGAACTGGGGTGATCACGGGAGGGACTGGAAGGGCGTCATGGCAGGTGACTGCAAACGTCTTTGGAGGGACTGTGAATGTCATGAGAGGACCTGGCTGTGGCAGTGTGAGCTGTCACTGGGACAGTTTTTGGGGTAGGCTCCAGGATGAGGTACTTGGGGCCCAGAAGTCAGAGGCACAGCAGGAACCATCGAGGGTACCCCTGGCATGCAACCAGCTGTTATTCCCAAGTATTTTTTTTGTCTCTGCTACCTGCATTCAAACCAAGGTCCACGGAGCCCTGCATGGTGGTACAGCCACTCTGGGATACCTGAATTTGAAAAATCCCGATTTTTAAGACACCTAAGAAATGGCGATGGTGACTCGTGATTTACATCCATTGTGTTTAAATCGGCAGTAGCCATCCAGCCCAGCATAGCCTGAGCCCCTCTGACCCAGGGGCGGTAGGGGTCTCGCCGCCCGCCGTAGCAGGCAAGGTCCCATGGAGTCAGCGGGGCTGTGGGAGCCGTGCCCCTTGCGCCTCAGCTCCGTGGCTCGAGCAATTCAGGCTCCGGCTCTTTGCATCTGGGCCGCCGTGCTGCCCCCAGCGCCAACGGCTCTGCCGCTGCCTCCCCGGTGGGCCCAAGTGCCGCTCCGGCCCCTACAGCCCCGCCGGCTGGGACCGGCCCCCTTGGTCTGCGGGCCAACGCTCCTCGCAGGGCTCTGCTTTTCAGCGCCGCTCTCCGAGCGGCTCCTGGCCCGGCTGCGCCGCCGGGAGCAGCCTCCAGTCCCCCGCCGGCGCCCCGCCGCCTCCCGCGCTGTAACTCATCTCTGGTGTCCCTTTGCTTTACACTAGGACGGAGCGGCAGCCCATTTCTCGTGGAAATAGTGCTTTGTGTAACTGAATTGACACTTGGCCTTGATACCTGTATCTCCTGATAACTGAAACAAATTTCTAAAATAAATATTGTACTTTGATCTTCCAGCCCTGCATTTTTAATGACAGCTCTGAACATCACTTCATTAAGAATACATTTCAGGAGACTGAAATGCTCCGAGTTTGAACACTAATTATTTGTACAGAAAATTATGACTGCAACGTTTCATTTTTCAGCCCATTGGTTTCTTCCAGAAATGAGAATTTATTCTCGATTTTAAAGTAATGTGCTTTCTTGGATGCAGATTTATGGCATTTGTAGCGTGGCAGCTGTATAGAAACTTACCCAGCTTTCCACTAACTCTTTTGTAACTTGACAAATCGTTTTGGTTCGGCGAGATATCTGGGGAAATACCGTACTTCAGAGAATGGAAGGAACCTCGGGGTGTTCAGTGTCTCCTGATCTACCTATCCACTCTCATTTCGTTTAGAAACATTGTTCTGAGTATTCTTCTGGTACTTACTAGGTAAAACGAATTAACAAAAATCGAGGTAGGAGTTAAATCGGGCATCTCGCAGGTCTCTGGGTTTCACATAAGTTTGGGGATACAGAGGTTTAGGGACAACGCAAGTGCGAGCGCCGCTGTTTCACTTGTCTAGCGGGTTATTGCTCCTCCAGGGAGCAGAGGTGCGGGTCGGGCTCCCCCCCGTCAGGGTTCCCCCTCAGCTCCGGCTGCCCTGGCTACCGCTTAGACTCGAGGGGACAGCGAGTGCTCTCCTGCCCCGATGCGGCTCTAGTGGCGCGGCTGGGGCTTGGCAGTGAGCGGGGGGCACCCGACGACTGCGGGCGGGGATGTGCGGGGCTACGCCTGTGTGCGCGCCCTCCCGGCCGCGCTGTCGACCGGGGCTCGCTATGGTGGTTCCCCGTTTGCCGCCATGCCCCGTGTGGACGCGGCGCAGCCCCCGGCGGATGGCGCATCGGCGGTACTGGGAGGTATTCGTGTGTGGTGGGTGGAGGTGCCGGACCCCGTGAGCCCTGCACCCTTGCAGGCAGATGGGGAGTCCTATCGCCCACAACCTCACGCCCTGGCGGGGGCTGCTGCCGGGCCGCGGAGTCCTGCAGCAGCGGCGAACCTTGCTTTGATGCATCAGTGCATGGTATAAGCGCTGGATGTGAGACCCTTGTCTTCCTGTTGCCAACCTGGTGAAGTGGTTACCTGGCACATGGGAAGAGCTTGATATGCCTGCTGCCTAGTGTTACACGGGGTCGAGCTTTTATTTCTCCCCAGGACTCAATATGGAGCCGTGGGAGAGGACTTGGCACTTTAATCCCTTCAAAGAAACCGATCTAATTCAAGCCCTACAAGTCTTGAAAGTCTTCGAGCGGACAGTGATTGTTTCCACAGGAAAGGCAGATAAAGATCTCTGTGTGCTGGCGTTTAAAGAGACTTCAGTGGCGGTGCGAATACAATTGAACCCAGCGACTGCGGGGAGGATCGAGTTACCTGTGCAAACAGCTCCGGAGGACCAGAGCCAGCCGGCCTCTGCCCGAGAGGGCACCCCCACCTCCTCAAGGCGGAGATGAACGTCCTGGCTTGGTACCTGGCCAAACAGGCCGGCGTTTGCGATGGCCTCGGAGCAGATGGGGAAGCGGGGAGGAGAGGAGCGCGTTTCCAGGGCCTCCGGCGGAGCGCGGAGCTGAGCGGGCCCGCGGAGAGGCGCGGAGCCCCGCCTGCCCCTCGCTGGGCGGCACATGCGAGGGGTCCCGCCAGCTCTGCAGCCCACTGAGCTCAGCAGCCGGCGGTGGCGGCAAGCTGTGACCCAGATGTGCCTGGTGCTGGTTAGAGGGTCAATAGCCTCGCACATGGTCGAACGCAAGGCAGGTTAGATCCTTCATACACACATGAGTATAAACATGTATAGACAGAGGTCGAAAGGTGCGAGATGAAATAACAAAGCTCTCGGGGCCGACTTTGGCTTTGGGGCAGGAGCTGAGTGAGCGAGAGAGGCAGAGGCTCGGTAGCAGTGTTCGTGTTCCCGAGGAGCCGCCCCGACCTGCACTCCCCACTGGCGCAAGACAGGCCGGCTTGCCAAGCCGGCCAAGACAGGCTCCGGTCTTCATTTAAAGAAATTATGTCTTTTACACCCGGCTCCCGCTAGGGAAGGGGAAACTTTTCCCTTCTGTTTCCCGGCTGCGCAGTTTGTCGGTGTGTCTGTCTGAGAGAGCGCTTGC
>VZTF01004507.1:348613-383993 GCA_013397755.1 Cnemophilus loriae
CGACCCGACGCTGGGATCCCCCTCCAGGATCTTCCACCCGTGGAGCGGCGAGATGCCAGCGCACTCCCCGGGAGGGCTGCCGCCTCCACATCCCAGCTTGGGGCTCACCCCTCAGAAGAACCACCTGCAGCCCTCCTTTGGGGGTTCGCACGANGTGATTACTTCATTAATTGTCCCGCCTTTATCTCCTCCCTTCCCATCCCCCCTAATAATCAGTTCTTTTATCCAGACCAACAAACACACCATAGGAGCTTTGTGGATTCAAAGGATTTGCTTTCGCTTCTGAAAGAGCCGCTATTCTTTGATGATTGGGTAGCGGCAAACTTCAAAGCCATAAATCTTCCCTCTGACTGGTTGGCGGCCCGGCAAAGTCCTTATCAAATTCTTGGAGGTGATCCTGGCGCAGTCAGACAGTCCGCGGAGATCTCGCAGTGCGGGGGGGTGGGACGCGCACGGAGGCGAAGAGATCAGAAGGAAAGGGAGAGAGAGGGGGAGAGAGAAGGAAACTGGGCAGCTTCTCGTCTTCCCCTCGACGTCCTCATGCCTCGACAGTGCCCCGGCGCCTTCCCTTCGCCCCGGGCGCAGTAGCCATGGCCGCGGTGGCTGTCCTCCGGAACGACTCCCTCCAGGCTTTCCTCCAGGTCAGTACCCGCGCCCGGTGTAGCTCGCACTGCGCCGAGTCCCGCGGTCGTGACCCGCATTGCGCGGGGGCAGCTGGCGTCCGCCGCCTCCCTCCCGGGGCTTTACCCGGCGGGCGGCCTGGAGAGGTAGGTGGGGTCCCCCGCGGTGGTAGGAGGCCGGGCTCGGGCTTCTCGGGCCGGTAACTTCCCTCTCCCGCCTGCAGCCCGTCACTAACTCCAGGCAGTGCTCTGTGGCAAGGGGTGTGGGGGGCGCGGGGACTGCCTCCCTGCCCACAGCAGCTGCTTCCCCGGCCCAGGAGCGGCGGCGGGGCCGGCAGCGCTGGCCGCAGGAGGGACCGGTCTCTGGGCGGGGCGGGGGGGCCGGGCCCGTCCTGCCCCCTGGATGCGCATTGTTTTCGTGAAGTTTACCGGCCGTGCGGGGAGCGGCGGGGCGGCCCCAGCCGCGCACGGGTAGCGGAGCGGGAAGTTTCTCGCGGGCCGGTGTCGGCGGACGGCAAGTAACGCGCTCTCTTCCCTCCTTCCCTTCTCCCCTCCCTCCCGTTCCTCCGCAGGACCGCACCCCCAGCGCCTCCCCAGACTTGGCCAAGCACTCGCCCCTGGCTCTTCTGGCCGCTACTTGTAGCCGGATCGGGCAGCCGGGCGCAGCGCCCTCGGATTTCCTGCCAGTGTCCTACGACCCGACGCTGGGATCCCCCTCCAGGATCTTCCACCCGTGGAGCGGCGAGATGCCAGCGCACTCCCCGGGAGGGCTGCCGCCTCCACATCCCAGCTTGGGGCTCACCCCTCAGAAGAACCACCTGCAGCCCTCCTTTGGGGGTTCGCACGAACTGCCCCTCACCCCCCCGGCGGACCCTTCCTATCCCTACGAGTTCTCCCCCGTCAAGATGCTGCCTTCCTCCATGGCCGCCCTGCCGTCCAGCTGCCCGCCCGCCTACGTCCCCTACGCCGCCCAGGCCGCCCTGCCGCCCGGGTATTCCAACCTGCTTCCGCCCGCCCAGCCCTGCCGGCAACTGTCGCCCAACCCGCCGCCCGAGGACATCCCCTGGTGGAGCATCCAGCAGGCCAGCGCCCCGGGTGGCTGCGGCCACCGCTTCCCGGCGGCGGCGGCTCTGCCGCGGAGCCTGGTGCTGGGGCACTCGGACTTCGCTCAGTACCAGACGCAGATCGCCGCCCTGCTGCAGACCAAGTCTCCCCTGGCGGCCACGGCCAGGAGGTGCCGCCGCTGCCGCTGCCCCAACTGCCAGTCGGCCGCGGGCAGCGCCCCTGAGGCGGAGCCGGGCAAGAAGAAGCAGCACATCTGCCATATCCCCGGCTGCGGCAAGGTGTACGGCAAGACCTCGCACCTGAAGGCGCACCTGCGCTGGCACACGGGCGAGCGGCCCTTCGTCTGCAACTGGCTCTTCTGCGGGAAGAGCTTCACCCGCTCCGACGAGCTGCAGCGGCACCTGCGGACTCACACGGGCGAGAAGCGCTTCGTCTGTCCCGAGTGCGGGAAGCGCTTCATGCGCAGCGACCACCTTGCCAAGCACGTCAAGACCCACCAGAACAAGAAGCTGAAGGCGGCGGCGGACGGCGTCAAGCGGGAGGACAGCCGCGACCTGTGACCGCCGGGACCGCCGGCGGCTGCTGCCTCTAAGGGCCGGGCCGGGCCGAGCCGAGCCGAGCCGCGGCGGGACCCTGGCTGGGGGCGTTTCGCCGCCGGGGGCAGGGCAGAGGGCGGCCGGCTCTCGGACTGTCGCCGGGCACGGCGAGCAGGACCCCGGCTGGGGGCGGCCTCCGCGGACCCTCAGGCCCGGGACTGGACGCTTATAGGGCCCCGGGGCTGTTCCCGGGGCAGGCGCCCGGCCCGGCCCGGAGCGCGGCTGAGGAGAGGCCCCGGGCGCTGGGGCAAGAGCGGGGCCAGCCCGGTTCGGCCGCGGGGGTCGAGGCTTATAGACACCCGGGAGTGAGGTGGCAGCGTCGGTGTGGCCGTGCTGGGGCTCGGCCCTCGGTGTTTTCAGGGTAACAGACTGAAGTTTTGTGTACAGGTTATTTAATAGTTACGTTTGAATACACGTGTTCCCCTCCGTCTTCGACCCCGCGTGGGGTCCAGCATGAGATGTTTCTGTAAAGCGACCCGCGACCGCAGCTTGAAATAAACACGTTCACACCGGGGTCAGCAGGGACGGTCCCGCCGCGTCGGTCTCGTTTGATCCTTCCCCGGGNCTCTAAGGGCCGGGCCGGGCCGAGCCGAGCCGAGCCGCGGCGGGACCCTGGCTGGGGGCGTTTCGCCGCCGGGGGCAGGGCAGAGGGCGGCCGGCTCTCGGACTGTCGCCGGGCACGGCGAGCAGGACCCCGGCTGGGGGCGGCCTCCGCGGACCCTCAGGCCCGGGACTGGACGCTTATAGGGCCCCGGGGCTGTTCCCGGGGCAGGCGCCCGGCCCGGCCCGGAGCGCGGCTGAGGAGAGGCCCCGGGCGCTGGGGCAAGAGCGGGGCCAGCCCGGTTCGGCCGCGGGGGTCGAGGCTTATAGACACCCGGGAGTGAGGTGGCAGCGTCGGTGTGGCCGTGCTGGGGCTCGGCCCTCGGTGTTTTCAGGGTAACAGACTGAAGTTTTGTGTACAGGTTATTTAATAGTTACGTTTGAATACACGTGTTCCCCTCCGTCTTCGACCCCGCGTGGGGTCCAGCATGAGATGTTTCTGTAAAGCGACCCGCGACCGCAGCTTGAAATAAACACGTTCACACCGGGGTCAGCAGGGACGGTCCCGCCGCGTCGGTCTCGTTTGATCCTTCCCCGGGTGCCCCGCGCGCGGCCGCCGCCTTCCCGCCGTTTCCCGCTGAGGCGGCGGGCCGGGTCCGGCTCCATCGCGGCGGCCGAGCGGAGCTCAGCGCACGGTGACCTGAAAGCTGCTCATGGTAAACACCTTTAAAATCCCGGGAGCTGCTTTGGACGGGTGTGCCTGTTGGCTTTGGTCGGTGGGCTGGAGTTGGGTTTGGGTTGTTGGGTTTTTAAAATAATTTTCAGTTTTTTGCTTCCTACACATGAAGCTGAGAGAAAAAAGAGAAGTGCATGGTGCCAGTACTGGGAATGAACATACAGGTCAAGTTCTGCAGACTGGGATATATATTTGTGCAGAAGTGGCAGCAGTCAGTGCTGGTTATGCCTCTGCTAAGGGAGACGTCCAGGCCACAGGGCCAGCCCCTAACAGCCATTTGCAGCCTAAGTTGTCTGTGGCACAGCAGAGCCAAAAGATGCTTCCCATATGTTAACTTTCTGTAAAACTGCAGAATTTAGGGGCTGAGATACTTGTTACCCTGCCAGTACAACAAAATGGCAGTCCTGCAGAGGGGAAGATGCTTGGCACAAAACTGTGTTTAAAAGCACCTGGTAGATGGTGACAGCCTTTAGGGCTTCTTATCTCTTACTGGGCATCACGAAAGTATGAGTTTAGGCATATTTATTTTAAAATAATAACTTTTCTTACTGCAGAGTGTTCCCTATTTTTTTTTTAATCAGAATTTATGTAGCCAAACAAATTGAGCAACCTGATCAGTAATTTGCTAAATTTTGCATTCTAACATTGAGAATATGTTATTTGCTCCTTACATTTTTATTACATCAGCTTTATTTTCTGATTACCTAATAAGATAGTGAAATAAAAAGTGCCTTCAAAACTTCACCAGGACTAATCTGGAACTGTTCGGCTTCAGGTGAGATCCTCTGGTGGCAGTGGTCAAGCAAGCTTTGGCACAACCATGCTGATAGAGATACACTTTGTCATGGACTTCTGAATCAAGAAAAAACACAGCTCGATAAATGTTTGTAATGACAGGACATGTAAAACTAATGTGTTTGTATGTATGTCAAATACTGCCGAGAATCTATTCTCTCAGGGAATAATGAGATGAGACAATACCACAAGAACCCTCTTATCTGAAATAATGAGAAGTTAATGGACAGTTACCATGGTACAGCTCCTTAACAATATTTTAATATTTATCACTCTGTATTAATTTCCCACACCATATCCTTGGGGTCAACCTACTAAATTAATAACCAAGCAGTTGTCTTCTTTTCTACTGAAGAATCTTCTATAAACTGTCCTGTTATAGAAAACATTGAGAGGAATATGTTTAGCTTCATTAGTCAGCATTACTTTGCCAAAGATTTAGGTGTCAGAAGTGTATGGCTGAGTGATATTAAGTAGAAGATATCTTTAGTGTTCCAGATTGAGTGACAGCAAGGCAGGAAATAACTGATGGACCTGATCCAGAAGTCCTTAGTAAAAAAGTCTTTGAGATGAAAGTGCATCCCATTTACTACTGATGTAGGATTTAAATATTTCATCAGGAATAACAATGTTTCTGCTTTTTAAAATGTTTAATGGCACACAGTGGCAATCTGCTTCCTTTCTTTGATATTAAGTTACATTAAGAATGTAGAGTTAGAGAATTTCAGGTTGCTTTAAAAGAGATTTTGTTTCACTAAAGAGTCTTTCAGTTCTATGTATGGATCAAAACTACTCAAAATGGAGAGCTGTGGAGAGTGCTTTTGTTGGTAGCAGTACAGAAGAAACAACAGCATCCCAGAGTACGAAAGGTCTCTTAAGGATGGACTAATTCCCTCATGGTGATGGCCTTTCACTGCTGAGTGAGTGCTAAGATGAAGATGAAGTGTAAGCACGAGCTGAAGCAATGTCTTGGATGATTTCTGGTGCAAGTTTAGCCTGACTAAGAACTAGAGACCCATTCTTCTTAGAGCAGATGTAACTTGCAGAAATTAGCCCCGTAATGTGGTGATTTCTAAACTGGACCATTATGGAGAGATTTTTCTCCAGTTTGAAGACATGCTGAATTTGCCAAGCATCTGTGTAGGCTGGTCTAGCAGACTATTTTGGGTTCTTATTCATTCTACAAGACACAGCTTGTACTGAAATACTGAAAGTTTTACCACTAACTTAAGTATGAGCCTGCAGGTAATTCAGGTTTTAAGCAAAAGACCATTGTCCAGGCAGTGTCAGCACCATGTCAAGGGGGTGGTTTTATCTGATTCACAAAAAAAAAAAAAAAGTAGTGTCACGTCATGTAGCCTGTGCACTTTGTATGTATGTGTAATGACTACATCAAAGCTTGAAAGTGCACAGGTTAAAATACATACAGTCAAAAGTAGTTAAAAGCCTGTCATGAGAGAGAGGTGTATGTGAGTGAAAACCCATAGTATCAAATGCTAATGAAAATCTTCATCTGTAAGAATAGCGAGCGCACACACACACACACAAAAGCAGAAAATTAGGGACTTAGGAGACTTACCTAGGTAAGTGAAACTAACAGTTTATAATATAAAAAAATATTTAATAAAACTTTCTCTGTAAAGCTGTTAAATAGTTTGTTGGGAAAAGGAAGTATATATACATCATAGCTGTTTCATACTCATCTGTAAATAGCTAAATCATATGATAGCTTTTCAATTGAAATCATTAAACTTTTTTAGTAATATGGCATTTAAATATACATGTGACCTTTCTGATGTATAGCTAGAGCATTACAAAAATATATTGCTTACATCTCAAGAATTTATTTCTAGTTGCGAAATTGCACTCCATAATAAAATTAACTTTTAATTTTGCATTCACAAAATACATTTTATACTTTTAGCTGTTTCCAATCAACTAGAACAGCTGTTCATTTTATAAAATTAAATTATTAATATTCTTCTTAATTATAAATTTTGAGTACATATGCTGCTCAAGGTCAATTCATTTCCTAATTTTAAAACTTAAATGTCATTGGTAAAATAGACATATCGTATAAACCTATTCATCTGGTATTTAATTCAAATAAATTAATCTCAAAAAAGATGGGATATGGTTAAAGAACTTGAGGTTTGGTCTGTTTTCTCTGTTGAAAAGTGAGTTTCACACTTGGACAAACTTTAAGCAGAGAACATTAAAAAAAACCCACAGCTAATCAACATTGTTCTGCAGATAGTTTGGGGTTTTTTAATGTCTTGTTAATCAAATTATTTTTAGTCAAAGGTTAAATAGAATAAAACTTTCACCTGGGAGAATGTTGCAGGATTGAGCTTTTGGTCCCGACTGACCAGATTTACATTGCAATAATCCAACAAATTTATAAAATTATGTTTCCTACCTCCTCAACTACAATTATAGAAAAAGTAAGATAAAGTTTTTTTAAACTATACTGGGAGATGACCTTCCTAAAACTATCATAGTGTAATTCTTCCTTCCATATTAAATTAAGGGTTTTTGAAAAAAAATTTAATCTTCAGTTATTTGGGGATTTTGAAAGATTGTATTTTAAAATAACTACAACTTGACTATTTCACTTTGTAAATTCACATATCTTGTATTAGTCCTGAATACTGAAGACACAGGGAATATAATATGCTGCTGTCTTGAAACTCCTAGATGAAAGATACTTTTTACTGTTCTGTGATATTCAGTGACTTAGGAGACCACGCAGAAGTTCATAAATAAGGCAAATTTGTATCTCTGTGCAAGTAGTTGCACAATTACTGAGGCACTTTTAAATGAGCCTTGTAATATTTCATGGATCTTGTCAGCCTATTCTCATACTGAGCAGTAAGAAACAAAAGTATAATGTCCAGCTCGCCAGATTTTATAGTTTGCCATAGAACATTTTTTTCCCTCTGTTACGGTTTTTTGAGTTATTTCACACTTTTTATGAGATTCTTGTAAATCCTGTGGTAAAGATGTGGGGTCTGCCTCTCTTGTACATGATAGAATCAGCTCAAAGACCTCTTATATTTTCCTGCCAAACTTTTAAAAAATGCTTACCAAACAGGATCCCTAAATCTTCAAGACTACTGAGCTTCCCTTCAAAGGTATTTCCTAGCAGGTATCTTCAATAACTTTGTATTTAAATATTGTCCAAGCCACTGAGGACCTGGAAGTGTGCAGCAACCAGCAACGCTCACCCTTGTCAGGTAAGTGTTAATATGCAGCGTAGAGAAGAAGAACCCAAGGCCCTAGGCTGATTGAAGGAATAGTCTTGACCAGAGAAAGCAGAAGTGCATGTAATTCAAAGGGTCTTTTGAATAACTTTACGGGTTTTATTCTCTGTTAATATTTACTCCCAACTGATTTGAAGTCGTGTAGGTGTTTCAGTACAGATAATGAAAATCAAAGACAACAAACATGTATTTTGACCTTCCAACTGTGACGAGTCAGTAGGAGATTATGGACAGTGAGATTTGGCCTTTAACCTGAAGGACATCAGTGCTGTTTTTCTACTCATCATCTCTTGATATCTTTTGTGTTACACATTTACTTAAGGACACACAGAATCCCATTGTGTCCCTGACCCAGGCCTGGTGATTACATCGTTGCTTAGCTATGTCAGCCGGAGCCGCCCTGGGCTGTATACAAAGCCTGTGTGCTCCTGAGAAAGGTTGTGGATGTCCACTCAAGGGCATGTAGGGCCATGTAGGTACATAGTAGGTCTCCATCTCCTCTTCAGGTGTCTGTGGGGTGCATCCTGTTCTGCAATGTACTGAAGTTTGTGGCCAGGACCTTCTGAAGAAGTGGCAACTTTGTACTGAGGTATGAACTGAGTTGCTATTCGCTGAACGATGTCAGTGCACTCTTTAAAGGTGCAGAGGCCTTGTACAGAGTGTCTGTATAGATTCAGATTCTACAGTGCTCCTGTCTTGAAACTCTTAGACAAAAGATACCTTTTCCTGTTCAGTGATATTCAATGAATTTAGCAGACCAGTCAGAAGTTCATAAATAGGGCAAATTTATATCTCTGTGCACATAGTTATCAAGCCGCTTTTAAACGAGCCTTGTACCAAGGCAGTTCATCTTAATCCACCTTCTCTGGAGTATCAGTCACGGCTTTTATGGCCATGCAACGCCAGCAATGAGCAAGTAACTCACTTTAGGCAACATCCTAATTTGTCCTTCCTGTCCCATCATAAAATGCAATCTTTTTTACATTTTTACTTTTTCTTCATTTGCCACTGAATTATAGACATTTAACATGACAGTGGCTGACATGTCCTGAGCTGAGTACTACAACACCATAGAATTTAGTTTGGAGGAATGATGATCCACAAGGGGGAAAATGAAAAATGAACCCACTTTTTTTTCAGGATACTCATATTCAAATTGAAAAATAATATTCAAATGCCATAAACTGATATTTTTCACACCTTAAATGTGTCTGTTTGCAAATAACAAAGTCAATAGCTTTATCAGAAACAATAGTGCGTACCTATGTTTTTGCATATTTAAAAGGTAGTGTTGTCTGCAAAAACAATATATTCCTATTATCTGTAAGTCCCTGTTCTCATAACAGTACTGGGCTGTTTGAACAATGTTCCAGTATTACCCTATATACTACTGGAAAACATTTTTCATTTTCCTTTTTAACAGGAACCAGACATCACAGAGCACACTTTCAAAACAGGCTCTAATTATAAAGCAGGTTAAAAGAAATTTTATTAGCCAAAGACCATATCTTTGCTTGAGGTCATATCCCACATGCTTTTTTCAGGATCAGATGGTGTGCCTGTGATCTCCACATGCAGATCTCTCATCTGTATGGAAAGGAGATGTCAGTCCCACTGCCACATCCACCCTTATTTCAGATAGCTCTCCACAGGTCTAGAATCCACATGTGAAGAAGAGAAAGGGAAATGCACACTATTCACTCATTAAAGATTAGACAGAAAAGATAACACAGCCTGAGAATGTCAGGTGGTCTCAGCTATCATATGTTAATCCCAAAGGAGTGTGAAAACGGCTTCATTTCTTCCCTTCACAAATAATTAGCTTTTCTTCTGAGCAGGAATAGTTGTAGTGCTTTGCTCTTGTTATATTCTGCAAAGAACAGCCAAACACTTTGACATCTATTACATGCTCTAAAACATTGCTTGTGCACCTTAGTAGCCTAATATAGGAAGCCCATTCTTCACAGCATTACCTGACCCTTCAGCAGTGTGTCTCCACTGACTTCTTGCTCTTAATTTGCCCTGAAAGAACTGAAAGAGTTTTAAGCAGGCAAAGATTACACTTTTATATTTTAAAAAATATTAACCAAATCTTCTTATGTGCCTACATGAGGCCTAAGGCTATGTCTGAGCTTCTTAATAAATGCTTAAATAAATTATATAATGACACTGAGCAGCTACTTGCAAAATACTGTAATCAAAGCTGTGTTTGGTGGTTGAATACTTAGGTTAGAGAGAGCAAACCGTGAGCAATCTCTTTAGGAGAAATATGTTCTCTGTAACACTTTAAAACTGCATTTGAGCACTGGAACTGTAACTCTGCTACCCCAGTGGGATCATGAATATACAAGGAGCAACACTAAACATACTCAGCACATTCTGGTAGTCTAGAGGGAAATGGCTTTTTCTCATAAGAGGAAGGGCTTGTTAAATGTTTTTTCCTGCAAGAGGGGGAAAAAGACCTTCATGGATCTGAAGATCATTATGCTTCTGTCAAGGAGGAGGGCAAGGGAGAAGACAAAGCAGATAGGCAACCTTTCCTTTTCTTGGGCCACCTTTGCTTGCCCTCACAACTATCAACACTAGTAAGGAGTCTTTGTTCCCTTCACATCCTAGATGAAGAGAGGAAGAATAAGACCTAAGAATTTTTAGAAGCCTCTAACTGCTTCACTTTCCCCAGTTCCCTTACACAACTCAGGAGAGTTTGTGGTACAACCCCGAAGTTTTCTGCAGGGTGTTCCGCTATGCAGCTGTTACATTGCATTCATGGGGTTTGCTCACTTCCCTGTCCACAAAACCCCAAATCATTGTGCCTCATTACACATGAAGATGAAAGTTTTCTAAGCTAAATAAAGTGATTGCAAAGTACTGAAATCACTGAGACTTGAATGTGAGAATTACCTTCTAGATTTATCATTCAATTATTTTTCTCATTAGAACCACAGTTTTAATCTGCTAAGAAATACTAAGTATTAAACAGCCAGTAAAGCAGAATAGTATATTACATTAAACTAATTCCTGATAAAGTGCCTAAGTACATTAGAATCTCCTTTGTCTTTTTATTATATGCATTTGTTCATCCTAGACTTAATTTAAAATAGGTGTCAAGCGTCAGATATAATACTGAGATCTAGATTCTGATCTAGATGTAGGACCTCTGACACTTAGTGAGCATGTTCAAGAAAGGACAAGGATGAGGGGAAGTTCAAGCCTGTTTTTAATTAGCTACAGCAATTAGATGTTTGAATACTTGGAATGATGTATTAGAATTACACAATTATTTTGTTTGTTTGGTTGCTTTTCAATACACTTGAGAACCAGCTCCTAATTAAGATACACATACTATCAAAGATTAAAAACTTAGATGATGGTAAAAACAATTAGAATGATGATGTATGTTTAGATTTCCCATGGTTCTTGTACAGATCTACAAGACAGCATAGAGGGTGAGCCCATGGAATTTACTTTCTCTGCACGAGGTCCAGAAACAGCTGCAGTATTTGTGTGCCCTACAGGGGGCATGGGCCGACCCAGAGCAGGTGTGATGCACTGGGACGTGGCGGTTTCCCTGAGCTGGCTGGGTACTTTGGCAACAGGAGATTTACACTTCAAGGGAATGGCTGCAGTTATCAATTGCCTCTGGGCAAGGAGTTGTTCCTCTCTGCACAAGTCCTTCTTGAGGTGCTGCAGTCCTTATCCTGCTCCCAAGGCCAGACCATTACATCACAGTAGAACCTCTACTTGTGGAACATATGCCACCTATATGTTAATTATTTGTTCTTTCAGTTCAGAAAACATTCTTTCCTATTTAAAAGGTGTAAGAGAAAAGCACGGCATACAATAAAGCACATTTTTAAAAGCAGAATCTAAGATCCAATGATTTAACCAAGATTCCCTCAAATCACAGGTGTGCCTTACCACTTTAAAATTAGTAGGCTATGTAATATACCATTCTTAATATGTCCTGAATGTTTTGCTCTTGATCTCAAAAGCAGTAAGCACAGTCTCTCATGAAATCTTGCTGCAGAAATGACCGAATTCCTGCCATCTCAATGCCACATGAAAAAACTCAATCAAAGCAGCCAGATCTCTTGACTTACTGCTGATTCCACAGCACTTTTTTGTAGTGATAACCACTTTTCTCTATCATCATTTATTCAAAGAAGTAAATCAAAAGCACAAAATAGTCTCATCTGAGTTCTTGCCTGCAGGAGATATTCTTTTCATTGGTTAAGCCATGAAGTCTTACATCAGTCAGAGACAAACTATGGCTGACCTGACTTTCTCTTCTCCTTTTCCATGTATAGAGGTTTCTTATGCATCGGTTACAATCCAGTCTTAGAATTTTTAAAAGGAAAATATTTGTCTTCAGCAGCTTGGCTGACACAAACCGGTACTTGTTTTTAGAAATCTGCAACATCTTTTTAATTGCTGATCAAAAAGCCAATCTTCTATTAATCTTAACAAAATACTCTGAATATATCACTAATGCCTGTTAGTGTGAGATGCATTTAGAGCTATATTAATGATGATTAATACCAAGGATTTTTACAATGTGAATTCTACAAATAAATTCTAACATTTGTGTATGGAAAGTCACACTTTTTCACGTTTTGACTTTTACCAAGCTGATTTTCATTTAAAATAAGTCATTAGAAATTCACTTTGAACTAGACTGCAATAAGAAACACTGCAGCCAAAAAAGTTCACAAAATGATTGAATCAGCACTGAAGACCTGCCCAGGGATAGGTGGCATGTCAGATAATACAGCTAATGCTCCTAAGTTTTTGTGACAATAGATGAGTGTGGTTAAGATCATATCTTCCCACCTTCAGTTCTCATGTGTCAGTAATAGGCTCTTATTAGTACCTCTCCACCAAGTCCCAGCTTTTTCCTAACTTCTTTGGGGGGCTCTGATTCATGTTTCTGGGATCAGAGTATTTTACTCGCTCCACTCCCATAATGCTCTCAGGGAAGACCTAACAGTAACCCAGCTACATCTGTTTAAAATCATTTCGGTGCCTTTGGGGGAGCATGTGTTTAAGGCCATAAGGAAACTGCAGAACTGCACATGCCCCTGGGGCCAACCGCATAATCATTAGAGAGTCCCAGAATGCAGGAAGAGCCCCTGCTACATGCAGCTTCCTTTGGCAAACAGGAATGGAGATGCTTGAAATGGTTTTCTCAGGGGAAATGGTAAACATAATGGAGATGCACAACTATCATGAGCCAGACCAAAGGTCTGTTTAACCTAGGAGCCTGTTTTTCCAGTAACAGATGCTTAGGGAAAGTGGATTAAAAACAAGACATATATAAAACAGATATTCGCCTTGGCACAGCCTCTCAGCTTCTGGGGAACAGTGCTTCAGAAACTTCCTGAGCTGGAATCACATTTTGTTTTTTGTGTTTAATAGTCACAGATTGGCCGATCCATCACAGATTTGTCTCATCCCGCTATGACTGGATTTACACCTTATGAGTCTCAACATCCTTTGAGAGTTGTTTGAGCAGCCATGATGGCTTTATAACCGTTTCAGTGTTGCCTGAATGCCCCTTAAAACTGAGGAAGGGCTCGGAACGCCACTCTCCAGGCCGTTCCCACCCACACGCTCTCGCATCGCGCTCCTCCGGTGCACAACCCCTGTGGCAGCCGCGGGCTGCAGCGGCTCCCAGGCCGCCCCTCTGACCCCAGCCGGCCCCTCTCGCTCAGAGCAGCCGCGGGACACGGGCCCCGCCGCGCTGTGCCCCCCGGGGGCGGCTGCCCCGGGCTGCGGGCGCACGAGTGCGGCCACCGCGGGTTTGGGTCAGGATGGCGCTGGCGCTCAGCAGCTGGGCTCGCCCCCTTGGGCGGGTGCCGTTCTGCTCTGGAACGTGTGGTAGCTGAGGGGACTTGAGGAAATAAACCTGACAGGAACGCTGGATGTAATTCAGACTTTTTTGCGGCAACTTGGAACTAATTTCACAGAGTCGTAGGTCCAGAATACCTAACGTTTTTAGTATATAGTGGCTTTTGGTTGTTTATTTTTTGGTTTTTGGGGGTTTTTTGGGGTTCTTTTTGGGGAGGGGAATGTTTGGGTTTCGTTTGGTTGATAGGTTGGTTTTTCTTTTGTTTTGTTTTAAATGCACGTGGCCCTCAAGACTCCTATCTTTTATATCTGTAACGTGGCTTGTTCATCTTTCACTGCAGTTGGATAAGGTTTAGCATTGCTATAGTTCATTTTTTCTGAGGGTCGGATGTGCAACAGCATTTCCACTCAGAGCTCTGTCCTCACAGCATGTCCTTGGGCTGTAAAATGTCCCTCTCTGTGAAGCAGGTTCTGTCAAGTTCAGAGAAACTTTTCTCCCGTTAGTGGACAACTTTGGAGTTAAAGGAGTGAGTTGAAATACATGGTTTTTTTGGCTTTCCAAACCTTTTTGTTATATGCCTATATAACATGAAAGCTGATTTAATTTAAAATACAAAATGTGATTAGACAAGCAGTCTTGACTTCTATTTTTTTCCTTTATTAGATCATATAAAAAGATGAAAGTGGTTAAGATGTTAACATTTGAAAGGTGATACCCTTCTGATACTTTATTTCTCTCAGGACAAATTTTGTAACGCATTATTATTGTCTGACATAAATATTCCCAATACAATGTACAAGATCTGTCGAGTTTCTTGGGTGCTTCAGATGATGGATAATTGTTGTAAGAGGCATGGTTCAATGCTTGGACTCTGTGCTGCTTAGATGAGGTTAAATAGTTACTGGTCTTTTTTCATCCCTTTGTCTGACTTTTTTGTTCCTACTCTTGAATTAGCCCGTGCAATGTGTCTTTTAACCAGATCTAGCTAGTATGAGTTGACCATAAAATAACCTACCTGGAGGAGCAGGAGGGAGCACTGAGTCTCATCGGTGCCCAGGTTACAAGAAGTAAAAGCAGGTGAGAATAAGGCGAGGGTAGAAACAGCAGCTGTGTGGTGATGCTGCCGGCTCTTGGGGCATGTAGTATGCGGAGCAACTTATAAGTATAGGCAGAGTTGCACAAGGAAGTCTACTAATCACCTGTGCAGTGCTGCCATGGTTATTTCAGTGGCCTCTTCTCTCTGTTGTCAGAAGAGTGAGTAGGATCACATCTGGGATGTTGATGAGGTTTCTGAATTTCAGCCACATCCCCAGGTAGTAGCATTGTTTTCTGCATGTTATTTCACCCCATCGAAATCCCCTCCACTCCCCACCTGGAGCACTGTGTCCAGCTGTGGCCCTCCAACATAAGAGCAACATGAACCTTTGGAGCAAGTTCAGAGGAGACCACAAAGATGATCAGAGGGCTGGAGCATCTCTCCTATGAGGAAAGGCTGAGAGAGTTGGGGCTGTTCAGCCTGGAGAAGAGAAGGCTCCAAGAGAGACTTTACAGCACCTTCCAGTACCCAAAGGGGCCTACAAGAGAGTTGGAGAGGAACTGCTTGCAAGGGCAAGGAGGGACAGGACAAGGGGTAATAGGTTCAAGCTGAAAGAGAGTAGGTTTAGATCAGATATTAGGAATAAATTCTTTACTGTGAGGACGGCGAGGCACTGGAACGGGTTGCCCAGAGGAGTTGTGGGTGCCGCATCTCCGGAAGTGTTCAAGGCCAGTCTGGAGGAAGCTTTGAACTACTTGGTCTAGGGGGAAGTGTCCCTGCTAATGGCAGAGGGTTTGGAACTAGATAATCTTTAACATCTCTTCCAATCCAAATCTTTCTATGATTCTATAGATACACACAATACTGAAGAAACTTGCTACTCAAGACCTTTTTCTGCTCCTCATTAACTTAAAGGAATAACTTTCTCTGACTTTTAAGGGAGCAAGGTCTGGCCCTGCAGTGGAATTCAAACATAAAACATCATGCTTTCCTGACAGCTGTGTGCCTTCTGTGAGGGGAGGCCAAAACCCAGCAACAAAATGTAGCTTGCTTTAGCTGCTTCAAAGTGAGAGAACAGCAAGGGGAAAATATTTATAAATGCCAGTACTGGCAAGGAGAGCAGGGCGACATTGGTCTGTTCCTTTCAAGAATGAACAACTACTGAGTGTGCAGGAATTCTGCTTTTTGTTATTGAGCTTCTGAACTTCTAATTTGTATGCTATTAAAAAAAATATTATATCCTTAAGGCTGACCAGAGAAGTTGCAGATCTTTTTATTTAATGTTCCTAGGGTATTTTTGCATATGACTACTGTGTCACAGACCGTTTCAGCCTAAGATTAAAGGAAAAACAGCTGGTTCTTTTTATAGGAGCCTTCAGATCTCTACTAGATTTTATGTGGATATGGTTGTGAAACTTGTTTTAAAATTATTTATTTATGTTTAATTTTATTTTTCAGGGTTTTGGAATGCCAGAAGTGATCAGTCAAGTTGTATTTTCTTATGAAGTATCTGAGACTACAAATAGTGTGGCAGTATTTTTAGTAAGAGTTTCTAATTTCTGAGTCTATTATTAAAATGTTGAAAAGTGTGTTTGCTATGATAGCATCAGTCACACATTTTAGTATCTAATTATTTTATTTTTACTTTTTAATCAGGTTTTTAAGAAATGTTATTAATATTTGTATCTTGTCTTTTGTGTGGCCAGGCAGACCCCACTTAAAACTAATAGTGGCACTGTAGTGTGCTATGTGGGGTTTATAACGTAGCTGACATGTCCACTTGCTGGAAAATTGCTCTGACAAGAGTACTCTACTCGAGATATCTATCATGATAACACATGTGCTCCCACTCATGTCCCAAATAAAAAATGAAGTCTTTTCAAGACCTCATTCCAACACCTCCTTCTCATGTTAAATGTATAACTTTAAATATTGTATTTCAGACTTTAAAATTACTTTGGACTTTTTTTTATGTTAAACCATGCATTTTAAATATTTATTGTCTCACATAAAATAATAATGTCTTTTTTCCCATTCACTGTTCCCTAACATTTAAAATAGTTTCTCTGTGTTTGTAAAATTGAACACCTTTTCCTGAGAATATTTTAGAAAAGAAAATAAAACCCACCCACCTTAAAAGTGGGTTACACATTAGCTTCACAGTAGTACATGTAATTTGTTCTCTATACAGTTGTCACATACAACAAACCATTCAATATTGGAGACTCCAGCTTAAATACCATATAAATTTTGTTTACATTACATTTTACTGTTGTTATAAAACCATTATGAGCGTGTACTCTGAGAATTACACAACACCAGCCTTGTAAGCTCCTATAAGTTGTATTTACCAACCATAGTCTCTATAAACGCGTGTATATGCTTACACAAACATGTATTTAGTTTATTCTAAAAGTTTTCTAAAAAAGATTGTGTATTAATAGCACTGCACAGCAGCGGTCCATATAGAACATCTCATGCTGTGAAGAATAATATCATGCATTAATGTTTCCAATATGTTTTATAGGATGATATCTTAGCATGTGGCCACTGGGGCGCTAGTTAAATTTTTACCACCTTTACACTTACCTTTCGAAGTATTTTCTTACATGATCATGAATCATCTCATAGACAAATTTCTTTTTAAGTACATGGAAACTCCAAGAATGCAATGCTAACTTTATTGTGGTAAACTAACTAAAATGAGAAGTAAAAATAGCAAATAAGAGAACATTTATATGTAAAAATTATTCTAAATGTACTGTGCCTGTTGTTTAGATGAACTTACTCCAGAGACATCTGTAATTGACAAGGCAAGAAAAGAAAGACACCTTCTGATGGCAAAAGTTTTTAGAAATATTTCATTGTATGAAGGCCATTGGTTACACTGATTTGGGAAAGTCCAGTGGTAAAGGGTAGTGTGACTACAACCACCATTAATTTGTAAAAGCTCTTCCCTCATATTGTGTGTTAAGGTGTTATTTAAATGAGGTTTTTGTGTAGTAGTATGGAGCAATATATTATATTTGCAGTTAAAATGTTCCTCCTTTAGATTTTGATATTTTATGCCCTCCCTTATACCTACAGCAAATAAAATGAATTGTTTTATTTGTTTACTGTGATTTGCAGGGATATTACTCCATGACAAGGTTACATTGACCTATCATTTCATGCATCAGTAGTTCTTCTATTGCACTGATTTGATCGAGCCTAGTGGATAAAAAAGGAGCAATCCACCCAGTGGACCAAGTTAGAATTATAATAAATAGTGCACATTCTGAAGGGTGAAGTGGGTTAAATATGGTACTTACTTCACTGGGCATGATTTTTGTGATGTGTCAAATTTTAAGCTTTTTTATTCCAACTTCTACATTCGAATTTTGTACTTTGGTTTTATGTAGTTATGGAGGTCATGGTGTAACTACAGTTGAGGAAAAAAATGTAGTTTTTTGTAGCTAGTGTAGGGCATTTTTAGGTTAGGTACTTGTGAAAGTGCAATACATCTCTTTGAATTCACACTCCTTTCTGGATGCGCAACTCTAGATACTGTTGTTGCTCCTCATGCTGAAGAACTTCACCATTGTACAGTCATATAATATCAAATAACCCTTCCTAATAACATGGTTTGGCATCTGCTGGACAGAGGAAAAGGGGCTGCATGGCTTACAGCTTCACTGTGTTTCTAGAGCTGTCTTGGTCCCTCTTGCTCTCCTTGAATGCCAATAACAGCTCAGTGAATCAGGAGGGGCTGTACCCTGGCTGTTTGCTCCCAGGTAAGTGTTTTAACTCCTGTTATGCAAGGGATGGGGCAAGGTACCTGTTGTATGCAAGGGGTGAAATAACTGGTAAATCTCAAACATCATTTTAATAAGATATACCAAATAAGAGTTAAAATTACTCTAGAGTAAGATGTGTGGTTATTAAAAATAGAAGCTTAATTTTTTGTTTCTCTAATGACAAAGAGTAGACGTTAGACACATTTTAAAAATCTCTATATGTTTGTTGCATATTGCTCTGTTGTGGTGATGTGGAAAATCAAGGCCATCAAAAATTATAATAACAAATTCTAGCAACTCGTAAATGCTAAGGAGCATAATTGTTGCATTCATGTGGTTTGCTTACTAAAGAATCCCCAGAGAAATTAATTTAAGCACACATGTAAGTTTTAGTGATCTCAGTGGGATGTAAGAACAAACTGTGGGTGTTTGCATAATCAGGTAGAGCATAAGCTGTACATCAGTGCTTTGCTGAATAGATGACTTCTAATAGTGATGGAGACCCCAGCAAAGGAGCCCACTTCAAGAACTTGTAGGAAACCCTGTTAAAGTCCTCACTGGTTTCCCTTTTTTTTGATTGTTGGATTTTTTCTTTGTTTAAATCAATATGAATCATGTCAGTAACTGAAGTGAAGTAAAAACGTGCTGTCCCAAGACTTTTTGAAAAGAAGAGAAAAAGAGTGTTCGGTTTGTTCTGGTGTTGAATGTCTGTTCAGACAAATTCTGATAGTCTGCCGTAAAGAAAAAGACATAGTTGGTCTTTTTGTTTTGTTTCGTCATTTCAGTTTCTACTAGATATAGTTGTTTAAAAAGGACAGAGACTAAGAAGGTAAGCATCAGCTTAGTCCAGAATCTAATATGCACCTCCTTTGTGGCAATAGATTAATTGAATGATGTTTTACATTCCATTGCTTTTCATATTCGTGCTGTAGATTAAGTAATTGTGAAGTTTCAGGTTAAATCCTTATGTGGATTTCTGTTGAAACTGGTGAAAATTTTCACTACCTCAGGAATTTGGTAATACTATGAATAGAAAAGTAATGCTTTTTGAAGTTACTGTTTCTATTTTGGAAGCAAACAAACAAAATGAAAAATTATGTATTTAAGGGACAAAAGGTAAATTATTTCAAATTTTCTAACTTTTATAATACTATTTGCTTCAATACTCATTACTTAATCAGGGAAGTCAAACAGAGCATGAGGTTGAACAATTTGATAGTGCATATTTGAAATGGAACTTTAAAAAATTGCGCCATAGAGCTTTAAGTTAAAGAAATATTCGAGTTGAGGAAGAAAATTGCATCAGGTGAAACAAAATATGAAACAACTCTTTTGAATGTGCTTTTCAGAAGTGGCAGTTCAAGCAGTACCATGGTAATATGTCTTTGGTTTTGCAGCTGACCTATTACATGCTTTTTTAAGCAATTAGAGCTCAATAATACAACAATTTGTCACCCAATTAATTTTGAAAGACTGGAAATGCATGGATGAACTGCTTAACCTGTGGTTCACTTGGCACCATTGTAATTTAGATCAAATAAAACACAGTATTGAGTAAGCTACGTTATGGGAACTCAACACCTTCATGTTCTGTGACTTGTCCTTTAATCTTTTTTTACATTTCTAGTATAACTATAGGTGAACATATAGATAAATAAATATAGCATGTCTTTGTTTTGTGTAGAATGTGTAAATTCATTACAATTAGAAACAGTAGTTGAAAAAACATTTGTGAAAGTGTTTCTCCAGGGATCATTCTGTGCCCCAGCAACAACAGAAAGTATATCAAGGGCTTTAATGTGTGCAGACTTCTGAATTCTATCACCTTTACAACTTGGAAAAATTAAGCACTAGAACTAAAATTCTTATAAATCTAAGGGAAACCTATGGGCATGTCAAATATAAACCAGGTACTATGTGGTTTTTCATTCTTCTGACCTCCTGTTATTTCAGTGCATCAGAATGCTGCTTCATTACAAGGTTCTGCTCCTCCTTGGGAGTCACAGTGTATTTCAGTACAGATGGTGTTCCGAGAACTGATTTCTAGAATTTCTGCGCTTGTATGCATAGCAAATGCTGACTCAGGTTTTGGTAATTTTGAAAAGAGATGCATGAAATGTGGAATAATATCATAGAATCATAGGATAGTTTGGGTTGGGAGGGACCTTACAGGTCAACTAATTCCAACCCCCCTGCCATGGGCAGGGACACCTTCCACTAGACCGGGTTGTTTAGACAGCCTTTCATTCCCAGACCTAGATTTACATGTGATTTTGGGTTATGGTGAAAAATATCTGTGCTACATTGTTTCAGTTATTCCTATGATTTCCCAGTAACAACTCCTGATGAGAAATATATTTATATATTTTGCTATGTTCGCCCAGCAGCACAACTTTGGAGGCCCTAAATACGTGATTATTAGGGAGGGTTTTAATAGTTTCTCTCTTGCCTGCCTACCTGCTGTCAGTTAATTGAGTAGTTGGCTTTAGCATTTTACTCTTTGATCTCTGTTGCTGTTATTGTCTCCAAGTGACTTCAGCTGATTTCTCCTGGCTCCCTGTTCATTGTCTGGTCACAAGCTCCTGCATGCATTGTTTTTAAGGCTGGGGAAGGGAACCTTCATTTCAACTACTGGTTTTTGTAGAGAATGCAGTAGAGAAGGAAGATGGATAAGAGGAGGTAGGATGTAGTATTTTGGGTAGAACCCAAAATACTGGCACTTTGCTGTAACAAAACTAGTGAAATTTGTATTAGCTTGTGAAAAATTACAATTGCACAGCCATTGTCTAACAGAATCTTGAATGATGTAATTAGGGCAGTTTTCACCTTCAAAATTATTCTTCTCTGTGAAATTTTTGAGTTTGGTTTTGCTCACTTTATAGTGCATATCTGCAAGTGGTATGCAAAATAATACAAATTTTTAATGTTTTGCTGTTTTGGGGTTTCTCTCAGGTTTAACCTGGTGTCTGAATTTTCTGTGTCTGTTATTCTTAATTGATATAATCATTATATCATAAATATGATCTTTATTTAAGGTCTTTAACATCTTATTTCTCTTGAAAGTAATTTGTCATCTTTTCTTTTTTTGCATTGCGTTGCAGACACTTAATCAAAATTTTGATATTATCCAAGAGCATGATATTCTTCAGGCTATGAACATCCATTTCTGATCTGTGTACTTGTAAGGTTTTTCATTGGTTTACATGATTTACACTTTCATGAACCATAAGAGGCAGATTTATCTCTGGAGGGTTTTTTTCTGTTTATTTTGTTATCATATATGTTTGTAATATATCATGTTGTATATAACAGCCTGCCATTCTGATCTATGAACCAGAAAGTAGTGTGGCCAAGCATTTTTTCCACTTCTTGAAGAAAAGGTGGTGGGTAAGTTCGAGAATCACAGCTACAATATTTCTTGTATAGACAGTCTTGCCTTTCATATTGAGAATTATTGTACTAACAGGAACCTGACTTAGTATTTCAAAAGCCAGCAACTGAGAAAATAGTTCTATTATGTCTGAGGTTTCCATGTCTTAAATATTCTGCCTTGGTCTATAAAATATCAAAGTAAACATTCTCCATTTGTTAATGTTCAGTTGCAGGTATTCATTTTACAGTATATTAAGAGAGAAAGAAAAAAGTCAGAAATCCTTCAAATTTAGAAACAGTCTTCTAAATTCAGAACAAGTAGGCCATGTGAGTTCATATCAGCTGTCTCAATGTAATATCAACTAAAGCATCAATAAAAACCTCACCTCAATAAAGCTCATCCTGCACTGAAGTAGAAGAGGAATGGTGAAGAAAAGTCTTCTAGTACTTGAAGCAGGAAATTCCTTGAGCAGGAAATTTTCAGCAGAGAATGTGTAAAAAATTAATAAAGGAAATCAATTTTAAACTGCCCTTTATTCACAAAATGACATCTGATGGTGCTCTGAGATGTTACCTGTGATCATGGCAATTGAATTGTGCCAAAATGTAAGCCATGTTTATTAGGAAATGGGTTTTAGTCTGAAGGATAGTAACCTCAAGATGTCCCTTTGAATTCTGTTATATGAGAAAGAAGTAATGAGAAGGAACGAATTACAAATATCAGCTTAATCCATCTCTGAATACTCCCAAACCTGGTTTAGATGTGTATTTTCTTCTCTCACACTTTAGCTTACACTGCCCATTTGTGATCAAGTCTTCCCGGTCCCGTATCAGTTTAGGATATAAAGATATCTGGGGCAGGGGGTAGAGAGACGGGGAACCTTCCATTCTCTTGCCACTGCGTAGCTACAGGAAACAGGAACAACAAAGTGGCTTGGTGACCTAATTCATCCAAACATTCTCCCATAAATGAGTGATTTCCTGGTGACCAGCTGTGCTAATTTTAGAGCTATGTTGAGCTGTGTGTATTTTTATGGCAGAAGCAGCACAGAAATTCATCAGTGTGGAGAGTGAAGATGATGCAGAAACAAGTGATGAAAGCCTCAATAACAAAACAAAAAAATAAAACCCCAGTTGTTCAAATAGTAATGATGAAGAAAAGTCTGAATAAAATTAGTGTGGAGATAGTATGGTATTTCACTTGATGATTTTGATTCTCCAGCTGTCTTTAACGTACACTGTTGAAGTACACTGTTAAATCATAATTATTTTCAGAAATTTCAGTTGTCTTTTCTAAAATTAATATCAGATCTTAGAATTTTTGTAGACCTTGCAATATTTTTGAACTTATACCCGTAAAAATTACCTTGTTTTCTAACTTGATGACACATGCAGACTTGATGTATGCAAGAGTAATTGATAAAGTATTTTCCTGCTGGCGCAACAAGTTACATGGAAGCTGTGACACACATCATTAGTTGAGCAAAACAGGATCTTAGGAGTGTCGGTCTTGATACATTCCTTTGCACCACTTGAACAAGGGAAAACTAGCACGATTATATAAAACTGTATCTGCAGAATGATGTTGTAGTTTTGAGTGGCAGAAATGCTGCCTGAAAATAAAAGCACTGTTTGCTGAAAATTGTTGTGATTTTTATAGCCTTGACATTAATGAGATAGCTCTTAAGAGTATTTTAGCTGAAAAGCCTTGTCTAACATCTTTGTAAAAATATATACCTTCAATGACAGTCTGTTGTCAAGATTTTGAGATAAATCAAATAGCATTGTCGAATAAGTGCCAGTTGTAAAATTGATGAGAAAATCTACATAACTGATAAGATTGTGACTTCTACCAATTTAATATTAATTTATTGTTAACATTTAGAGAAGTTATAGACTGAGATGGCATGAATTACAGTAGTAGCTGCCACTGTGATGTGAAATACTCTTAATCAACTGGTAAGGTTTGAATTTACACTCCTGAGGAGTTTGGTCTGCATAGAGATTATGAGTTTGGGACTCCTTGAGTAAATTTACCACAGATATTTAATTGTTTCTCTAGACACAGCTAGGCTGTAGAAAGGACAAAAGATTATTTTCTAGGCATGGATAAGAGATAAGTAAACCAGCTGCTTTCCAGGGGGAAGTGGAGCACCTCCCTTCTCACTTAAAGGAGTAAAAATGATCAACCTCTTTGAGGTCGTGATTCCTGAATTACTAATACTCATTTTAGTGTTCACATCATTCATCTCCTATTGTTTGTTTCTGAATTTGAATTTTTTTTCTCAGAGAAAACGATTTGCTGAAGAGCTAAATGAATTCATATGAATGCTTTTAATAATGACAGGGAAAATTCTAGGCTAGGAGTCATTTTTCTTACTTTATAAATACGCTTATTTTTCTGGACTGGCATTAAAACTTGAAAATGATTCAGATATGCTCTTGAGAGTCAAATTCCCCTTTAGTAGAGTATCTCAAGAATAGATCATATATATAAACTCAAGATGGTTTACATTTTATACTAATATCTTTGCCATTTTTAATGCAGACATCTATGTGGGATGTCTGCCATATGTATTACCTCAAATCAGTTGGTGTCCACATGGTGAGGACTAAGTGAACCGTGTTACAATGCGGAAAGAAACAGATAATACATTGAAATATTTTTAGAAGTTTGGATATACTTTGGCTGGCATTCCTGTAAAAAGATATGCATCTAACTTGACAGATGGCGCTACTCTCTGGTTTAAGGTGGTGAAAAAATACTTTGATTGAGCCATGCTACTGCAGGTAAGGCTTGTACCCAACTCTTACTGTATTTACAGTTTAATTTTTTTAGATATTAATAATTTTACTGTACAAAACCTGAAGTTCTAGGGGTGCAGAGAATTGGACTGAGTGCAATCACATTCAGTAAAGTTAGCTAATGAAAACCAAAGACAGCTAACATGCTGTTCTGGGGTAGGCAGAAGAAGAGATACAATAAACGTATTTTATTAAACACGTGGGTACATTAAAATTTAGTATTGTTTTTCACTACAGAAATTCTAGGGCCTGGTATTAATATTTAAAACTATATAGTAACCGTTTCATGCTATAATTTCAAGTGTGTAGCTTTCTTTTACCTCAGCGTAAGAAAAATCTCTGTTTAAAAATGATGTGTCTAAATGTTATTTAATGAAGGTTGTAACTCTTGGAGAAATAAGAGGTTAATATTCTCATGCTTAGATAGATGTGCCCATATAAAAGAACTTCCATGGGTTTTTTCCTGCCTTTAGCTGAAGTGATATCTCTGTGTTGTGTTATTTTCCTTTCAGTAATTCCTGATGCAGATCTGTTCGGATAAACACGACAGAGAAAATGCTTATTAAATGCTTGTTCCTCTTAACAGGGCTTGGCTTTGCAGGGTCTGTTTCTTTGTTTAACCCCAGCAGCATAAAGAACATGAAATCACAGGTTTTGAGATTAATTACTTGAAGAGATCTTCCCGTGTTGCAGAAGTGCCCTTGCAGGTCTCCGGTACTTTGTCTTGGTCCAAGGTACAATATCTCTGTATCCCAGTGGCAACTCAGGTAATTCCTGGCATCCTGGTCATTACCAGCATATTCTTGTTCTTCTGTAGAGAATTAATGCAAAGTGAAAATGAAGGATGATTGTTGGTTTTCAAATGGTTTTGAAAGGATTTTGCATATTTTGTGCTTGGTTAGTTGGCTGGCTGGCTGGTTGGTTGGTTGGTTAAAATATGCATTTTTAAACTGACTGTTGACCAAAAAACATTTTAAAGTAGCAGATCAATCTGTAATGCCTTTACTTGAACAAGAATTTCTTAAAATTCTCAGGAGTTATCCTTCGCCCACCTGGATCCCGTGCTGTATCTTAGGAAGAGCCTATTCACTCACAAAGACAGTGATTTTTAAATTTTTTTTTTAACATGTTAAAAACCAGTAACTAGAATGCAGTCTTGTTTACTGCAGATGGCAGTCTGTTGTAGGATTTTATATAGCGTGCCTCTAGCAAGCGATGGTTATGCTAATATCTGACAGCATTTAGGGCTAATTTACACCAATACACAAGCCAGATTCCATGTCCAACATTTCAGATACTGGAGAAGAAAATTCTGGACTCTTTAACATCCTAGAAAAGCTCTGTGTTGTTTGTTCTTGCAGACTTCTGATCCCTAAAGCCCTTGTAATAGAATTTTCTCTGAAGGAAGAAGCCAGTGGAACATCTTTAATCTTTCCTGTATAATATGACTAGCTTGAGTGTGGATATCTGACAAATCTTTCAGCATTTTTGCTAGCTCATGTTACTTTCAGTAGAGTTGAGACACTTGTTTAAACAGATTATTAGTCTCTGAAGAAAAAATATGACTGGTAGAAGAATGTCGAGATGTGAAGTTCCAAGATGGTGTTCTGTTGTTGGTGCTCTCTCTGTAGCTGGAGAGTAATGCAAGTAGCCTTGTTACCTGTCCTGGGGAGAACAGAGCTGTTGGAAACAAGAGCATGATCTGTTGTACTGTCTTGAATCCCTTCCCAGACAATTCCTTTAAATCCTAGGAAGCATTAAGTATCCCTTAAGATTATGAAGAGAGGGGTTATCCTTGATTCACTGCTCAGAGCAGAGCTGCTCTTTATCTCGTGTGTATTAGCTTTAAAAAACTTTGTTGTGGCTGAACTGTTAAAGATAGCATGTCTACATTCTATCTCTTGTTCTAGTGCTGAGTTGCCAATGCTGTCCCAGATGACAGCAGCTCTGTTTTTTCCTGTGGCTGTCTTCTTCAAGTGCAACTATCAGAATACCATCAAGAGGAGTCAAAAGCATTAGGTGAGTGTGTGCTTGCAGAGAAGTTTTGAAGGGCCAAAGTAGACAAGATCTTATTACATAAATAGATTGGAATATGTGCGTGTAACAACCTAATCTGATTTTTCTGTCTGGGTGATGTCTTCAATTTGAATTACCTCTCTCTTGATCTGGGAGCAGTGGTTTTTTCCTTAAAAATGCCACTCAGTGTTTTCATGATCTTCCATGCTTGTACTGAATAGAGAGGCCTGTGTAACAGCTGATGGCTTTGCTTAAAGTTCATGCACTCTTCTATTACCTCCAAATAGGAATCTGTTAGTTGTAAGAATGCTAATGGAATCCACTCAGAATAGGGAATATGAACTACTCGGTCTAACAGAGAGAAGGGATTTTTTTTTCTTACCTGCCCATCTGCTTTCTCTGGTGGACAAACTCGTATCTTGGTAGACAAGCACATATCACTGCCCATATCAGAGTACGGTGTGCCAGCTGTCCACCTTTGTAGCTATTCATACCATCCTGATTGTGTTTCTGTGCTTTGCTTGCACTGTGTTAAAAATGTAGGTACTGGTGTTCCGCTCAAACCCCTTGTATTTCAATCACGTCCACTTAACCTTCCATTTTGGAAACAATTTTAATTTCAATTTCTGCAATATTGTAGCTAAAGAGAAACCAGAATAAGGAAGGGGTTCAAATGTGATGCTGCAGAAAGTCTGCTATTTCTCTAGTACTGATGGCTCTCCAGGGCAAACTAACAAACTCGTCAAGGCAAAACCTGACTTATCCACCACAGAGGAAAGAGAGGGAAAAGGGGAAAAAACAAACCAAACCAAACCAAACCCAGAAACAAAACAAAAACAAACAAACAAACAAAAAAACCCCCCACAAAACAAAAATCAGTCAAACAAAAAAACCCCAAACCAACCAACCAAAACAGAAAAAAGCCTAGCTAAGCTCACAGCTCTAGAGGTGATCCCGAAAACTTTTCAGACTTTCAAAGCCCATACCTGAAATTGAGTTATGATTTGAGAAGTGTTTTTTAAAAATAGCAGAAAAGCCCATGCTTCTTGTTTCCTGAGGATTTTTAATGAAATATACTTAATTTAAATAATCATGTGTTAAAAATGCCCAGAGTCCAGCTCTCCAAATTTCTTCTGAGATTGGAGAGTCAAACTGCATGATCTCCTGCAGCAGCATTACTGAAGCTGCTGAATGTTCTCATTGTAAACTGATGCCCTCCTATGGGATAAAAAGATATAATTCAGTGAGATGCAACAATTATAATAGCATATCTTGGGGAAAATATATCCAGGCATTAGCTGTCTGGGCTCTACAGGGTTACTGAGGGAGGTGGGAAATAAATTTCCTTGCAGACATAGGGTAAAATTGCAGTCTCCTGAAACTGGTAGAGAGTGGACTTACTGGGTGTACTACCACTTCTGTTACTTTTTCAAGCCACAATCACAGTTACCTAACTTAAGTAATTTTGTTTGATCCATCTAGATAAAAAAGGTTCTATTTTGTTAAAGCTTGGAAGTAAGGGGATTCTTTTTTCCTTTCCATGTTTGCTCGGGAGCGTTGAGAGTCGGGATTTTCCACTGCTATTGTTTCAGGATGTGGGTTGTTCTTTGGGATGTTTTTCAGATGAAGCAGATCAAAATGGACAACAAGACATGCCAGCATGGATCAGGAAGGGTACATCCTGAAACAAGAAGCCACAAAGTATGTAAAACAATGTGCTTCAGATTAGACTTTTCTAAATGCCCTTCATCACAGCAGTGCTGAATGTTCTGTCTGGCAGTTCATCTTGAGCTCTCTTTGAAATTCAAGTGATGTACATGATCCTTAAATATGGGCCAGTTGGGTACATCAGTACTGACTGTTCACAAAACCCAAAGCAAACATATCAGTCATCTTCAATTAATTTTTGCCAAGTGACAGAAAACAGCAAAAGTTATCTGTAGAGTAGGAGTGTAAATCCACAGTCTTCACCAAATTTGCATTTGTAGAATTTTCTGGACAGGGCCAAATAATCAAAGCACTAATTTGTTATTTTTTCTCTCAGCATGTTCATTTTTTGGTTACAGATACACAGGTATTTATTATCTGTATTTTTAAGCACTGAAGATAATAACCAGAAAAGGCCCAGAACATTTAGTTTTGAACAATTTTCCAATTTTTCTGTGTCAAGAGTTAAGGAAATTTATTATTTAAATTATTCCATTCTAAGATACAGGTAAATGAGACATATTTGTATACCAGAAATGATAGGAAAAGGAAGAGATACCAGATGCAATAAATATATTTTGTAATAATGTACTGGGTTACAAATTACTATAGTTGTGTTACTAAAAAAAAATCCAAAAAAACCCCACAGGTTGCAAAGACAAAAATACAAACCCACAAGTTCAGAAACATCACAAATGTTCTGTGTACTTATTGTTGCATACAGTTTCAAGGAAAGAGTTTGCCTAATCCCAACCTGCTAAAATATTTGTAATCCACACTAAATGACAATGAAAAGGCAACACTGAGCATTCATGGAGGGAACCCCCCCCCAGTAATAATGATAATAATCACCAGAAGTAAAATTTGCTGCCCTGCCTGCAGATAAATACATATATAACGTGACTATAGTTCAGAATATGAAGAAACAAGAAATGTTATGGCACAGGCACTTTTCTCTATTTGCCTTTTCATTGGCATGTAGTTACATTGTGACCTCCTTACAATGTAGGCAGGACGCGCTCATCTCTCTTAAAATATTGTATGCAGCTTCAAACACAGTGACTTTCCAAACCTACAGGTTGCAATACAAACAGTTATTTTTTTTTCTGCTTGACAGTCATTGTTTATACGTCCACAGCTATAAGAACGATATAATTATTGAGTAGTCTTTGTTGCTAAAGATACTTATTGCATCACTTTCATTCCTTTGCCAACTCAGGGTATTCAAGATTCATATTTTAGCATGTCCAGTTTGTGGAGAGAGGTGAATTCAAGAAATACCCCATGGCCTGGCTTTTAAAGTCAATTCTGACTGATGTGCTGCTTACAAACTTCAGCTAAGGGAATTATATATCTTCATCCTACTGCCTTGCTGATACCGTGCGTCAGTAGTTTTTCCTGTGTGTTTCACATCCTCGGTAAACATCTGGATTCAAAGCAAAACTCAAGTCGTCTGGGTCCCCAAGTGCAAAGAGATTCTCTGTAACCTGTGCCTAGAGTGCACTCGAGCAGTAGCCTCAGGGAAAGGGCAGTCACATGCAAGGAGAAAATAGCAGACTGGTTGAGCAGCACAGCTGGAGGAGAAGACTTTGAACTCTCTCGGTGGAAGCGGCACATTTCTGAGTCCCCTCGCCTGGGCATGTACACCTGCCAAGGGTGTTTCAAAGATTTCAGTCGGTGTGGCGAGTTCTGAATGAAGCTGCTGAGCTCGAGTGGTTCGGATTTAGGTCGGATTTTCAAGCGGGTCCGTTGCAAATGAGAGTTAGCAAGAGTTTCCAGGCATGCTGTACAGCCACGCTGTAGATGAGCGAGAGAGGGGGCCCGCAGAGCCCCAGGGTTTGCTGCTTTCCCCTTGTCGCCGCCGGGGCCAGGACGAATAGATCGTGGTGAGCACGGGCTCGGAGCAGCCGCAGCCGCGGCCGGGCGGGCTCTGCGCAGGGCTTTGCGGAGCGTCTGGGCTTGAGATGCAGCGCCACCCAGAGGGCCCGTGAGGCGGGGAGCGGGGCCGGGCTCGGTGGGGTTCGCTCTCGGCATCCTCCTGCACGGCCGGGAGGGAGCGAGGGCTCCTCACACCCGCCCGGGCCGTGCGAGGCTGCTGCCCCCGACCGTGCCGCTCACTCTGCCGGGGCAGCGCGGCCGGGCCGGAACGGGCGCTGTCCGCGGGGCTGAGCGGGGTGGAGAGCCGGGAGCGCCGCGCCTCCGGGCTTCTCGAGGTGCTGGAAAGAGTCGTACTTGCAGCGTGCCGCGGAAGGCTCACTGTCCTTCATCGCCTGGCTCCTTCCCCCCTCGGCCCTCAGATTCTACGAGGATCTAAATATTTATGTTAAACCATGTCTGTTTACTCCAGACACACGCACTTCGGGAAAGCCAGAAGGGAAGGAATAAGCGCATACGCTGTGTGGCTGCCGGGCGTACACCCGGCCGGGTCGCTCCTCACAGTGACTGGTGGCTTAAGGGTTCTTTGCGTGGTCTTTCGTTGGCTCTTTGTACTGCAATCCTGCCATTACTTCCTTTGAACGTTTATGTTTATAAAGACAATTAGTTACAGTTTTATTATTATTTCTCACACTCTACACTGAGCAAATGTTTTGCTCGATTGGTTGAAACCACCTTTGAAATGATAGCCTAGATATGAGAAAAAGGTCATGTCAGCTAGGGACATTAATATCTGTAAAGCTATGTTTGAAAACTAGCCTTGGTGCTGTCAGTGTTTTTGTTACTCGTCCAGTTCCTAGAGAGTAAGTGTGCTTGACAAAGCAATCGTCTTGGCTACCTAATGCTGTCAGTCGGCCGGTTTCCTTCGCGAAACGGGCTAAGTTTTTGCTTCTCCCTTGAGTCCTTCAGAAAGGACATAGCCCTGCTGCTCGTTGCGCTGCCCAGCATCTCCTGCACAGGATTAAACTCTCTGGCTCCATCGGGCTGCTTCCCCTCCTCTCGTCTCATTGCGGATTCCTCCCAGCCCTTTACGTGACATCTTTCTGCGAGGGGTTTGGTTTGGCATCTGCGTAGCTACCGTGGCATGCTGAAATACAGCACCGCGGTCGCCGTCACAGAATGTTGGCTAAGCATATTCGGGGTGTGGGGTGGAGTAACGCAGACATGGGCTTGTCAGAAGTACAAAGAACTTGTTGTCTTAATGTTTCTGTTTTTACCAAAGGGATGTCTGGTATAAAATCGTAATCTAATGGCAACTCAGGGTAAGTCATAGGCATCCAGGTGTTCCCCTGCAGCGGTACTCGTGCCTCTGCCACCCTCTGGCGGGGAGGAGCGGGGCGAGCCACAGGAACCGCGGGCTGAGCCAGCGGGTCACATCAGACCCTCGGCACTGCGAAGGGGGGGACAGGGAGTGTTGCTAAGCTGCAATTCACACGGACCCCGCCTGGCTCATTCGAGTCCCACACCACGCTCAGGGGAGGGCCGGGGCCGCAGGGGCGGCCGGGGCGGGAGTTCGGCCCCGTCGCCTCAACGGTGCGCCGATATGTGCGGTGCCTATTAGCACAGCTGGCGACCTCGGGTCAAGCCGGTGCTGTCTAGGGAAAGCGTCTGGCTCCGTCCGCGCGAGGGGCTCAACGAGGGGTTCGCACGGCAGAAGCGCCTGCCTGGGGTGCCGCCCCTGCCGCGGCTGGACAGTCCCACCCGCCGCGGGAGTCAGCCCCGCAGCCCAGGGGCGAAGCAGACCAGCGGCAGCAGCCAGGGCCGGTGGGCCGCCCTTCCCCGCCCCAGCCGGCCGCCCCAGCGGTCCCCAGCCCCCGTGCGGAGCGGCGTGGAGGGGATGGCAGCAGTCCTGTGACTCATGCCTGCGTCGAAGCAGATCAACCGGCGATTCACGCTTTTAAAAAAGCAAATCCGAGCACTTCTGGAGAAAAAGGTCATCTCGCATTAAATTCCGCGGCGCGATTGGTATTCCGACGTCGTTTCTGGCGGAGTTTATAAGCGGCGGGTCTCTCCCAGGCTAGAGTCGCCCTGCCTGCCTGGACTACGGCAATAAGAGTGTCCTCTCACCCCCTCGGTAAGTGTCCTCTAAACAGCATCCTATTTTTTCAAGCCTTTGGGAACCTCTGGAGCATTTTTCCCCTTAAAATCGGTTTTGGTCGCTGTTGTATGAATAGAGAAATAACGGGTTTTTTTGATACAGCTAGCGCCCTAGACATAGTGTTAACCTGTTACTTCGCTTCTAGGCATTGTCTAGAAAATCTGCTTATGGCTGTTTTCTTTTTCGTCTTAAAAAATTTAAATACCTGTTTTCCGTTGAAATCGTTGATCCATTGCGTTTACACTCGGGTGAAAATCCACCCAGCAGTGGAAATGAATCGGTAGGTACCGATTTGAAAAAAGCCTCTAACAAAGAAAGCGTTCTTTCGTTACCGCGACCTTCATTTTCTTTACAAGGGGACGAAAATAAATCGCAGGTAGCCGTGGGGACAAAGAGACGAGCTGGGTACTGAGCCGGCAATTCTCGATCAGCGACCCTGTATTGGTTATCGGAACGCCGTGTACGCCAGGAAAGAGCTGAACATCTGGCGAGCAGCGAGGGCTGGTCCGACACCTTCCTTTCCCCAGACAGACATGCATCTCCTGCCATTTGCGCCGCTCAAGCGAGCGCGGGCACGGGAGACCGCTGGCTAGTGCTGGAGCACATACTGGTCCCGATTTGCTGAAACGTGTGTGTGCAAATACACATGTATGTGGCGGCTGTCATCGGACCTGGGCAAAACGCACCTTTGTGGTGGCGGGGTTTTATCTGTCAGTCTTTCCTGAATGGTTAGCCTGAAGTGTGTTTGGTAAAGCCGACAAGCGGGCTCTGTTTGGGATTGTGGGTCTTTTGGGCTGGTGATTTCGAGTGCCCGCTTTGCACATTGGTCTCCATTTGATGCGAGCCATATAACTGTCCTGCTCAGTGACCACCGATATAATTGCTATAGACTTCATGCTCCGCTAAATCCGTCATTCAGGCGCGGGGGGTAGCGCCCTGGAATCTAGCGAAGGGAAGATTTTGCTCTTCAGTCTGTCGAGGCATTTTCTCGGTTCGGCCGGCGCCTGCCTGTCCTGCCGCCGCCCCGGGACCTGCGTGGCTGCCGCCGGCTGGCGTCTGGACGGGACTCGGGTGCGGTGCTCCAGGAGACCAGACTACTAAACCCGCCTGTTCTTCCTTCCAGCAAATTCCTTGCTGCCCACCCCGCAGAGGAATATCGAGGACATACGAGCTCCGAGGACTGGGGCTTTTCTGAAGAGATGGCTTCCTCCGCTCCCTCGTCCTCCAACGATGCTCCGGACCCCACCCCACCTAATTTGCGACCCACAAGTAGGTTTTAATATTTTCCTCGTTTTAAGTGTTTTGGAGGCTTTCTCCACTTACGTTCAGAAAGACCAGTTTCGAAACGAAATGACACATCCGTGAAGCGCTGTTCCGCGCCATTAAGCAAGGTGCGGAAAGTGTTCTACACAAAGAAACCATCTTCCTACTGGGAACAGGAGAGGTGGGTCCGTGGCGAATAAAACGCTGCGAGGAAAAGCCCACCTTAGTGGCCAAAGCTGTCTTTATCTTACAGCCACGTTTGAGAGATATAGACAATAAACTGACCTTCCAACTGGACAAAAAAATCGGGATGTTGGAAGGGGTGTGGAGAAAATGAATCCGTTAAAGGGCGAAGTTACACCAGGTTATTAAAGCGGGTGTCTCCCCGGTACATTTTATAAATGCTAATGCTGCAGCTTCCTTTCAGCCTACGCTGAAGCCTGTAATCAAGCGAAATTTGGATGCTAATTGCAGCTTTTCAAAGCGTTGTATTCCTAATTGCTCTGAATTCGCCTTGAATTATTGAGGTGTGAGTGGGAAGCAAAGGCTGCTGCAGGTGGATAGAGTCAGTTTATGGCCCCGCCAGGCAGTTCAGACCGTCGTCCACATAAAAAAATAAAAAATAAAGAAAAAGAGGCTCGATGCTATAAAGCATCAGAGACAAAGAGCGGGCAACATTAAGAAATGAAAGGTTGTCAGGGACAGCAGAGCGAGGAATAGCTTTTACCCTGAAAGAGCTACGAGGCACGAGCATCGGAGTCAATTATTGTCATCATTCTGAAACTGGAATAAACGGGGGAAGGGGCCAACGACAGCACTGGGTCTTGTTTCAGGCGCGCGTGACAGGCACTGCTGCCTTCGACAGAGGTGTCACGAGCAGAAATCGAATTAATTGGCAACACGGCTAGAGCTAAGATAACCGCTGGCAGCAGCACCCCGCCCTGCCCACACGGGCTCCCCGCCCCCGGGCACTGGGCAGCGCCCCTGCCGAGAGGGCTCCTCCGCCCGGTCGGGAGCGCCGTGGCCCTTACCCCGCTCCCCCCTCCCCGAGAGTCGGGCCGCTGCCCTCCGTGCTTGGGTGAGCCGTCCTCGTCGCGGTTCCTGTAAACCTTCTCCCCTCACACCTCAACTCCAGGTCAGCGCCCCCCACCCTCTGGTCGCCCTCTGGGGTCCATCGCTGCCGGACTTGCGGCTGCCCCGTGCCGCCAGGGACGGACCGGAGAGGCTCGGCAGTGCCCGGGGCCGCTGCTGGCGCACCGTCCACCTCGGTCCTGGGCTTCGTTCCCCGCTTCCCGTGGGCTCAGTTGAGGCCGACCGGGGCGTGTCCGAGCCAGGACTCCAGGGGCTGGGGAGCAGCCTGTTCCCTCTGGGGATGCGGTCCTAGTAGGGCCGGCGGCGGCCCAGTCCGTCCGAGGCTCAGTGATGCGAGTCCGATCATCTAGTCAAATACTATTTTTCACCCAATTAATTCCTGAACTCTTTTGTGACCCCATTTCACGCCACTTTATTTTAAGCTGCTACTTCCCTGGAGCCCCGCCAGTAAATGATGAGATGTCGGGTCCCGGGTGCTTTCTCCTCTCCTCTGGGCAGGCCAGCATGTCCCCTCGCTATCATCTGAGCCTCAGCTGCCCCGTGCCCAGCGCCGCCGGGCTCGGAATCAGCCATTTCTCACGGCGATGCAGCCGTGCGGGGGACCGGGGTGGGGAGCGGCGGCCGGGCAGCCCCGCCGTCCCAGGGGAACAACTCTGCTCTCTCTTCCAGCTTACGACTCGTGGTGCGGCGTGGCTCACGGGTGCACCAGGAAGATCGGGCTGAAGATATGCGGTAAGTGCGGCCGTGGCTCCCCGTCCGACACCCCACACACCCACGCGTGACGGCGCGGCCGCCCCGGCGGGGCCCGGTGGGGGCA